>CM057008.1:62493501-62917308 GCA_029891345.1 Dryococelus australis
TAAAATGCCACCACCACGAAGGAACAAGAATGTTTCTGTTATTTAGAACTGATAAAGAAAAAAAGCGAAACACATAACCCTCTGGCATACACATTAAATCAGTCTACAAATCGGCAGTGTTCTATCCTAACATGTCAGAGGCAACAACCGTAAAAGGTCATCAGCAAAATTATGAGAAACTGATTTAAATAATCCACTGTCAACGTCCGGAAGAAAAGCGAGTGATACAAGTTGACAATTCTGACACTCACACTCTCATACATAACATACGTACGGTCTATATGCATTCACTCTCACCCGCCTAGCTTAGCCTAGAATGAACTCCAGGTATTTCTGTAGAAAGAAAGAGGTTTTGTGAGAATTAAGACAGTTTGTGAATTTATGCATTAAGTTTTACAAATGTCCTTTAGCATTACTGCAATTAGCCGCTCTTACGTAAGTGTGCATAGGTGAAATGTAGGCGAGCGATGTTTTCAGCTTGGATATTGCAGATAACGCCCAGTATGTCTTGCTGATTTTCATACAGGCTATTCACGGTAAAGTGAGCACTTTTCAAACCCACGCTTAACATCTACTGTACTTGTATACTCATAGTGTGTTCTTCCAGACTAAGTAAAATTAACATTGCCATGGGTCTGATCACTTTATTTAAGCGTCGGTCAAGTGAAAGTGTGAGATTACTCGAAAAATTAATATTCAACATATTTGTTATTGTTATACTTGAATGCATTAAAAAACTGCATTCACAAATGATTACCTAACACATTTTAATTTAATATATAGACATGGAAGTGTATTCGCTCCTCCATTAAAGGCTGTTCACGATAAAAGGAGAACTTTTGAACCCAGCCTTAGGAAGAAGCCATTACCCCTACCTGCATATATTTAACGGGCGCACTGAAAACATGCGCCATAAGTTGAAGTTGTTAACGATGGAGGAGAAGTATTTGCGGAACTTGACATTGAATAAAAAGTGTTAGGCAACCATTTCTGATAATTTTTCTTAAAATTCCACAGTTCAACTTGGCCAACGCATGAATAAAGTTATGAGGCCCGTGACAACGTTAATTTTACATAAAGCGGAAGAATACATAATTTGCATACAAGCATGTCTTCAGCGGGGCTTTCAAAAGTGCTCATTTTACCGTGAACAGCCTATACCAACATCAGTAGGCGCACGGCAATCAACTTACTCGTAGGGGCAGTGGTTCATTTCAAAAATGCTGAAATAATGACGCAACCTATCAAGTCTGCAGCCACTCTGTTCAAATTTGGAATCAAATGTAAAGAATTTCCACGTCACAGCAGCATCTTTAAAGATAACCATATCCTACAAAAGTATTCCAAGTGAAATTTGTTAAGCAATACTTGCACGTTAAGAAATATTGCAGTTTTTGTGAATAATTTCTTTTAATTAAATGTGTTGAGAATTTTTAACGTCGGAATATTCTCAAGAATGTTACGTTGAATTATTACTTTTTGTTTTAAACAGTTATCTTTGAAACTAATGCATTGAACGTACATTAAAAAAAAATTATATTGTCCATTGAAACCATCACCAGCGACTTTTCTGAGCAAAAAAATACGCGCTCCTTTGTTATGGAATCCTTTTATAACATTAATTTATGTCCTGTTTCCTGTAAATATCTGAAAACATAGTTAAAATAAATTATTGAGATACTGGTTGCTACACTTGCCTCAGTACACGGCTTGAGAATATCGTTTCTCACACTAAAGTGTTTGTTTCAAGTTTATATCTTCACAATTGGCTTTAAAAAATGCTTAAGATCTACTTGTATGCACTTTATGTATAATTCCGCGTTGTGTAAAATTAACATTGCCACGGCTTCATCAGTTTATTCATGCGTCAGTCAAGTGAAATGTGAAACTATTAGAAAAGTAGATATTTTACAAGTCTGATAATTTTTACACTACGGTGCATTAAAAAAACAGAAAGAGAAAAAAACTTAAGTGATCACAAATGGACGCCTAACACTTTTTCTTCGACGTTAAGATATGGAACTACTTTCCATCCATCGTTACCAACTTTACTGGGCGCATGCCACATAGTGCGCCCGTTAAATTATATGAAAGCAGGGGCAGTGACTTTTCTCTAAGGTTGATTTCAAAAGTGCTCACTTTACTGTTAACAGCCTATAAAAAATTTCGACTGCTTCCAAACTAAGCAACAGCGTTAACCGTGTACAGTCTGTAGAGAGGATGTTGCAGCACGCGTGGATATACTTGTGCAGTTGTTGCACGCGGGCTTGCCCCTGCTAGTCACACCACCCTCTCGACTGCTATGTTTGCATGGCGCAGGCCGCTCAGGGGTGCGACGAGCCCCAAGCCGTCACTAAGTCGAGAGAGACAGTTCACCCCCTCCTTCCCCAGCCGAGCAACCCTCTTATACTTCTCCGGCCCAGCCGCGTTTATTTTTTCTTTCAACATTTTTGCCGTCCTCACAAGGCACGGGTGGAAGTAGAAAAAGTCTTCTCGTCGACTCCGCAAACAGCGGCTTAACGGCGACAATGGAAACCATCAGTTACACCCCCACCCCCCACCCTCTCCTCCTCGACGTTCCAGCCTGGCCTAAATGGCAGCCTTGGAGGGAGGTTTTCCTACATCTCCTGTAATAACATATGCTTCCTCCCCGAAGTGGTAATCACTGTTGGCAAAATACTGAATATTTGTCCCGTCGCTGTGTTATTCCTCGGCCACCCACGCCCTTCCAAAGTGGTTTATTTACTTCGGGTCATGTGTTTGGACTGCATGCACTTTTTTGTTGCGAATGTGAGCGGAACTGTTTTATTGTCTGCGATGTTAATGCTTACATGCAATATTCTCAGGCGAGCTGAGATATTGTCAGCTGGTAACAACTCAGACTTGCAGATTAATGAGACACAAGTCTGAGAAACACAAAATAGAGATATGAAAAGTTTTTTCCCCGTGCAATCAATTCAAATGATGTTATACATACATATGTATTAATGTAAGTAAGTATGTACATAAATGCTATCTATGTGTGTAGGTTATCGTGCAATGTAATCAATTGGTGGATATATAAATTATACAGTATAACTGAAACACATGATCAAAGTGGTGCGGGGGTACGCTTGTATTATTTTTTTATTGGTTGGTAATATGAATCGCCACGTACTCACTTCTGGTAGCGACTACTTACGTCAAAGACGCACGATGAGACATCTTAACTTTTCGTGTAATATTTTTCATCTCTTTCTTCAGAAATATGAAGATAATTTTTTTCCCGCATTTTAACGGCTGCATTCAGCTGATGAAAATACTCCATAACAGTTCCTTATCAATGTAAATGGTGTTGTATTGGTTTGTGCCTAAATGGGTAAATGGGAAATATGGCTTGAAATTATGGGAAAACTTTGTAGCACTAAAATTTTATTTGATGTAAATAACGTAAGCCATGTCTGGTATTTACTACTACAATTATTATTTCTGTTTGTAACCTGTTCACGGTTAATTGAGCATTTTTAAAAATCAACATTTTAAAAATGTCACTACCTGTACCCATTCATTAATGTACCCACTCACTACCTGGCGCCCGTTTTAACTGGTATGTTGGCCGGGATTCGCCCAGTAAAGTTTGCAATAACGAGATAAAGTTGTCTTAATACGTCTTAATACGTCTTAACGTTGAATTAAAAGTGTTTAGATAACATTTGTGAACATTGAAATTATTTTCTATGCTTTCGGTTTTTTAATGCGTATAAATGTAAGAATTAGCAAATTTGTACAATATTTAATTTCCTAACAATTTCACAGTTTCACTTGACCGATGCTTGAATAAGGTGACTGGGTCTGTGCCAGAGTTAATTTTACATTTGACGGAATAATGCACAAGTGAATACAATTAGATCTGAAGCAGGACTGTGGAAGAGCTAGACTTACCGTGAACAGCCTACAGTAACTTCAACTTGTTGCTAACTGCAACTGAACCTCGCTGTATCGTGAAGCAGCTTGCCGATCTCAAGGTCACACACGTTGATATAGTATATTCGCCGGGTGTTCACTCTTTTTGAAGCTAACGTTTGAAAAGTCAACCCATGTATGTGTCCCGTTGTTTCTTAAACATGTCCGCGTGTATCACAAGCGTTTTATACTTCTGATAAAAGAAAAACACTATAGTTTATTTTTGGTTAAACGTACTTATTACTTATATTTGGGTATTAATTATAGTATTTGATTAATAATTAATGTAAATAAATATCGATGGAAAAATAGTAAGAAATAGTTTCTATGCAATATATTACTAAGCTGAGTGTGCACGTATATGGTGCGTTCGCCCTATGGTGGAACTTTCTAAACTCGGTCAAGCTTTGTTTACATGAGGCGGAAGAATAAACCATGAAGTAGAACGAACGTGAGCATGGCTTCAGATAGGTGTAACATAAACGCGTATTGACTATACTTGTGTAAGTCACCGGTTTATAATTTTCGAACCCATATACCTAATCACATAATACTTAACATGCTTGTATTCAAGGTACGGGCACCAGATCTCAGCAGATTACAGCGGAACATAAAGAATAATTTTTAAACCTGAAGTATAAAAAAAATTATGGTGCAATATTATACTCAGAACATCAAAACTGATTTGAGAACCATTGCGTACGATAACACAGACTGCCATGTTCTGATTGGTCTCAGCCGCACAAGTTTCATTGTCGTTTCGGCTGGCAACTATGAGTTTGCGCATGCGTAAAAGTTCATTTTCGGAAAATGTTGGTTTGCCACAATGCACCAGCGCAACCGTCTTTTCTTGAAACACCGAGCCTGGGAAAACTGAAAATCACCGAGCCTTGGAAAACTGGACAACGCCGAGCCATGGAACACTGAACGTCAAGCCACGGAACACTGAACAAAACTGAGCCTTAGAACACTAAACAACGCCGAGCCTAGTAACACTGAACAACGTCAAGCCATTGAACATTGAACAAAACCGAGCCTTGGAGCAATGAACAACACCGAGACTTGGGCCACTGAACAACGACGAAACTTGGAAAACTGGACAACGCCGAGCCTTGGAACACTGAACAACACCGAGCCTTGGAACACTGAACAACACTGAGACTTGGAACACTGAACAACACCGAGTCTTGGAACACTGACAACGCCAAGCCTTGGAACACTGAACAACACCGAGTCTTGGAAAACTGGACAACGCCGAGCCTTGGAACACTGAAAGACACCGAGCCTTGGAACACTGAACAACGCCGAGCCTTGGAACACTGGACAACACCGAGCCTTGGAACACGTAACAACACTGAGCCTTGGAACACTGAACAACACTGAGACTTGGAAGACTGAACAACACCGAGTCTTGGAACACTGACAACCCCACGCCTTGGAGCATTGAACATCACTGATCCTTCGATCACTGAAAAACGCCAAGCCTTGGAACACTCAACAACACCGAGCCTTGGAACACTGGATAACGCCACGCCTTGGAACACTGAACACCGCCGAGCCTTGCAACACTGAACAACACTGAGACTAGAAAAACTGAACAAAGCCAAGACAAGGAACACTGAGAAAATTGAACCTTGGAACACTGGCTAACGCCGAGCCATGGAACACTGAACAATGCACGAGCCTTGGAACACTGAACAAGACTGAGCCTTGGAACACTGAAGAACGCCGATACTTGGAACACTGAACAACGCCGACCCTTGGAACACTTAACAACGTCGAGCCTCGGAAAACTGAACAACACCGAGCCTTGGAACACTAAACAACACTGACCCTTGGAACACCGAACAACGCCGAGCCTTGGAACACTAAACAAAGGCGAGCCTTGGAACACTGAACAACGCCAAGCCTTGGAACACTGAATAACGCCGAACCTTGGATCACTTAACAACACAGAGACTTGAAACACTAAACAACACTGAACCTTGGAAGACCGAACAACGCTGAGCCTTGGACCACTGAACAACGCCTAGCCATGGAACACTGAACAACACCGAACCATGGAACACCGAACAACACTGAGCCTTGGAACACTGGACAACGCCAAGCCTTGGAACACTGAACAAAACAGAGACTTGGAACACTAAACGATACTGTGCCTTGAAGCACTGAACAACGTCGCGCTTTGGAACACTGAACAACACCGAGCCTTGGAATACTGGACAACGTCAAGCCATGCAACACTGAACAACACCGAACCTTGGAACACTGGATAACGCCACGCCTTGGAACACTGAAGCCTTGAACACTGAACAACGCCGAGTCTAGAAACACTGAACAACGCCGAGTCTAGACAAACTGAACAACGCCGAGTCTAGACAAACTGGACAAAGCCAAGCCAAGGAACACTGAACAAAATTTAACCTTGGAACACTGGCTAACGCCGAGCTTTGGACCACTGAACAACACCCGAGCCTTGGAACACTGAACAACGCTGTGCCTTAGGGCACTGAACAACACCTAGGTTTTGAACACTTAATAACGCCGAGCCTTGGAACAATGAACAACGCTGAGACCTGGAGTACTGAGCAACGCCGAGCTTAGGAACACTGGACAAAGCCGAGCCTTGGTACTCTGAACAACGCCGAGCCTTGGAACACTAAACAAAGGCGAGCCTTGGAACACAGAACAACGCCAAGCGTTGGAACACTGAATAATGCCGAACCTTGGATCACTTAACAACACCGGGCGTAGAAACACTGAACAACACTGAGCCTTGGAACACTTAACAACGCCGAGCGTACAAAGCCGAGGCTTGGAACACTACACAACGCCAAGGCTTCTATCACTGAACAACACCGAGCCTTGGAACACTGAACACCACCAAACCTAGGAACACTGAACAACGCCGAGCCTTGGAACACTGAACAACGTCGAACCTTGAAACACTGAACAACACCTAGCCTTGGAACACTTTACAACACTGAGCCTTGGAACACTGAACAACGCCGTGCGTTTGAACTCTGAACAACACTGAGCCTTGGAACACTGAACAACGCCAAGCCTTGGAAAACTGGACAACGCCGAGCCTTGGAAAACTGGACAACGCCGAGCCTTGGAAAACTGGACAACGCCGAGCCTTGGAACACTGAACAACGTCGAGCCTTGAAACACTGAACAACACCTAGCCCTGGAACACTGAACAACACTGAGCCTTGGAACACTGAACAACGCCGTGCGTTTGAACTCTGAACAACACTGAACTTTGTAACACTGGCTAACGCCGAGCATTGGAATACTGAACAACGCCCGAGCCTTGAAACAATGAACAACGGCGACCCATGGAACACTGAACGTCAAGCCATGGAACTCTGAACAAAACTGAGCCTTGGAACACTAAACAACGTCGAGCCTTGTAACACTGAACAACGTCAAGCCATGGAACACTGAAAAATACCGAGCCTTGGAACACTGGACAACGCCGAGACTTGGAACACTTAACAACATCGAGCCTCGGAAAACTGAACAACACCGAGCCTTCGAACACTAAACAACACTGAACCTTGGAACACCGAACAACGCCGAGCCTTGGAACACTGAACAACGCCTAGCCATGGATCACTGAACACCAGAGAGCCTTGGAACACTGAACAACACTGAGACTTTGAAAATTGAACAACGCCGAACCTTGGAACACTGAACAACACTGAGCTTTGGAAAACTTAACAACGCCGTGCTTTGGAACACTGAACAACGCCGAGCCTTGGTACACTAAACAAATGCGAGCCTTGGAACTCTGAACAACGCCAAGCCTTGGAACACTGAATAACGCCGAACCTTGGATCACTTAACAACACAGAGCCTTGGAACACTAAACAACACTGAACCTTGGAACACCGAACAACGCCGAGCCTTGGAACACTGAACAACGGCCGAGGCTTACAACACTGAACAACACTGAGCCTTGAAACAATGAACAACTCCGATAATTGGAACACTTAACAACGTCGAGCCTCGGAACACTGAACAACACCGAGCCTTGGAACACTGAACAACACCGAGTCTAGAAACACTGAACAAAACCCAGCCAACGAACACTGAATAAAACTGAACCTTGGAACACTGGCTAACGCCGAGCCTTGGAACACTGAACAACGCCAAGTCTTGGAACACTGAATAACGCCTAGCCATGGAACACTGAACAACGCCGAAACTTGGAACGTTGAACAACACTGTTCCTTGGAACACTAAACAACACTGAGTTTTGGAACACTGAACAATACTGAGCCTTGGAACATTGAACAACACTGTGCCTTGGAACACTGAACAACAATGAGCCTTGGAACACTAAACAATACCGATCTTTGGAATGCTGGCAAACACTGAGCCTAGGAACACTGGACATCACCGAGCCTTGGAACACTGAATAACGTCGAGACTTAGCACACAGAACAACGCCGAGCCTTGGAACAATGAACAACGCTGAGACCTGGAGTACTGAGCAACGCCGAGCTTAGGAACACTGGACAAAGCCGAGCCCTGGTACACTGAACAACGCCGAGTCTTGGAACACTAAACAAAGGCGAGCCTTGGAACACTGAACAACGCCAAGCGTTGGAACACTGAATAATGCCGAACCTTGGATCACTTAACAACACCGGGCGTAGAAACACTGAACAACACTGAGCCTTGGAACACTTAACAACGCCGAGCGTACAAAGCCGAGGCTTGGAACATTTAACAACGCCAAGCCTTGGAAAACTGGACAACGCCGAGCCTTGGAAAACTGGACAACTCCGAGCCTTGGAACACTGAACAACGTCGAGCCTTGAAACACTGAACAACACCTAGCCCTGGAACATTGAACACCACCAAACCTAGGAACACTGAACAACGCCGAGCCTTGGAACACTGAACAACACCTAGCCCTGGAACACTGAACAACACTGAGCCTTGGAACACTGAACAAGCCGTGCGTTTGAACTCTGAACAACACTGAGCCTTGGAACACTGAACAACGCCGAGCCTTGGAACACTGGTAAAACCGAGCTTTGGAACATTGATCAACGTAATCGTTTTATTCCGGAACTTCGGAACAGGCAAGGTTTTTTTTTACACTTACCTGTTACAAAAATGACATGAATGACATGTTCCTGGCACGTGTTACTTGTTTGGAACTGGAACGATGGATCACGTTACACGAATGTAACTGTTTGGGCTTTCGCTATATGGAAGGAAGAAGAACGTCTTGTTTCAAGTGTTTAGAAAATAAACAGATTATGAAGATACACTGAAGTTGCCTCAGTTGATAAAGCTGGTGCGCTTATAGGAAATTCCCTTCAGTAGGTTCACTGATCGGTTTACCCGAACTGTAAGGTCTTCAGAACATGCACTCGATCTCAATGTTCAATCCCCGTGTCCGTTATCGAGGTTATGTTGAACGTTAAGTATATTTATGGCAAATTCTCTGCACAACAAAGAAGCATTAACATGTGTTTTGAGTGATTTCCTTGTGAGAAACCTGTGTGTCAAATGTTTTGTATCTCGCGTTAGTGAATGTTTAATGCTTACGTTTACGATCACGCAGCTCGTGATTCACAAGCACAGTGCCCATCAAAACTTTAAAATTTTCAACGCCTGATCTTGTATATACATCAGGGACTATACGGGTTAAAAATAATACAGCTAAACGGAACCGCGATGGTACATTTAACAAGACGTGTCGGAGAATAAACAATTCAAACTTGCTGTGTGTGGGAAACCTGTCTTGTGCGTGCCGTGGGCGGGGATTGTGTGACAATTAAGGCCCTTACACAATTAAAAACTTTAACATTTGACTTTAAGATTTGACATTACTTTTGCTTTCCGACATGTTGTTTCTTATGGAGCTTGATACAATGGATACGTAAAAGGTAAAGTCAAGCACTCTTGACTTTCCGATTTCGAAAAGTTGACATTTTAAGTCAAAGTCAAGCAGCCATTTTGCTGAGAATCTAACAGAGGTTATGTGGAAAGTGCGTTATTTTATTGTAGGGCGATTTTAATCTCGGTATATTAAACAAATCTCATCTTAAATTAAATAAATGGCAAACAAATATAATGTTAAGAGGAAATTTATGAATTGACATATTTTAATATATTAAACAATTGTTCAATTGTCTGAACTCTGACTTTAGAATTGTATTGTGTATTGGTGTTTTCATCAGAGGAAATGAAACATAAAGTCAAATGCTAAAGTTTTCTGTTGTGTAAGAAGCTTTACTCCTCGGAGCCATGGAGGTAATTCCATAGACGCAAGGTAAGTAATGCTTGCCCTATACATATTGGAATTGTTTGACTCTTTATAGTTTTCGCCTTGACATTAAGCACATTTCATTCTGACTTTCTCGTTTCCGATTCTAGAAACAGAGTTTTCGTAACGCACGTACTATATACTCATAGTGCTGCTATCTAGTATTTATTTCCACAAACGGGAGCGACTAAATGATAAATCGATGAATCGAACTCGCAAGGAACAACACGCCACCGCGTTCCTTCGGCAAGGTAAGCAGTCGTTCTATTTGCGTCCTCCAGTGCTACACTTTCCTTTGGAAAGTGGATAAAAGTGTACGAGATAACGGGAGTTCTGTTACAATTTGTAATATGCTCTCTAGATAATATTCAGTTTGATTATTATTACATTCATTTCGATTCCCGTTTTTATAAAGGTATTATAAAACGGTAAACACATGTGGAGGGTAAGCAAAGTTCGAAGTTACGCTTGTTAGTAGAAATTGCTTATCTTGTAAAAAAAAAAACTGATGGCTTCTCACTGCTCGGAGCGATAGCAATGTGCCACGTTGCAGCTAGTCAACATTTTCGAGCAACAAGGTTAGACTCACCGCTACAAAGTTCCGCTGTCCCAGCGGGAGGAGATACTATGCAAAGGCTTCTGTCACATGCTCACTATCAGTCTGACACATTAAAAATAACTCTTAGATAGAATACCGAGCTACAAGAAGGCGTTCATAATTTTTATTTATATCTTATCGTGCCAAACATGTCATTAAATCCTCTGAAAAACAACTTGAGGAAATAAAATCAGGTACAAATAAGGACACCGCGCAGTATTCCCCGTGAAGCGGCGGCAACTTCGCACATCACAGAATAGGTAAGATACAGAAGCTAATGAAGTGGCAGTCCCTTTGATGAAAGTGAACTTAGTCGCTCATTGGCCGCATGTAAAAGCTGTTCACGATAAAGTGAGCACTTTAGAAATGAACGCACTGAATGACATTCACCCAGTAAAGTTGCTAGCGATGGATGGAATGTAGTTCCATGTCTTAACGTCGAATAAAATGTGTTAGGGAAACCATTTGTGTTTAACTACCAATAAATTATTTAATTTTCTGTTTTTTAATGTATCGAAGTGTAGAAATGAGTATATTTGTAAAGTATTTACTTTCTTAATAATTTCACAGTTTCGTTTGACCGAAGCATGAATAAAGTGATAAGGCCCATGGTAATATTAATTTTAGATAAGGAGGAAGAGCACACAACGTGTACACAAGTATATCTTAAGCAGGGCTTTCAAAAGTGCTCATTTTACCGTAAAAAGCCTATATCAAAGTTCAGTACAAGCTCCTATCGTTGTTGACTCGTGTCCTTACAGTACGGCACTCTGGGGAAGCCGTTATTTGCTACATTGGGGAACTCCCAAATAATATTTACAGCATGCCTGGTAACTGAAGTACCATTCATTTCTCGCCCGGGTTTATGATGTATATTGGTATGTAAACATACATACTGGAGTACGTTTTATAGTTTCGTCGGGATACATAGATTCTAAACATTCTTCATCGTAGTTCAGGCGTCAGCCAGGTGTAACCTCGTCTAAATGCGAAGTTTCAAGCGTGCGCCAGCCCCGGCAAGCGAGACTTGGTTAGGCGGTGATCCTCAAGCGGTGTCCACTCACGTAGTATGTGGGAGGTTCACTCCAGGTGATCCCGTTCTCCTCCTGCATTTTCATTCCAACGTTTATCCCCCGTTTGCTTGATCCCAGCTCGTGCACTCTGCGCGCCGGAGTAGATATGTAATGCTGATCCTGGCGCAACTCAATTTTTCATCGAAAAATCGTGTATTTTTTTAATCATTTTTTGCTCTAAAATCAAGGTTTTTTGCTCCAAAATCATGGTTTGAAATTTAAGAAATTAAGCATTATAGAAAACAAGCAAATTTATTCCAAAATCAAGCGTTTTTACCTCAAAATCAAGTAAATTTGGCACTTTTTCAAAAATGCGCCAGCAGGAGTTATTTCACTTTTAAAAAACAAGCTATTTTATCCCAAAATCAAGCAAATTTCTCCATTTCACAAGCAAATTTTTCAAGTTTTCTATAAATAGGAATTTTGTAAGCAAGCAATGCGAATAAAGCAAAATAAGCCAAAATCGAGTGAAAATATAAAAAATATATAATTTATAGATTTTATTCGTAAAAAGTAAAACACAAATAAGACTATTTAAAGTCTAAAAATAAATAAATATCATAAGCATAGCAATTACTGATTCCATAATCCCAACCATCACAGCAATCCAAATCATAAACACCGTATTTAAAATTTGAGAATTTTTCTGATCTTAGATCATTTTTATCTGTTTTTTAAACAATTTTGAAATGAACAAAGTCCAACTTTTTATCAATGGAAGTGGCTGTTTTTTATAATTTCATATCCAATATCCCAAAGTTCTAAAGGATCTATAATTTGATCAATTTATAATATTTAAAAATGTATGTATGTTTAATAACTAAAAGTATTACTATTAGAAAATTTTAATTAGAAAAATAATTTTTTATTTGATCAAAAATTCATAAAATTTTTAATTCAACGACTCAAGTATGAGTCTAAAAAATTGTATTAAAATATCGAAACAATTTCCAGTATCTGTAAAATCGTTTACATTATACCTTTAATAAAATTTAAAAAAATTATTTATCTTCAGTGATATTTTCTTTCAATTAATCATAAGTTAAATTTCGTTGGCTAGGTTAAACAACATTATAAATTTTATTAACCTCAACAACTTTTTAAAATCTACACTAATTTTTATATTTGTTTTATCTTTAACTGCTGCTGTTTTTCGATATAGGCAATCAATAAAACATAATGGTATTCGTCCCCAAAATGAATAATAATTAATATCGCCATGATAGCTTGTAGGTGGCTTATAATAAAGTCCATTATTTCTGTATAAAGTATCTAATTTTTTTCTAGAATTTCTAAAATCATTAAAAGCGAGAAACATTTTAAGATAAAGTTTTTTTTCAATATATAGATTTCAATTTTCTTTTGGAAAAATTTCCATTCTACCATGTTTTCCAAAAAATATTTCTCACATTACAATGATCGAGCATTGGAGCATGCACATATTGCTTGGCGCGATTTTTTATTAGTTTGGAAACCCACAATTACAAAATCAGGCATGTCAAATTAAAAATTACTAAATTGATCTTTTATATCAAAGTGTGTATGTAAGGTGTGACACGGCCTCTTACGTACGTCTAATTTAGCGGCGGCGGAACGATGTAAATTTTGTGCCAACGTCACAGTTTCCATCACGCGGCAAGACTTTGTTAAAGGCTGTTCACGATACTGGCGGCACTTTTGAAATCAGCCATTAAAATAAGTCACTGCTCCTACCTGCATATATTTTAACGGACGCATTAAGAGGCATGCGCCCATTAAAGTTGGTACCTATCGAGGGAAAGTAGTTCCCTATCTTAACGTCGAATAAAAAGTTTTAGCTAATCATTTGTGATTACGAATTTTTTTCTTTAGCTTTTTTTTTTCTAATGCATCAAAGTATAAAATAAGCAGATTTTAAAACATTTAGTTTTATAATAATTTCACATTTTCACTTGGCCGACGCATTAATAAGGCGATGAGGCGCATGACAACGTTAATTTTACACAAGGCGGACGAACACACAACGTTTATACATGTAGATCTTCAGCGGGGCTTTCAAAAGTGCTCAGTTAACCGTGAGCAGCCTATAGAAGCCAGTGACAAGCAAGCACCAAGTCAGCGGCTCGTGAATAAAGCGATTATAAAATTACGGCACAAATCTCATTACCGCGGATGATTTAATGCGGGCAGTGTTCCCGCGCCTTATCGTCGGGCTAAAACACCCGGGACATAGCGACAATCCTGATGTTCGGTGACGACCGGTAAACAAGATAAATGGATGTTTAAGGGAAACCTTTTCCAATTCCGTCCAGCGATCGCCAGCTCCTGTGTGAGGGTTGGGTCGTCTCTTCAGCAGATGAATTAATCTGATGGAAGCTCTTAGTTTAATACAATCAGACGGCGTGCCGAGTTATGGCAGGGATCGCAAATCAAATTTGCGAAGGGAGGTTTCGTGATGATGAGGAGGGGGGTCGCAGTCTCATCAGAGGATAAAACAGGACTCCGGGGGTGGTGTGTCTGTGATAGGGGTTGGTTCTGTGTGTCATGGCGGCTTTATGAATGCTCGCGATGCGGAACACACGCCACTTATGCCGGCTCGGATAACTGCAACTGTGCAGATCTTCTGCGACCCTAGAGAATAGCTTCAAATTCCCTTAACTAATAATCACGTGACAGCGGAATAACGTCCGTGCGTTTTTATCGAATTTTTAAACTATATTATATTTACGGTTACATCCATCTTTCCGGAAGCCCTGTCAAAGTTCTACTTCCAGGATATTCCTCCACCTCGTGCAAACAAAGCTTAACCAAATCTAGAAAATTACAGCAAATGGACAACGCACAGAATTCGTGTACACTGAATGTTATATCATTCTGCTTAAGAACTACTTCTTATAGGGTATTCACGGTAAAGTGAACACCTTCCAAAGCCCTCTCGTTTGGAATAACTGTCAGTAAATATATTTTATTGTAGCCTTTGACGTTAACTTTCGAGTGTGATGGGCTATACATACAGTGTTAATTACTTGCATGGCAATATTTATTTTAAAAATGGTTAAAAGATGAATAATACCTGAAAGGGAAAAATAACTAGGACCTCAAAAGTGATGTTTTTTTCCCTGAACAGCCTATACTAGGAATTACCAACAAAACTATTTTCTTCCTGTTATATTCGTTTATCGATGAGATATTATAATTTATAGCTAGAACACAAGTAAGAGTTCAAGTTAAGCAAAAACAAGACCCTTTTTTCTTTAACAGAAGTATACAACGCTTGTTATGCGGGGAATATTTAGGATAAAACCAAACACGTCATACATAGGGTGAGTTTTCAAAAGTGTGAACAAACTGCTAATAGACTGTAGGCAATTTTCTTATAACGCTACAAGCGAATTATTGTAAGTATATTCTCAACTGAATGCTATATGAAACCTAAATATTATTTATTTTTGTCTCCATGGGTATAATAAACATGAAGTCTACAGTGTTCGCGAGTTAAAACTAAACATTAGTTCTAGAGTCTATTCGCAGTTTCTTCGCACTTTTTGAATCGAACATTTTAAGAATTCACTTCAATCTTGACGTCATTGGTTGTGTCCTAAATATTCCGTTTACCACAAGCTTTTTATACTTATGTTAGCATAAAAGTAGACTTTTTTTTTAAATTCTTTATGTATATATATACAATAAATAAATATATATATTATAAATTATTCTGTACCATAAATAATTAATACAAAATAAAACAGCGAGATGATGTGTGTGTTGGTGAAGAATCTGTAAGAAATCGTTCTTATGCAGAATAATATAACATTGAGTGTACACGAATGCTGTGCGTTGTCCATTTGCTGTAATCTTCTAGACTTGGCGAAGCTTTGTTTGCATGAGGCGGAGGAATATCCTGGAAGTAGAACTTTAGCATGACTCTAGGAAAGTTGGAAGTAATTGTAAGTAAACTATACACTTTCTAAGATAGCGTGTTGGACGACTCGCTCTAAACTACTTGTAGTGTTACAGTAATAATCTTGGCGAATAGTTTCCAACGGAAAGTTTGTAGAAACAAAGATAATTCTTGCATAGTTGTTTAAATGTTTCAGCTTTTTAAAATAAATTTATCTAAAATCGAACTGGTGAAAATTGCTTCATCTCTATGTGAAACAAGTCAAATATAGGATATTGGTTCTGATACCAAAGGCTGACGTAACGCCACATACAAGACACTCAAGTTGGAGGTGGCCGTGAAAGACTATACTATGTTTTATTGTATGTTTATGTTCTGTATTCTACATTCCCCTATGTGACTTTGTATTTATCTTTTGTATTTAATTATGAACACTTAAAGTTTATTATTTACTGTATTCGTTTTTGTCTTTAAGTATTTTGTATCCTTTTTGACAACTCCAAGCGCATTTGTCGTGTGAAACTGGAAGCTGATAGAATAAATAAATAAGATTGGCAACGACATGGCGGAACGCCGAGCCGCTCGCTAATCAGGGAGCTGGAAGCCTGTCCAATAAGAAACCTCCTGCAGCACCCGATAGCCAATCAAACACAAGGCACGTACCCAGAGCTTCGCGCAACCAATCAGAGTGTTGGTACGCCCACATGAAATAAACCGCCCTGCCATATGTTCGTACATAACGTGTTCTTTATCCAGGACATATTCTTGTTGACGCAAAATACAAACGTCGGTGAAAACCAGTTTTCCGTTTTCTGCAGGGCATCCGCGAGTTTATTTTTTTTATCTTGGGATATCATACGCGTTTGCTAAAACTCGCATTCACACATTACTTCACTAGGTTGCGAAGTCTCGTTTGTATTTGGCAATAAACAAAGGAAGTATTAAAAATAAAATAATTTTGGGTACGTAGTAAGTACGAAAATTAAAGTGAGGAGGGAACCGAGTCTGACATTTTATTAAATTCATGTAATAACTATTTTGACTCTGGAAACTGGAATTTGTTTCAGAAAAGAGGAACAGAAACAAAAATTGAGGCAATCGAAACTATTCAGAAAAGTCGCATTCGGGGGACCCGGGTTCGATTCCCGGTCCGGCCATCCTGATTTCGATTTTCCATGGTTTTCCGAAATCACTTCAGGCGAATACTGGGATGGGTCCCTAACAAAGGTCATGGCCGATTCCTTCCCAATTCTCGCCCAATCCATCTTACCTTTACAACTTCACTTGATTTCAAAATTCAGTTTTTTTAACAACCAAGCTTCTGAAGAGACAGAAAATGTCTGTAATGTTATTTTTAAATTCTACTTATTTTTCTCACGTAATTCGTTACACATATGTAATCGTAATCAAAGGTTCCCTCATTATTTAATATTTTTATGTTCCACGTTGAAGAAAACTGATGTGTCTGAAACCGCGCAAACTTTAAATTTTCTGTTAAGTTGCCGCACTGCGTGTGTCGTCGAGTTTTGATTTTGAATGTCCGGTCGTGAAGTTTAATTACGAATATTTGTAAAAACAATCAAAGACTGATATCTCTCCTTACAGCATGCGTTTTGAAGATAACTGTCTCAGACGAAAAAAATTGAACGCAACTTTCTCAGAGTCCATCTACGTTAAAAAAATTTTTAAATAAATAGTTATTTATATCTTATTGTTTATAATTTTTATGTAAAATGTTAATTTTGGCGGAAGAAATACTAAACGTAAGGTATTGCAAGCGTTCGTTACCTACCAGCAGGGGCGAATCCTCCAGGGTGGAGCGTAGAGGAGGGCTGAGGGGCCTGCAGCCCCCCCCCCCCTTCCTGAAATGACACACAATTTTTTTAAAACCCTATTATCAAAATGGCAATCATTATATTTATATATTTGTTATTACCGACATGACACAAAATTATTTACGCTCTATATTCAAATGGAAATCATTATATTTATTTATTTGTTATTAACCACACATATGATTACATTTATACTTCAATTATACTTCAAAACTTCGTTTTCTGAATAAACGGAGGCGAATAGTCAAGTACATAGCTCCTAAAAATGTGATCGAGTTTGCTTAAGTAGTTTCTAGCCTTCCACTGTGACTTGTGAACGATGTACTGGGCCTACTAGTGATAATACTATAACACTCATCAGCCCCCCCCCCCCCCTTTTTTTCACTCACGAAAAAAATTTCTGGATACGCCCTTGCGTGCCAGTATTCCGTAAGACGTTCCACATAGAATAATTGTAGTTTAAAATTGTTATCTTTGAAATGGTTGTATTGAGAAATCATTTCTTCAACTTTCTTTACTCATTTAAACTTTCTGGCGAGGTGCGACATGGGCCGTTGTTGTAGGTACACGCTGGAAATCACAGCGACGCACACACGCACACACGCACGCGGGGTTGGCAACAATGCAAACAGCCGCACGCCACGGACCAGAGGAGAAGGCTAGCCGAGGCGAGCTGCAATAAAGATGACAATGTCCGCCCATGCCTCATTTCTCCCTCTGTGTGTGGCAACAACTCGTTACTTCCCCCCCCCCCCCCTCTTTTAGCTGCTGCCCCGTCCTGAATAACAATTGAAACGCGACGCTGCGTTTTCCCTCCGCGGTCTGCGCCAGTTCTACTTCCGGTTCCTCCCCCACGAGCCCACCCTTCAAAACCCCCTCCACACCATTTCTAGTTCAGGCCATCCATCGCAACCCCTCCTCGCTCCAAACTCCATCCCCCAACCACCAACCCAACACAGCTTTTATTGCATCTCTCGGAGCATAAAAACACGCATAGCTGCGAACATACATTTAAATAAAAACACGGGCACCCGTGCACCGTAGACGTACGACCAGTTTTTATTCTAAACAAAAAAAATTTCCGGTAGTTTTGAGCTACATTTCAAACTTTGCAAACATTTTGTTATCCGTGCGAAAAGCTGTTTGACGAAAATGAAACAGTTTAGTCGCTATCCTCTTCGCAAGAGCTTAAACTCATTCTGTCTACTGTAACATAAAAATATCATGGTTTAAAATTAATTAGCGAGCCGAACGAGTAAAGACGATATTCGTATTGCAGTTCTGGAAGTGACGGAATGTTGTACGGACATACATCACAGACATCCCGGTGCGGCACAGGTTTTTTTTTTTATATATATATAAATAGATTTTTCGACAGTTTTTCAACTACATTTCAACATTTACATCCCTCCCCCCATTTTTTTTCTCACTCCCCAACCATGCGAAAAGCTGTTTGACGAAAATTAAACAATTTAAATAATTTTCTCTTTGCAGCTGTTTAAACTCTTTCCATTATGATAATAAATATACATGCATTTGTTAATCAATTTGTGAGAGTAACTAGTAAAGTATGTTACACGCTGCAGCAGGCACCGGCCTGCTGTGGGGGGGGGGGGGCAACTCGATCGTCCCCCCCCCCCGGACAGACACGCTCTCTACCTAGTTGCTTCCCTTCTTCGGGGAAGCCCGTGGATGATTGACAGCGGCGATAAAGCTGTCGCGTCGTTCGGCGCCTGACTGGCGTCACAACCCCTCCTTCCTCTTCCTGCTGGAGAAGCCGACAAATGTAGCGAAGGCGCAAGAATATTCTGGGAATTAGGACACTCAGCAAAACTCGGGAATTAGCGAAATTTCTGGGTGATGGCCTACGACTATATATATATATGTATATATATGCACACACTGCCGTGGTCCAGTGGCCAGCAGTGGCGTTAATGGACGCGAGGGCATGATATCAGGCCAAGTAAAGGCCACTGTGTTTGAGGACGCTCGGATAACTCTATAACCTTGCAGACTGTCGGGAAATTGACTAAACTGAGATGGAACTGAATGGACATGTAATACGGATTTTATTGTAAATATTGGAACTATCAAATATGGACCCATAATTTATAACGTAATCGAATAGATTTCGAAACACTGCCTATTAGGACTGCTTTTTAATTATTTAAAACAATTTTTTTGAAATGTATATATACTTCCTGTAACCATTTTGTAATTTTGTTTGAATAAATTAAAATTGGTAAAAGTATTTTAATCATTTAATAGTAATTGTCATTTAAAAATTAAGATATAAACAAACACATTCATCAGTGTTGACCATGTGACTTTGACAGTTGTGTTTCTGTGGGATAGGTCAGTGTGGGGTACATGCGCAGATGACAAATAAGCGGTCTACCTCATCTCTAGTCTCTGCTGGTACAATCTGTTCACGGTTAGTTCAGCACTTGGTACAGGCTGTTCATGGTAAACTGAGCACTTGGGTGTGTAAAAATTAACATTGCCATGAGCCTAGTAACTTCATCAAGCGTCCGTCACGTCAAACATTCTAGTTATTATACAAGAATATAGATTTACAAACGTGATAATTCTTACACTTCTGTATATTAAATAAATTATAATGCACAATGAATTATTTCAGTATTTAGAAATGTTTAAACACTTTTCATTCAATTCTGAGACATGGGGATAGAACCACAATTCCCTGAATTAAAGTTAAATTAAAAGTGTTAGGCAATAATTTATGAATACACAAATTATTTCTTCTTCTTTGTGTGTTTTTAATATGTGCAATTGTACTTAATAATTATAAAATTTGCAATATACCTATTTGCATAATTATTTCACAGTTTCACTTGAACGAAGCATGATAAGCAGGCTCATGGTCGTGATAATTGTATGAACACACAGTGGAAGGATACGCAATGTGTGTATAGGCTATTCACGATAAAATGAGCTCTTTTGAAAGACTTGCTTAAGATCTACTTGCACGCGCGTTGAATATTCTTCCGCTTCATGTAGTATTAATATTGCCATGGGCCTCATTACTTTATTCGTGCGTCGGTGAAGTGAAACTCTGAAATTATAAAAAAAATAATTTTCAACATATCTGCTCATTTTTACACTCTGGTGCGTTAAGAAAACGATAGAAATAATCAGAAATGGGCACATAACACATTTTATTCGACGTTAAGTAACGGAATTACTTCCACTTCCATCGTTACCAACTTAACAGGTCACATGTCACTTGATGCTCCCGTTAAAATATATGTCGTTACGAGCAGTGATTTTTTCTAAGGTTGATTTCAAAAGTGTTCACTTTATCGCGAACAGCCTATAGTACGTAAGATGACTGCAAAAGCTCTCATCCTATACCCCATGTGTCGGTCTGATTCTTAAGAAGCAGTCATGTCAAAGAAATTATTTATGTACGATCAGCTGATTCATTACAGTTTGAATAAGACTCCATGGCATAGAGTAATTTTTTTTTTTTATAATTACCTGCCCTGTAAATCTAATCATTCGTGCCGCACTACAAACGAGAGCGACTAGCGATGAATCGAACTCGCAAGCAACACAACACGGGCAAGGTAAGCAGTCGTTCTGTTTGCTTCCTCCAGTCCTACATTTTCCCTTGGAAAGTGGATGAAAGTGTTCGGGAAAACGGGAGTTTTCTTATAATTTGTAATATGCCCTCTAAATAATATTCAGTTTAATTATTATATTCATTTCTTTTCCGTTTTTGTAACTAATGTTTGGTATTATAAAACGGTAAATTCGTGTGGAGGCTAAGCAAAGTTGGATGTTGCGTTTATTAGAAGAAATTGAAAATGGAACCACATCCCAGCTTATATCAACTAGTTATTGTACTCTATGTGTGGAATGCATCGAATTTTAATGGTATTTAACTGAATGTTATCGAAAACACTCAAATATGTGGGGCTATTATATTGCGTACCTTGTAAAAAAAAACTCACTACACCCCACTGATATTTTGACTTACGTACCTGTTTGGTTTGGATTTGCAATGCATGATATGTGTTTAAACTTAATATAATTTTTTTTTATGAAAACTGTAATGCTGAGTTGGGAATGTATGACCCTTGTCTCTATGCCCCATCGATAACGTAACATGAGCGTGTTCGAAGGCGTGAACCATACAAATAAGTTCGAGGGTCAGGTCAGGGGGTGTCACAGGTCGCTTATTTTTTCAGGCCCTCTCCACGCATACCAACATTATAGTGAAATATTTTGATACCCATTAGAGCAATTACAACTTGTTTCCTAGTTGTTTCACTACGGGAGCTCAAGTATTTTATACATTTTTTAAAAAATTATGCATTCTCACAGATTTACGCGAAAAAATTGCCTCTTAATTTTGATTACATTATTTGGCCATATTGTTGTTGACGATAACGTAACGCCAGGATAAGTTTGAATTTCTGAAAAGCGTTGCAATTCTTGGCAGAATATCGTAACCTTCTGATCCCAGCCATAATTCATTTTATTCCACTGTTGAAGGCGGTCCACGAGTGTTCAAATTTCCTAAAGATATTGAACGTTATGTGTGATTATAATAATATTTGTACTGCAGTTCTAAGAAGTTCAAGGTATATCCGCTAGGAGCGCTGTAAGTACTCAGTAGCGCCAACTTCGTAATTCGAAGTAATGCAGTAGTTGTGCCGACTAAGTTGGTATGCGTGGAGAGGACGAAAAGAAATTAGCGACCGCTCAATAATAACATTGCTGTTGCCACTCTAGTATTGTCCATTTCATATAAGTGGTCTCAAATTTGACAGACGATGTGACCAACCTATACATTATGTACATAGTAAATGCTCTCGCTCCTACAGTATTGTAACAGCTGATGAACTGCTGCGGGATCCGTATTGTTAGGTTGGCTATTTTGATGATGTCTTTGGAATAAAATAGTACTCGGAACTAAAAGTTGTAATTTAAAATCTTAGTTATACTTACAACCTTTATGGTTTAAATTATGTTTCTAAAGCAATATTAAATTTTCTTGGCTATTAGTAACGGCACTTTAAAAACAATTCTTAACATCTAAGACAGAGTATGTCGACACATACGAACAGTAAACGTTTCCAGCCAATGGCTAGCCATGTTTATTTTCTAGTTCACAGTCCGGTGAAGGCCGTTGTGTGTAAACTTTTTTATCTCATCATGTTTATTATACGAATATCTTGTTGGTGTTGTCGGAATATTTAATCGGTAGTTAATTATTTTTTAAATTGCTTTTTCCAAACATAATTGGTTGTAGGAACCGTTGTAGTGCGTTTTGTTGAGTGAAATGTAATATTAATCGGCACGTCGTTAAAACTGATCGTTCCGCCATTTTCCTAACCGCCTTCCACAATCAAGTGACACGAATATTATTTCCGTATATAAGTTTAAGTTTGTTTGTTATCAGGAAATGTGCGCAGTGTTGATTTTGCAAATAAATTATTTAATGCTAGTGACGAACAAACGTGGATTTACTGAAGTAAATTCGCAAGGATTGCCACAGAAAAACACGCGTTCAAGAGGTTACAACAGTAAGTTTGCGTGTTCTGTAAATGTATTTGTAAACCATTAATATAATTATTAAAATGCACGTGGCCTGAAAAATGCCGTACTTGCCACACTTTTGTAGTGAGTGAATAATATTTGTTTGTCTGCATCGTAAATCCGAGTGTGAGGTTAACTTTGGTCAAAGTGTGTGCGTGTATATATTGCTGCATCTGTACGAATACGAACAGCGACGTATGTATCGCGTTTTGTATTCTCATTAAAGTTTTAATTTTCGAAGTTAAATAATTGTAATGTTATTCCCATACGAGCAAAGTTTTCCACTGCTCCATCAAAACAATATACAACTCAAAATGCCACACACTCATGCCGGAATCACATAACCCCGACCAACACAGCACGACACGACCGAAAATGCAACCACGACACATTTCAATGTGACTACTCGTATTTACAGCACGACCGACACCACGCTCTCGGCATTTAACCTAACCATTTAGAAGGCGCTGATAGGCTATGTTAGTCTCAAAGGCGGTGAACAAGAGAGAAATTTGTAATACATAGTGGTGACTAATTGGTATCGCTAATGCATACAAGAGTAAAATTATCATTTTTAAGAGTTAGATACAGTAGTTTTCAATTTATTTTTCTTTTAAGCTGCGTATTTACCATTATAGGGAAAGCTTGCAATACAATTTCATTTTGCAAGGTTGTACATTATGTGCGTCGTGCCGCACTACACGACGAAGAATATAAATAATTTCTAATCCAAAATTGCTAGTCGGACGACAGAATCGGTCGGGCTTGCGACGATCTGCCTTGTATTTCATTGGCTGTTGGCCGTTGTGTCGTATGGACATTTCTCTTTGTTATTATTGATTGAAACACTAACACTCTGGTTCTGGACGGTTTCAAAATGTAAAACTTACTGGTCACACAAACTTGTAAGTTGCATCACTCATATTTTTTTTAGAACGTATATTCTATGGTATAGAAAAACAATTCACATAAATAGGATTTACATTGGAAAGATAACTTTTTGATATCAAGTAAATTATCACATACTTGTCAAATAAAATCCTTTCAATTTAAGCACTCAACGAAGGTGCTCCAACATCATAATGAAGTGTCTCATGCATCAGCGGGAATTTCGACAATCCAAAAATTTATCGCTAAGGAAAATGAACTTTATGATGTCTTCAATCTTCGGTAGGTGGAGCATATTTTTAGTGTGTAAGTAACATGTTCTTTGGATAATATATTGTTGCTGTAGATCACATCTGCTTCTCTAGAGCGCTTTGTAACATCTCTCAACTGAAATACAGTTTTTCATTAGGTACCCGAGAACAAGCCTAGGAATGTATTCACAATTTTGAGGAGGGAGGTTGTGCGACTGAACTGCAGTATAAATATCAACACTGAGTTAGTCAGAAATAAGTTTTTATTCGCAGCATGACAATCTGAACACGTAGGTATTTGAGAAAAGTTATTAAAGTATTTTGTATGTAGGCCTGCAATACTTAACATTTTGAGTTACTAAATGAGAGTTATTAAAATTACTGAAATTAAGTAACCATTTGCTTAAATATTATTTTGGCTACCTACATCCTGAAAATTATAACCACCATAAAAGTATCAGGCTGTACAAAGTTGTTGTCATATCATACACAAAGCTGAATTATGTACCTTTAATGCAATAGTAGGCATAGTCTGTATGTCAGAATGTATACTGTCTTTGCAAGAAGGTGTGGGAGGGGAGTGGTATTTCTGTAGTTGTACATTCTGGGGGAGGGGGGATCTTGGTATTTGGTGTTCTTGGAAACCATTCAAAATTTTTATGTTTACAAGAACTTACTTCAGGTAAGTGTGGCAAGATTAGTTGTCATTAATATATTTAGAGTGTATTCAAAATCAGTAAAAATATCTTTTATTCATTTTACCGTAAAAATAAAATTTCATTTTTGTGCGTCCTGGTTACAAATTTCTTGCAATTTATAGACTTATTACATGGGCTGTAAGTTATTTACATAAAACATTTATAAACTAAAAAAACGGGAATTTTTGCCAACCTGCAACTGTTTGAACAGCCTTTCATAGCTTCTAAAAGTCATTTGGGAGGCACATGCAATTTGTATACGAAAACAGGCAGTCATATGTTGTTTGTTTACAATACTGGCAGTCACATGGAGTGTCGTTTGCAAACAGTCACACCTTCAATGACAGTTCAGCTGTGGCGGAAGGATACATAGCCACCCAGATGCCATCGGCACTACCCTCCTAGAACTGTCAAATTTGAGACCACGTATATGAAATGGACTATATACACGTTATTTACTCTATGGGTCATGTTAGGGCGGGTGGTGATGAGTATAGATGGCGCGTGTCGCTAACAAAGTGATGCAGATGACAGTCACGTGGCTGGCGGAGGGGGATATGTCATCCACATCGCTCTCATTACCGAGTCCTTTCATCACAGCTGTAGTTGTGGAGTCCGCCCACAGCCTTCTATACCCGTCTTATTTCATCTGCGATACCATCCACAGCCTGGCACTTTCATGTTCCCCGTCGTAAGCAAAGTCCGGGGGAGCACTATACTCTATTCGCCGTTTCTTCTCACTGTTTGAAGCAAACCTTGTACGATGTGTTTGGTTGTTATAAGCTGTTCACGGTAAAATGAGAATTTTGAGAACCCTACTTAACATCTACTTATATACACGTTATGTATTCTCCCGCCTTATGTAAAATTAACGTTGACTTTACAAATCTGCTAATTTTTTACACTTAGATCTATTAAAAACACATAAAGCGGTAGAAATAATTTTAAGTTATCACAAATGATTACCTAACACTTTTTATTCGACGTTAGGATACGGAACTACTTTTCATCCATCGCTACTAACTTTATCATGAACAGTGTATCACAAGTGTTTTATACTTGTGTTGACACAAAAGTGCCTAATTTTTTGGTTAAATTGAACTTTCACTTTTATTTCATCTATAAATGATATGATGTTATATATAATTAATATGAATAAGAACAGGGCAAAATAAGCGTGTTGGTAAATGCTTAGTAAGAAATAGCTCTCTTGCAAAATTGTATCGCACTGAATGGCCGTGAATGCGATGTGTTGTTCTTTGTTGTAATTTTCTAGACTCTGGAAACTTTGTTAGCATGAGGCGGAGGAATATCCTGAAAGTAGAACTTCAGCAGGGCTTCAAGAAAGTGTGGAGTAACCGCGAGTGGATTACACCAAAGTCTTCCAAATATGCTAATTAAAGGATGTTCACGATAAAGTGAGCACTTTTGAAATCAACCTTAGAGAAAAGTCAATGCT
Organism: Dryococelus australis; assembly: GCA_029891345.1. Lineage (NCBI taxonomy): Eukaryota > Metazoa > Arthropoda > Insecta > Phasmatodea > Phasmatidae > Dryococelus > Dryococelus australis. The sequence continues at coordinate 62,519,986 of CM057008.1, forward strand.
CCTATATGCATGTCTTTTAACGGGCGCACTGAATGACACGCGCCCAGTAAAGTTGGTAACGATGGATGGCAAGTAGTTCCACTCTTGACGTCGAATAAAAGTGTTGGGTAACAATTTGTGATAGCCTAAAATATTTCATTCGCTTTATATTTTTTTTTTATGCACCGAAGTGTAAAAATGAGCAGATATGTAAAATATTTACTTTTCTAATAAATTCCCTGTTTCACTTGACCGACGTATGACTTAAAGAAATGAGGTTCATAGCCATGTTAATTTCTTATAAGGCGTAGTAATACACAACGTGCGTACAAGTAGATCTTAAGCAGGTCTTTCAAAAGTGTTCATTTTACCGTGAATTGCCTATATCTCCTGTGACTCCGGACTCCATTGTTGAACAATACGTCGCCATGGAGGGCTTCGCAGCGTTACGCTAAGGCTGGTGCAATAGTGTACTAAAAGTACTCTTCAGCTGTAAAATGTTTCCCGTAAAAACAGCTCATTTTATTTGGTGTAATCGCATACTTGCTTCACCGTTGTCAATACATGGGTGCGGCAATTTTTATTGCAAAGCTTGTAAATCAAAACGAAACTGTAGAGATTCCCAGTCTTAGATTGCAGCACAGTGAGAATGGCGCGAATTGTAACTAGATTACTTCAGCTTTGCGACGTAACTGGCAGGAAAAAGGACAATGTTAACGACAGAACTCGTGTATAAAAAGGAGAGAGTGAATGTCCATTAAACTGCACACTGTAATCCAAGAGTGAGACGCTCTATAGCTAGTGGGAACTCTCGTTGCCAGTCTCGGAGGTGTGTCGATGATACAAATGATCAATTACAGAGGCGGGCAGCAGGCAGCTACGTGGACCGCTGACTGCTTCATTGTCTGCTAACCTCCGCAACCCCGCGGTGAGCCTAGTCACGTGACGTCTACATCATCCTCCCCTTCAACAACTACTTTTTCCCCTCCCAACTTGCCTGTCGTCCGCTGTCATGTTCCATGAAGGCCCCGGAGGGAAGAAAGCGACTCCAGATATCAGCCTGTCAGTGCTGCCCTTCCCACCACACCTTCAGTTGGGGGAAGTTTTCTTTTGTCAGAGTGTCTCGCCGAAGTATTCCTTACGGCGCCGGATACTCCACGCCAAATACCGAGAGGATTTTCCGTCTGACGTAACGCAGTTAGATGGACGGAATCCAAGGAGTGGCTTTGTCTGTGGATGCGCATGGTGAAGCCTGCCCACCATGTGAAACCTAACCTGTCACAATTAAAATGACAGTATTGCATCAGAGCATGTTTTTATTTGTCCTGAGAGGTCAGCTTTATTAGCTGTTATTTGATTAAAAACCTCTACATTTTACATGCACTATATACACAAACTTGCCTCAACATTTGTTATGTTTTGGGTGTCACAATATGGTGATGGACGAAAATGCGGCTTCAAAAACACCATAGCATGCCATCAGCTGTTATTTCTACCTCATTGCGAAACCAGTATTTCTCAGGATCACGTAATACCTGTTCTTGTTCCTAACGGGTACCTGTTACTAGTATCTGTTACCGTAGTACCTGTTATCACAAGTACGTTGAGCGTCTTTACTTCTTTGTAGGTCATGACTGTATGGTAGTTCGTTGCTATCAGAAATCTGAAGAAACATTCTTTTTTTTCCAATGGTCTACTGTCCCCTCTGCCTATCATCTTTTAAATGGGAAAGTTTCAAACTGCGGTCGTATAAGAGTCCATTTAAAAAATAATTTTATATTTGCAGTAGAATGTAAATACTTGCATACTGTCAGTATATTACGATTGTCGTAGTCCCAAACATTAGTTTATCACGCCTCCCTTCTGCAAAAAATATATAACTACGCCCCAATGCTACAACTTCATTATTATAGGGTAAAACAAAAACGAATTAAAGGCTCAAAAGTTATATTTAATCATTAACTTTTAATGCTTATTGAACACAACTGGTGGTGAACAAATCAATCAGTGAGACGGATGAGCTCGCATATTTTCAAGAAGATTCCCAATTCTTGGTTGAATAGAAGAAATTGCACAACGTAAATCACTGGCAATATCGAGTTTGCTTCTATACTTCGTTTTTATTGCTACTACTGCTGAAAACACCCTTTCACACAAATAGGTGATTGAAAAAAAAAATTGGTTTTGTCGTTTTGAAGTAGCTCTAGCTACCTACGCAACAGTCCGATTAAAAAAGTTTTAAGTCTATTTACTAACTGTACAAGTATGTAGCTCGGCGCACGTGTCACCTTTAGCATGTCGTCACGCTTTCCTTGCCGAGAGGAAGGGGGGTGGAGGGGGGGTTCAAGTGGAAACCCGAGTCAAACTACACACAAGTCTGCTGAATATTGACGGGCAAAGGAAAAGAGTATTCGGGAATATCTTATCGAGAGCACACTCAGTTTCAATTTAATGTACTTAGGTGTTATTTTAAAAATATAGAAGTCGAGATTTTATGTAAACATGCTTTCACTACAGTTGGCGCACTTGAGTCTGTGGTTTTTAAGTACTTCGTTTTGCGGAATGAAAGCATAAATACTTTCAAAAACGCAATCAACTTCTCTATAGCAAATTCCATTAACTTGTTTACGTTTTGTTTATCTAGTTAGAGAAATAAATAACTATTCCCTGTTGTTAATGGTGCCCATTTTTGATAATATAATTTCTAAGGAAAGTAAAGTATTAAAAATAATTGTGACATGACACATTAAGTTGTTTAAAATATTGAAATACAGAGTTGGAGAATGACGATGCTGTTAGTAATACGTTTCGCCTTAATTTTAAAATCAGAGACATTCTCAGAATCAGAGACTTATTCGATATCTGTTATTTATATAATAAAAAAATTATCTGCTAATTTTAAATGTAACTACCCGGAAAATTAATAAAGACTATATTTATATAAAACGTATTTAAAGGAGTTGCGGTAGTTTAAAAATAGACGTTATTAAAATCTAATACCACAAATATAGAAGATCTTTTTGTACAACACCGACAAAATCTAGGTTATTCCTGACGAAAATATGTATCACTTTTCCATTACAAGGAGCTCCGCGCCCTCAAAATCGAGTTTTTAGATGCTTCTAGTTGAAAATATCATAAAGTACTTGCGATTAAGAAACAAATAGGTGAATAGTGATTTGTATAACGGAGATCTTACAAACGCGGTTTGTAATATCATCCATCCTCTTTAAGCAAATGGAGGTTGCCACGCTATGTTTGCATGAAACCTAGTTAAACAAATTTTGAATCAGCACGCATAAATTTTAAATAAAAGATAGTCTTTTCGAAATACTCACAGGTGGACAGTTTCATGCGAAAACTTCAAGATACGGAGAGTGGCCTGAGAGGTAGGCACGGGACTTTTGATTGGATGATGCGCGAGGGAACAGAGCTCGCTCTACTTCAAATGTGGAGAGAGTCGTGTGTTGGATGCGAATTAGTCGTCGTGGAGGGACGTTTATGTACTGCGCAACACCAAACAGACACTCGTGTAACATTGATATAAGCTGTTTACAATACAATGAGCACATTTGAAAGCGCTGCTTAATATCAACTTGTATGCACGTCCTGTATTCTTCCGTCTTATGTAAAATTAACATTGCCATGGGCCTCGTCCATTTATTCATGCGTTGGTCAAGTGAAACTGTGGAATTATAATTAGAAGAAGAAAAACATTTAAAAGATCTGCTAATTTTACACACTGATGCATTAAAAAACAGAAAGCGAAATAAATAATTTAAGTTATCACAAATGGTTACCTAACACTTTTGATTCGACATTATGATATGGAACTGCTTTCCATCCTTCGTTACCTCCTTTACCGGGCTCATGTCACTCATTGCGCCCGTAGAAGTATACGCAGGTATGGGCAATGATTTTTTCTAAGGTTGGTTTAAAAAGTGCTCACTTTATAGTGAACAGCCTTTATTAGGAAGTATGCAACCATGTGTGAAGCTGTTTACAATAGTCGTACTGTGAGGTGGGTGGTGCTGGGAGTGGGGACGTAGAGCAGCTCAGCGGCGCACTCTACGGACGCCGGCAGAGGGTAGGTGGACTCCGCCGTGCAGAGAGAGGAGGCGCTGATGTACGGCGCAGGAGATAGGCGTGGCATAGAGGGAGGATGATATATAAGACTAGGGAGGCTGTGTCAGTCGCCAGGAACTCTTGGTCGCTGCAGTACTGAAGGGGAGTTGTTAATCTCCGGCACATCACACACACAGCCTGACCCCGTGACCTCACCCTCCTGCTAGCACTAAGTTTTCTGTCGCCCTCTTCTGTGCCTCGCGACACTCTACAGAATGTCGCACAAATAAAGCCTGTTCACGATAAAGTGAGCACTTTTCAAATCAACCTTAGTAAAAACTCACTGCCCCTACCTGCATGTATTTTAACGGGCGCACTGAGTGGCATGTGTCCCGTAAAGTTGGTACCGATGAAGGGTAAAGTAGTTTCATATATTAACGTCGAACAAAAGTGTTAGGTAACCATTTGTGATTATTATATTATTTATTTAGTTTTCTGTTTTTTTAATGCATAAGTGCGTAAAAATTAGCAGATTTATAATATGTTATGTTTTCTAATAATTTCACAGATTCACTTGACGGACGAATGAATAAAGTGATGAGGCCCATGGCAATGTTAATTTTACATAAGGCGGAAGAATACACAGCGTGAATACAAGTAGATCTTACGCAGGGCTTTTAAAAGTGCTCATTTTACCGTGAATAGCCTTTACCTACATTTCTCTCTTCTACACGACCTGGAAAACTTGCGGGGCCGCGGTTGTGTAGTGGCTAGACGACTCGCCTCCCGCCTAGGCGAAACTGGTTCGATTCCCGGCGGGGTCACTCCTGGATTTTCGCATATAGGAATTGTGGTGGATGATTCCGCTGGTCGGCGGGTTTTCTCGGGTATCTCCCGTTTCTCACGCCTTTCCATTCCGGCGCTGCTCCATGCTCACCTCAAGTCACCCTCATCGGCTCTCAAGACCTCACTGTTAAGAGCTGCACAAATGTCTTCACTCACTCGGAAGTTAAAGTCTAAGGCTAAAGTAAAATATATTTATTGACTATTATTCCAAATGAAACGGCTTTCAGAAGTGCTCCATGTACCATGTATAGGCTGTATACAGTATGTAGGACCTTATGTGCGGAAACTTACAAGAAGGGCTCGATGTGACGACCAATGACGTATACACAAACACGGTACCTACGTACCATGTTCTGGTACACACGATCACCAATACCTGTAAGTCCAAGATCCGCCGCAGCCATAATCCGCGCCAGCAGTTCTTCCTGTTATTCCACAGAGGTCTGGTAAATAAAACCCTTCATCTGTAACACTAACTGCATCGCCAACAGCAAGGGACTCTGGCTATTATGGCTGCTGCGGATCTTGGACTTACAGGTATTGGTGATCGTGTGTACCAGAACATGGTACGTAGGTACCGTGTTTGTGTAAGACGTCGCTGGTCGTCACATCGAGTCCTTCTTGTAAGTGGAACCAGAAGATAAACAACGTACAGTGTGTTGCAGACGTGAGAGAGGTCAACATGTGATGTGGTGGTGGTTTGTTTGTCGCGGGGAAACTGTAAGTTTCCGCACATAAGTTCCTATGCAAAACATAACCGTCTTCGCCCGCGCTACAAGACCTTACAATGTGTAATGGGAATGTAGACACACACTGTATTATTATATAATATATAAAAACGCCAACATTATGCTCGGCCGGTCTCGCACTGAGGGTGCGGATTACTGACAAATTTGTTAGTTTATATTTGTAGAAAATTATGTTCCAACTAGTTGCCATTACTCGCAAGTAACATTACCTCGCATAAAAAAAATTAAACGACGCATTTTTTAACCAGTGTTGTGTCGAAATTAAAATTTTAGCGTTTTTGTGTACGAATAATAAAAACTAACTCACTTGCCGAAATTAGATCACTCATACTGAAATGTGATCACGAGTTACATCCAGGAATCTTTATACTTGCGCTCTTTAATATATTCGCAATTTGTGAAAATTCTGCAAAACAAGAAAATTATTACATATTTCTTGTTTGTAGCATTATACGAGCGTCTATCAACTAAGTTTTGCCAATCTTACCTGCAAATTAATCAAGGTATGGCCATCACTCGCCCGTGTTAAATTGTTTATAAATGAATGGGTTTATTTTATTTGTAAGGCCCAACAACACTAGAATTGTGCCATGATGCAAAAACATTGCGATCTAAATTTTTACAGGAGGAAACAGTAGGGTACTTATGACTTCAAGTTGAGTTTTGTTTCGTACAAGTGTACTATAATGCACTTCTGTGTATACCAGAACCATTAAACTTCAGATAATATTCGCTCCAGTTTTTGTGTAAATCGAAGCAGCCGTCTCCAGAGCGCGTCTATCAGCATCGTCGTTTGTAACGGCAGACAGGCGCCGTGTTATAACCATGTTACATATCCTTGAGCATGGCGCCAGTGTCTAGTCAAGTTGGCAAACACGGAGGGGAAATTGCTCCATGTATGAACCTGGACAGGGGCGTATCCAGAATTTTGTTTCGTGAGGGGGGAAGGGGGGGGGGGTGATGAGTGTTATAGTATTGTCACTAGTAGGCCCAGTACATCGTTCACAAGTCACAGTGGAAGGATAGAAACTATATATGCAGACTCGCTCACATATACACACACATTTACAATAGGCCAACACAATAGTCATGTGTAAATTGCATCACCGTGTAATATATGTCTTACATATTAAATAAGTACCTATAGCATTAATATTATCGCATATCCAAGCTAATCACCGCCCCATTGTATTACACTAACAAGATAAAACAGTATATTATTTCGTATGTATATATGGTACCGTATCATTTTTGGTAGCAACAAATTTTATAAGAAATTTTTAAAGTCATTTCGAGGGGGGTGGGGCTGCAACCCCCTCAGTCACCCCTCCTCTTCCCCTCCTGGATACGTCCCTGAACCGGGAATTAAAAGTGTTCGGTAAACGTTTGTGAGAACTTGTACCATTTATTTGGTTTTCTGGTTTTTCAATGCACGTTAAACGTACTATTTAGCGAATTGGTCAAACATTTACTTTCCCTATAATTTCATAGTTTCGCTTGACCGACGCATGAATAAAGTGATGAGGCGCGTGACAATGTTAATGTTGTATATTTTGGAAGGACACCGCAAGTTGTACAAGCAGAGCTTTCAAAGTGCTCTGTTTACCGGAAGATACGGGACTATCCCGTGTTGTGAGCTAGGTGCAAGATGAGAGAGAGAGAGAGAGAGAGAGAGAGAGAGAGAGAGAGAGAGAGAGAGAGAGAGAGCAGTTCCATGCTAGGTTGCCCAGGGAGGCCCGCCTGTTAATGAACACGGGGGAATACAATAACGGCTGAAACAAAGTCACGTGCAAGAGACGTGGGCGGGCGACCCAGGGCGCTGCTAATTATCTTCTGCGCCGCTGATTACGTCTGCTGGCTGGAGGGTTGTGGCAGGTCAGGGACAAGGCTCGTGCACACCTATCTCACCTACAATGGCCCAAGCACACAGAACAATACAGGGTGATTCTCAATTAGACCGACAAACTTCGGGAGGTGATTTTTCATGAAAAAGTAAAAGGAAAACATGTGACACTCTATACCTAAATATTAAGGGAGGTATGAGCTCATAAAAAAACGAGATTTTAAACCGTATTTGGGCAAAATATCTGCTCTTACGTTGAAAGTTCCGATAACATACAATAATGTTCCTAGAGTTGTTATAGTATGTTACTTCGTTACCGATATTTTGCACAAATACGGTTTAAAACCTCGTTTTTTTTTTAGGGCTCGTACCTCTCTTAATATTCAGTTTAGGTATAAAGTGTCACATATGTTTTCCTTTTACTTTTTCAAGAAGAATCGCCTCCCGAAGTTTATCGGTCTGATTACGAATCTTACTGTATAGCCGCCAGACCCACCCATTATGTATGTTCTTCCTACATATGCAAGATTAACAGATTATTTTATTCATGCGTCGGACAAGCGAAACTGTGAAAGTATTAGGAAAGTAAATATTTCACAAACTCTCTAGATAGTACATTTAAGGCCACGGCCCTTAATTTCTACAGCTTTTGCGAGGATTAATTTTTTGTACCCAAATGGGAGCCGATATTATAAAATTCTCTTGCAATTTGGTTACAGATTGTTTTTATTATGTATTATATTTTTTTCAACACAAAAACTGTATAATAAATGTTAACTAATTATAAAATAAACGAAATTTTCGTTAAATAATTAATTGGATCAGCGTATACATTTTCTTTTGTGTTGGAAAAAGTATATTACATAATAAAATCAATTTTCAACAAAATTGTAAGAGGATTTTACAATATCGGCTCGCGTTTGAGTACAAAACATTAATTCTCGCAAAATCTGTAGAAATGAAGGATCGTGGCCTTAACTTGCATAAGAAGCTAGAAAACCATATAAATAAACAAGTTATCACAAACGTTTATCGAACACTTTTAATTCCATGTTCATACATGGAACTACTTTCCTTCCCTCATTACCAACTTTACGGACCACACGTCTCTGCTGGTCTGCGCGTGCAAATAAATGTCTGTCTGTCTGTAACTGCAAATAAATGCAGTTACAGACAGACAGTGCCATTTTTGAAAGGTTGATTTCAAAAATGCTCACATAACCGTGCACAGCATATAGCAGAGTGTGTAAGTTAAGGCGAATTTTCTTGAAGCCATATCTGTGAGCACGTTAAAGTATATGCAGTCAGGGGCAGTGACTATTTTCTAACGTTGATTTCTAAAGTGCTCATTTTATCGTGAACAGTTTTTACAAAGAAACGTTGTTAAAACGATGGGAAACAGCATAAACATAGAGTAGCTTCGCGTTTGTTCTGCTCCGTCAGGATTGTAATCAATCTGTTCTGGAAAGATACAGAATTGATGCTATAGTTTAAAACATTGTTGTGTAGAAGAATAGATATTTGAATCATAGGCTCGCAGCGATTTTTCCGGGCTGCTGACATTTTCCAACGATCACATGTACGTTTCAGTATCCTGTGAGTATGCATTTATACACTCAGGACTATGTTTGTAGAACTATTTCTTTGCTCTTGAAGACAAACTTTTCACTTTTGTAGTTTTACTGTTTCTCTGGACTTTATCGGAATCTAGATAAAACATTACAGCTAGTCAGCATTTCAATTCGTAATAACTGTTTATATAATTTTTTTTAATGAACGTGATATGAAACCTATATATCTGCCAATGATAAACGTTGCAGAGTAGATTAAGTGTGTCCGATGTATCCAGGAGCAATATGGGGATGGTAAGTGGATATACAGAGACTAACATTGGGGCAGCGGTGTAGTTGTTAAACTACCCGCCTAGGCGACTTACAAATGTATTGATTGGAAGTGTACACCTACAAGTAACGGTGTAACGTTATGTCATATATCGGAACTAACAAAGGCGTTATTATGTCCAGTGTTCCTGGCAGTGGCTGGTTGTTCAAGCAAAGCTTGCGGCATGAAGTCTCATCTAACGACTGATGTCTGCCGCCGTATGAGGGACTTTTGTACATTATTAACTGCACTTCTTGTGCAACGTACAATTTGTAGACCTCCATGCCCGAAAGGGCTCTTTTGCAAAATAATTTTCCATTATTTTCAAGTTGACAGCAATACTGTTTATTTAGGCCCCAGTCAACTAAAGAAAACTGTAGTTATATTATAAGGTACTTATCAAGGGCGAGGCAAGTAAGAGAGCCTGTATAGTGACGAGTACAGCTCTGTACCCTAACGAGTCGGACTTTCCCATTTTACGGTAAAGTGACAGAATAAATTAAATTACAGTTCAGCAAGAAGTGGAATTTTTATGGAATCAAGGTTGTTATTGATGCACAATTTATTAAGGTAGTAAAGAGAACGACACAAAAATATTTTTTGGGGAGAGATGTTACAAATTGTATGTTGTATCCCGTCCAAAATGTTTGGAGGGGGTGGGGATTACAATGTGCGGCCCCCATTACTGTGGCCTTACACACACTGTCATCGTCTTAGGGCTAATTCATATTCAATAAATATTGACAAAGAACATAGGACATACCAGCAGAACATTCACACGACCTGAGATTTCTGCTTTTCTTTAAAATCTCAGTTTTTGAGACTGTAAATATATGGATAGCCTCCAAAAATTCCTGCTAGGACACGATCTTATCTTCTTTCCTCTAACCTGATATCTTGTGACATTTTTTCGTTATTGTAGAGTAACTATGTTCCTTCACCGATACAAATAAATAGAATAGAAGTGTATCTCTGTGATTTTCGAATTTTTCACTTTTAATTATTTTTTCATATAGTATAATGGATTACTAAGCCATATCTAATGTTAATTTTTTTCATTCCTGTCTGTCTGTCTGTACGGCCGGATTTAACTCAAACACCACTGAACGTATTGACATGAAATGTACATAGTCTATAGATAATAACACCCGGACTAACTTAGTCTTTGTTTCATCGAGATATCTCAAACGGTTCCGAAAATATGACGGTGATCAGGGATGTACATAGGTACTGGATTAAACTTTTCTTAGGATTACTGCATAAAAAAAGCGTTGTTAAAAAAGAAGTTCCCTCATTTCTCCTTTCTTTTTTCCGTGGGCTGTCTTCATTTCCTTCCCGAGAGACGTAGTGGCCCAGTGGCTAGAGCTATTCCAAGTGGGGCCGCAGTGACTTAGGGCTTAGTGGATAGAACTATATTAAGTTGAGTCGCATTGGCTCAGTGGCTAGAGCGAATCCAAGTGGGACATTATTGGCTCAGTGGATAGAGCGATTTCAAGTGGGGCTTTATTGGCTCAGTGGGTAGAGCGATCCAAGTGGGGCAGCAATGGCTTAGTGGATACAACTATATCAAGTGGGGCCTCAGTGGCCCAGTGGCTAGGTATATACACTATCGACAAAAAAATAATTGGGCACCCCTGAAGATAGGTTGACAGTACGTCAGTTGACTTGTGTGGCCGCCATAAGCTGCTGGACTTTGTAGAACCAGTTGACAAGGAGATGGGACCAGTTGTACTTCGGTATCGGACTTCGATAAGGGCGTGATTGTGGGCTGCCATCTCAGTGGGCTGTCTAGCCGGGCGATTGCACGGAAGGTAAACAGGCCCAAATCAACGGTCACATTCGTCCTGCGTAAGTAGGTCAATGGGCATTGTGCTAATGCTGCACGTTCTGGGCGACCTCCAATATTGACCGACAGAAATCGCAGAACCCTATAACGTTAAATTGTCAAAAATAAGGCCCAACCCATGGTTACCATCCGACAGGAGTTTCATGCAGCAACAGGAGTATCGGTTTCCATTGGAACATTACGTACAGAGGCCCACCGACTTGGATATTTCGGAAGAGCAGCTGCACATAAGCCCCATATCACGACAAGCAATAAAGCTCGGCGACTCAGGTGGTGTTTGGACCGTCGCAACTGGACACTGGAGCAGTGGAAATCGGTTCTGTGGAGTGATGAGTCGAGGTTTACATTATTCCGGTCCGATGTACGTGTATGGGTGTGGCGTCTACCCGGGGAACAGCTTCTGCCTGAGTGTATAGTGCCAACTAGGAAATTCGGTAGTGGTGGAGTGATGGTGTGGGGCTGTTTCACGGCCTTCGGCATAGGACCGCTGGTGTTAGTCCGTGGTAGCATGAACACAGAGGCCTATTGTAACATTATGGATAGTGAAATGCTCCCAACATTGTGGCGTTTTTACGGACTGGACCCGTGTTACTTCCAGGATGACAATGCCAGGTGCCATGTTTCAAGGGCTACTATGCAGTGGTACGCCGACAACAATGTTCGCCGATTGGACTGGCCCGCCCAGAGCCCCTACCTCAATCCTATAGAATATCTTTGGGACGAATTGGATCGCCGGGTGAGGGCTCGTCAGGCGCGGCCAAAATCCATTGCTCAACTCATGGAATGGTTGCAAGAGGAATGACGACGAATCCCCGTGGATGTCCTGCAAACACTCGTAGAGAGCATGCCAGACAGGGTGGCTGCTGTTATAGCCGCAAGAGGTGGCCCTACGAGATTCTAACGGAGTGACAACCACCGAGCAAACTTTGTGGACAAGTGCCCAATTACTTTTTGGTACATAGTGTAGTTATCGACTTCATTAAACCATTAAACATGTGCGAATATATAGCAGGGTGTAATATTAAATTCTTCATTAAATCTGAAACAAGCAATATTACTATGCTAAACATAAAACCTTAGTGAAACTATAGTAGGCTTTATTTCTTAATAACTTCGTAAACCTAAGCGAAGCGAAATTTATATTTCAAAAATAAGAAAAAAGTCCTAAATTTCATGCGAACGAAGTCGCACGGAGAGCTAGTTTTAAATTAACAACTTTGTTGAAAGTGATACGTATACTCTTCTTCAATATAAGAAATGAAATATAACCATGTCCTTAATGCACTATGTCATACACACAATCTGTTATGCCCAGTTGTGAATCGGTAGGTTCGAAAACACGACGGTCAGTTTTTTGTGAACGCGACCTATGTTCTATGGTTTTTGCTTTCAGATCTGAATCAAGCTTCACATCTTAAATAAGTACAACGAAAAACATCATGGCCATCAACCAATACACCGCACCAGTTTGACCATGTGCATACGCCATCTGATGGCCGACAAATCAAACCACACACAGCTCTATGTAGCGACTACGAGCTCATTGTGATTGATTACAATACTCTTGAGCTGCTCTTCCATTATTAATATGTTATTAAAAAGGAATAACATCCGAGAGTAGTCAGAAATAAAGATGGAAACTTCACAGCACATAGATAACATTGGCACACACCTTTATCCTTACTTTGCGTCATTTGATATTAATGAAGGTAATAAACGTAGAGTTTAATTGTACTGAAAACTACACACACGCACGCGCGCACACACACATGCTCCAATACACACACATATTATATATATATATCTTCTACATACATTGCTACGGAGGGGGCATGCCCAAGGACTAGATACATGCATAATTCGCGTTATTATTTGGCATCAGGCTGAACTCCACAGTACACTGTATATACCGAGGCCAGTGTCATTTCTCCATTGACTGCTTCATAGACGTGAGACACGCCCTCTCTGACTGAACTGCACGTGATTGGGGTACGCAACTGTGAAATGTTCATTTAATGGTGCATAATTACCCAAAGCGTGTCAAATAAAGTACAGTCCAATGAAAAACTTTTTGCAAAGGTACATGTGTTTCAAGTTCAACGTGTCTCCAAATAATGACACGAATTTTGCAGGTCTCTGCCAGTGATGGCGCATTGCTCCCTCCATCAGGAGTGTGGTACCGCCCACGCCTCTGGTTGCAAAAAGAACCCCGCTCCTCTTCAACTCCTTCCTTTCGCCAATCTTTCTTTTGCAGTGTTTCATCAACCCCGTGCCTTATTATCATTCATATTACAGTTTCCAATGTTCTGCTACAGCACCCACCACGGCGAACAGGCGTTCGCCCCCCGATTTATCGCTTTTGGTAATCGCACCAGACGATGCCGCTGCTCCAGTGGGTTTTCTCAGGGATCTCCCGTTTCCCGCGCCTTTTCATTCCGGCGCTGCCCAAACTTCTACACACACTGTCCTTTCGCAGAAAGAAGTTCTGTTGGGCAGAACTGTGCATGCGTTTTCGGTGGGCGAGTGGGGGGGTGGAACGGAAGGGCAGCCAGAGAAGGCGTATCACAGAGAGAGAGAGAGAGAGAGAGAGAGAGAGCGAGCGAGCGAGGGATCCAGCAGGGGTGAGCTTACGGAAGTTGGCTCCAGGCCATCACATTAATCCTCGCCCCATTTCATCCCCCCCCCCCCCTTTTCCACCGCGGCATTAACAAGGCGCGCGACAGCTACGGATGTTGAGCGTGGGGGAGGGGTGTGGATGTCGAGGGGAGCAGACAGCAACGCCATCTTCCCCTCTGGCCCAGTGCAGGCTGGAGCAAGTGCCGGTCGCGCAGAACACATTCCGCGCACTCCGGGTAATTTGATTACGTGCCGGCGTTCTTTTCGATTGCGACTCCGCCGTCGACACTCGTTGCCAACCCTCCTGCACCCTTAACGGCTTCCCGTAACAAGAAGTTAACTTAGCCATAACTCTCCTAATTACTGTTCGACATTGTCACCTTTCCTTCCGTATCATCTTCGATTGTTTAAGGTATAGTTGTGAGACACACATATAGGGTCTGGCACAGCAGGCATTAAAACTGCTAACATGATAAACCAAACATTGTTTTATATAACGTATTTTTTGATTTTGATTAATCCACTCATGAAGAGTTCACTACGCCAAACTATAATTGAAAACCAACTCGTACCTACTTGCCGCTAAAGGCTGTTTACGATAAAGTGAGTACTTTTGAAATCAACCTTAGAATAAAATCACTATCCCTACCTGCATATATTTTAACCGGCGAACTGAGTGACATGCGCCCAGTAAAGTTGGTAACGATGAATGGAAAGTAGTTCCATATCTTAGCGTCGAATAAAAAGGGTTAGGTGACCATTTGTGACAACTTAAATTATTTCTTTTACTTTCTGTTTATTTAATGCATTGAAGTGGTAAGAAAAGTATATTTGCCAAACATTTTCTTTTGTAGTAATTCCACAGTTGCACTTGACCGACTCATGAATAAAGTGACGAGGCTTATGGGAATGTTAATTTTGTATAAGGCGGAAGAATACACAGCGTGAATACAAGTAGATCTTATGCAGGGCTTTCAAAAGCGCTCATTTTACCGTGAATAGCCTGTAAGGACAAACGATAGCCTGTACAAAGCGCCTCGCGCCACTCAAGCTGCCACTAAAGTAAAGGTTGTTCACGGTGAAAATGTGAAATTATTACAAAAATATTTATTTTACAAATTTGCTCAGAGGAATTATTAATTTAATTTTTCTGAAATGTTTACGAATGTTTACGGAGGTGAACAACACATAAGCATTTTTTACCCCCTGCTATTGAAATCATTTAATCTTTAGTGCCACATTAATTTGTGCAGCAATAGCCATTTAATACTAGCGAAATTTCACGGCCTGCTACAGCATGAAGTTTTTTTTAATCCTGTTGTGCTGCCTTAAAATAGAAGACCCTACTCTCTCCGGTACAAGGTTGTCATCTTATCTCCATATTTTAACTCGCCCAATTCTCCGTAAGTACATTGTCACTGAATTTCCTATATTAACTGGAGTCTAGGTTACTAGTGTTATCAAACTGAAAATAGTGATAATTCTTTCGCATGTGTTAAACCAAACGTACAAAAGTTAATCCATTCTGTCCCAGCTTCAATATTTGTGTACATTACGAACGTGTAGGTAATTTTTAGTCTGTACTGTACACTGCGAAGCCCAATGACCAATAATCTTACATGTGGGTAAATGATTCGCAAATCGTCTTACTAGTCGAGGTTATAATTGGTTCATATAACTGTAGCCGAACATATAGCCTACAACTCATTGGCTGTAACAACGAAACAAGAGCTGTATCCACTTAAGCACAGCGCGCATCATAATTCGTTTGTTTGCAGCACCTGAAACAGTATATTAAAGGAGTCTGAAAGGGTTAAATAAATTGTTTCTGGATAAGTACAGTGAGTGAGTGGGTGAAGAGATTTGGGTCTTGAGAGCCGATGAGGGTGAAACGAGGTGAGGGTGGACCAGCGCCGGAATGCAAAGGCCGGGGAAACGAGAGATCCCTGAGGAAACCCGCCAACCAGCGACATCGTCAGGCACGTACCCCTCTTGAGAGAATCCGCGAGTGACCCAGATTGGAATCGAACCCGATACGCTTTGGTGAGAGGCGAGCAGTCAGACCACTACGCTACCACGGTCCGTTCACAAGGGAGGAATGCAGACTTGAAGTTCATAATAAACACGGAGATATATTCACAATTTTGTATGTTTCACAAACCAATGTGTTACGAATAAAGTATTTTACTTGTGGAATTAAAACTATCATCCAAGAATTGTTTGCAAAACGCAGAAAAAATTTCACGTTCATGTTAAACTGATTTAGATATACAGTACTTGTGTACACGTGGTGTATTCTTCCACCTTATGTACAGAAATAACATTCCTATAGGCCTGGTTACTTTAATTATGCTTCGATCAAGTGAAAATGTAAGATTATTAGAAAATAAAATATTTTACAAATTTGCGATTCTTGAACTTATATACATTTAAAAACAGACAGTAAAAGACACCATTACAGAATTTACAAATAATTACATTCATCCTCTAAAACAATGATAAGACATGGAACTACTGCACTTTCCTTCAATCGTTACCAATTTAACCGGGCGCATGGAAGCCAACGTGCCCGTTGAAAATGAAGGTAGGGGCAGTGACATTTTTCAAAGGTTAATTTCAAAAGTGAACCGTGAACAGTGTAGTTTGACTCCAGTCTGAATCTGTATACAGTCCCGGTGGCTGAGTGGTTAGACTGCTCCCCCCCCCCCTCCACCAAGGCGAACAGTGTTCAATTCCCGGCCGGGTTACTCCCGGATATTCGCAAAAGGGAATCGTGCCGGACGATGCTGCTGGTTGGCGGGTTTTCTCGGGGATCTCCCGTTTCCCCAACCCTTGGATTCCGGCGCTGGCCCACCCTCATCGGCTCTCAAGACTTCGCTGTTAAGATCCGCCCAAATCTCTCAACTCAACTCAACTCTAAATTAAAGACTGTTGGAGGCAGAGCCGGTGCTATGTAACATAGCGCCCTAGACGAAAGACCTGCAGGCGGCCCCTTCTCATTTAGAATTACCCTCGGCTGGCTATCACTCATATAAACAAATTTCCTAATGCATTAGGTACCCTTATGGCAACTAGTGAAAATAATTAGTGAGTCAACGAGCACTGCTATTTCGTCAATTCTAGTCAACCGATACTGCTCATTAGAAATTGAGGTATAAGAATTGACTCTTTCTGACTCATTAAAACTCAGCCGTGGTAATAGGTATACGCTGTTAACGGTAAAGTGAGCACTTTTGAAGCCCTAGTTACTTTTCCCTTCCAGTCATTTTGTATCCTTTATCCACCTTTTCAAATAAACATTGCTATGTATGTAATAAACATAGTGAGTGTATTCCACCGCACTCTGAAGTTAACACAGAAGGCTGAGATAAAATATTTTTGTTGACAATTATTCCAAATGAGAGGGCTTTCAAAAGTACTCACATCACCGTGAATAACCTGTAGTAAATAATTTTATATATACATTTAAAATAATTAGTTTCGTTTAAGTGATAAATAATAGTCTCATCAGTTATAAAAATAAATATTCTAGCCAATTTCCCGTGTTCGAACTGGAAAGCACGTTAAATGTGAAGTGAAGTGGACCATCCAATCCAGCCCTTGCTTCATGGCGGTCATCAAGGATATGTCTACAGTATATGTTCGGGCCGACTCTGGATGCAGCCTCAATGTAAGTGACTCGATAGTCGCAGTTCTGTCTTGCTCTGTGTGGTCACACTAGAATTGCTCCCCTCTTGACAGCCAAGGCTTTTCGACGTGACTCACGCATCTCCCTTCCTGAAATACAGCCACTGTCCTCTTGTAAATATATTATAATAAAACAGCTCCGTCATTAAACTTGGAAGCGCGCAGTCCCCTTTGCCAGCAGGATGTGCGCTACATTCGTGTTTCCTTATCTCTCTCACTCTCTATCTCTTTCTCTAGTCACGTGTTGCAGTCCATTCAACAGTACGAGATGCGCGATCGACTCCGCCCGGAGTGTAACCTTAACAAGACTGTTTGTGCAGTGACGTATCCATACACTTGCAGGCACTGATTTATCGTTTCGTAAAAAATAGTTACAACATAGTATCATTGCCACTCGAAAATAATATTAAACCCTCTAATTGCAAGGAAAGTGGACTAAAATTGTTTTAAAATAGTTTTGTTAAAAAAAAGGCTAAGGATTATTATTTAAGTATTAATAGAACATTTCATTAGTACATTTAGAAATGTGCCACCATGGCGTTTTTAAGAACGAATTTTTAAACATTCCGTATATGGTATTCGTAGAAAAATTTTCTTGAGATAGTAAAATATTTCGAATATATTTCTGAAACGTATTTGAAATAACTAGGGACAAGGAAATTTCACGGATTCATTTTCAGACAAACTATACCTCAAACACGTATCTATTTATATTGTATGAAATTTAATCGCAGTTTATTAGACACGTACAAATAATTTCCGAGCCAATAAGAGACCTTCTAGGAAACAAGAAGCGTGTCCCATGCCGCCTTGTCTGGAGTACAACTGCAGCTACACACACACACACAGTCTCGTGGCACCTGGTCTGGGGTACAATTCCGGCTACACACACTGAGACCTGTGCACCAGACTGAGTCACACTGCGACTACACACACTGAGTCTTGTACCGCCTGGTCTGAGTTACAACTGCGACTACACACACTGAGTCTTGTGCCGCATGGTCTGAGGTTACAACTCCGGCTATACACGCTGAGTTTCTAGTTCATCCTGGTTTCTGAGGTACAAGTCCAGCCACACACATTGAGTCATGTGCTAACTGGTCTGAGGTACAACCACTACTACACACACTGAGTCATGTGCCGCATGGTCTGAGGTACAACTGTGGCTACACACAGTGAGTCCCGTGGCGCCTGTTCTGAGGTACAACTGTGTCTAGATAAACTGAGTCCCGTGGCGCCTGGTCTGAGGTACAACTGTGGCTACACACAGTGAGTCCCGTGGCGCCTGTTCTGAGGTACAACTGCGTCTACATAAACTGAGTCCCGTGGCGCCTGGTCTGAGGTTCAACTCCGGCTACACACAGTGAGTCCCGTGGCGCCTGTTCTGAGGTACAATTGCGTCTACATAAACTGAGTCCCGTGGCGCCTGGTCTGAGGTACAACTGTGGCTACACACAGTGAGTCCCGTGGCGCCTGTTCTGAGGTACAACTGAGTCTACATAAACTGAGTCCCGTGGCGCCTGTTCTGAGGTACAACTGCGGCTACACACACTGTAGCAGCAACAAGTGAACAGAAGGTAGTGGCTCGAAAATACATAGCACGTTGGAGTCAGTCCTTCAGTTCATTTAAAACACTAAATATTCGTGTCCCTAGAATTAACGGATACTATAGGATGTTCCAATTTTAAAAATTTCTAAGTAGGTTTAGCTTAGCAAGGTTTTCATTAATATATCTAGTGTTATATAATGCATTATAAATGTTGTTTAAATTTGATGAGGTTTTTCTGCATAGGTATACAGTATATGCATAATTATCTTTAAAGTTATTTTGCACAATTTTCATGAGTGTTTTGATAATCATATTCAGTAGCTGAAAAGGTATTAGATTTTAAATTAATGCCTGAATATATACGTATGCATTTCAATGCAGAAATATTTAAGACGCGCTATGAATGCGGAATCAACATAAATTTTTACTTAGTAATGAACGTAAGTATTTTACCATACATCATATATCCAAAATTGAAAATGTAAGAAATGCATGTTTAATTATCTCCACAGACTTGTTGCTTATTCCGTTTGTCTTCAGGATTATCTGTATCTGTTGTTTGTTTATTAAAATATCAATAATGTTAGTAAAGGCTACTCGTAATCATATGCTTCGGCATTCTGGCAAAGAGAACTGTTTTACCGGGTGACATGGAGCTGTGGTTGCAAGTTTTTCAGGAGAAATTATTTGATTGATTAGAGTTGCTACACGGCGGGATTGTTCTGTAGCTCTACCTACGTCTCAGTACAACAGCAAACCCTCGCTTTGTGCTCACACACGCCTCTAGTACAAGTCTTGAACGGTTTACTACTCTTCGTCTCATATAAGGTGGGGAGATTTTGACAGTTCAACGAATGTTTACTTTTAGTTTATGTATCCTTTCGCCATCATCTGGTGCGTCAATTGGAGGCTACACGAAGACAACGAAATGGGTTTCGAAAAAAAAAAACATGGCGTGTTTAGGACATAGGCGGACAATTTCTGGCTCAATAGAAATTATTAGTGATCAGAATCGCTGTACACCAAATATATGTTACTGTAAAAATTATGCATAGCTCGCGGAAAAATAATTCTATTGGTATCTGTTCGTAAATATGTTATTTACATATGAAACGTATTCATTTGATCTTTATAGCTGGTTAGGTTCGTGAAAGAAAACACAGATGGCGCGCACGATATGGTAAAACGTGTGAGCTGCACGCGAAACCAACAGATAGCAGCAGGTTTGCCGCTTATATATCCTACTGTTTAAAACTCGACATTTCTTCTATTACTGTCTCGAAACGACACGAATTTGAAATTCATTTCTTCAAATTATTTGGAAAAAAAATTCAATTTTACCATGCAATATTTCTGTAGGCTTTTGGAATTAATTTCAAGCACATATGGAAAGCACGGATGGACAGTGGGAATCGACATGAAAAGATCCAAGGTTTGAAGTCGCGTTTCATTCGGCTATGAATCGTCTTATTGTGCATTTAATTTTGACCACCTATACATTACTACTTTAGCACGAAGATTTTTTGTAAAACTCACAACCGCTGTTATTAATTAATCTAGGTACTCTTTGTTATCGCGTGTTTTGTACTTGTCTGATGTGCATCGCCAGTGCACTTAGAATAGCCAACTTGCTATGCCACTTTAGGACGTAGCAGGGCTAAAGGAAGGCAAGGAGAAGGTCGCACACCATTAAAAAAAATCAAGAAAGCATGGTCACAAAAATTCCAAAATCAATACAAAAATATTGAAGCCCATCTATACATTATCACCAAGAACAACTTTGCAACTTGATATAAAAAATATAAATTGCATCTGTAAATTTATGTCGCTTGCTACTAATCTGAGAACTAGATGAAGAAGAGAACACACATGCACTGGAACAAACAGAAAAACAACAATATTAATATATCCTGAGAAATCACCCTACCTGAATAAACACTTGTGAAATCCCATTACAAAATGTAAAATGATTCCCTTAGTAAAGCAGGCACCATTATAACTTTAAAAGTAAAGTTCGCCTGATGATTCACTAAAAAGTAGAACATGGAATACTAATTTCAAGAATACCATTGGGAAGGAGCAAAAACCCTCATTTCACTTAACCATGAGCCTAAATGCACGCCATAAAATATCCACTAAACTCCTTGGCATTAAAATTCTTTTGGCCAATCCTAATAGGGAAACTCTGCCTCCAGCATAACAACAACTACGTTCATTGCAATACTTTACTTGAGTAGTACTCATATTATGCGAAAACGTGTCTAGCATGCTGAAGTCCCGAAGTACCAAGTGGTGTAGACATGATCTATCGTCGGCCAGCCCGCGCTACTCGATGAGGAACACTGCCCACTTGCTCGGGCTCGGGACGAACATTTATACGCGAAAACGTGGCTCGGGAATATTAAGGAGGCGGCGGGAATAGCGGAGAGGCGTATGGAAGGTGCTAGAATGTGCGAGGTTGAACTCGTCGCCAGTAGTAGCTACCAGACAGCGCTCGGCCGATACACTGGACGAGAGCTGCAGGGGTCTCTTCTCGAAACCCGGAGAAGCTGATGGATGAGGCCTAGAGTAGAAAACAGCCGATGACGATGAAGAAGTGGCCAGGTCCTCCCCCGTATCTTCTGCTCTTGAACTCCAGTTGCTCTGGCAGGGTGGAAAGGAATAAGGAAAACAGGAAAAGGACTAGGAAGGAGATGTCCGCTAAACTAACCTACCTAAACTTCTAATAACGCCCCCTTGTGTTTCATCACCGTAAAAAATATTTATGAGGTGGATATCCTTTGTCCACTAATCCATAAAAACAACTACTGCTTGTGACTTTACAACTTTTGGAGATAATTTCCATATATTTAAAGAACATCTTACAAAAAGGAAATTTTAACAACAATATTTGCAGTACCTTACTTCCAAAATACATTACCAGACAGTGTGAACCCTCCCCTAGTGGTGACAGTATTCCTCTTCAAGGCGTAGGGGCTGGCTGATCTTCCGATGGCTGATGAAAATTCTTAATATTAGAGACATGACTTTTTAAAAAATTTCCCGTTGCTGGGTCCTGCAACAACACTGGCATTGAGGTAAGAAAACTAACAATGCAATGTGGGCCTTCGTACTTAAGGCCTAATTATGTTGAGAAGGAATCAACCTTGCTAGATAAATAATGAGTCTTTCCAAGAACTAAATGACCAACCTTGTAAGAAACAGTATCTTAGTGCTCGTCCTGTACCCTACACATATACCGATAGTATTCCTTGAGATGCTTGGTAGCATCCTCCCAGAATTCATTTCGCTCCGCTACATCTACATCAGAATGTAAGCCCCAGGCATAAAGAAGAGTATGCAACAATCTCCGACCATAGAACACGTCTTGCAGAGTCAAACCTTTAGCAGCATTTACACAACAATTCAAGGCCAACATTATGACATGGATCTCTTTATCCCAATCTGTATGAACATCATGAATAAAGGCAACAAGTTCAGCCTTAATGGTACAATTATACCGCTCTGCCATATTAGCTTGAGGGCGATAAGGGGTTGTATGGACCAAATAAACTCCCCGACAAAAAGTTAGATTTGATAACTCGGTGGAAGTAAAGTTTCTCGCATTATCAGTAACAACTTGGGCGGGTAACCCAAAATAACAAAACACATGTTCCTGCAAGATCTTAGATATAGTAGTGGCCTTCTGGTCTCTCATGGGGAATAACAAAACTAACTTTGAAAATCCATCAACCAGAACCAATAAATAATAAAACCCTGCTTAGATCTAGGGAGAGGGCCAAGCACATCCTTATAGACTCTTTCCCAGACAAAACTAGGTGGTGAACTACTAAACTGTCCTTGGGCTCTACTGTTAGGGGCCTTTACCTGTTGGCACAAAGCACACTGTTTCACCCAATCTCTAATTTCTGATTGTATTTCTGGCCAAAAAAATGTTGTCCAATACGCTGCAAAGTGCGTTCTTGACCCTGATGAGCGCCCAAATAAGAGTTATGGAAATAATAAAAACACCATTGGCTTCACTGCCTTGAGTACATATATCTTGTAAACGCCCTTACGTGACACTTTGCCAATAATCCCCTTCTTCACAATAAAACCAGTGAGTTCACCTAGCTGAATTTTATGCCACAACTCTGCACATTCATCATCCTTATGCTGCCATACCTTAGTGTTCAAATAAGCCGCCGGAACTTGCTTCAGAACATTTACCTGCTTCTGACTTTCTCCATCCCACACAAACTCGTCAGGGTCAAACATTCTAGACAAACTGTCCGCTACACTATTGTCTTTTCCGTTTACATTAACTATAACAAATGATAAATTACTAAGGCGTTTGATTAAACGGCCTAATTTACCCAAAGGTTTCTTGGAATTCCAAAGCTATGGTTGTCTGTACACAGCTTAAAACGAGCACACTCCATATAATCGGAAACTTTCTCAACCCCAAATACACAAGCAAAAGTTTCCTTTTTATAGGCCAGACACTTTCTTTCGGTGGATGTTAATAGCCGACTAGCATAAGCAATTGGAAAAATTACCATCCTCATATTCTTGTGACAAAACGGCGCCTAATGCCAGGGAGCTTGCATCTACATACAGTACAAACTTACGGGCAAAATCAGCCAATCTTAACACCAAAACCGCCTCTTGCTCGTCTTCCCACAAAAAAAAATCCTGGCCCTTATGTTTTAAAACATTAATGGGTTCGGCCAATTCGGCAAGAGATGGAATTAATCTGGCATAGTAGACTATCATGCCCAGGAAACTTACACCAGACCTACGCCGTATTGTTGCATGCACGGGACTCGAACCCGCACTCAGATGACGGAGCGCTGTCCTGGCGCACTTTGCGTAAGGGGAGCCAGGGAGCAGTGAGGGTGGCAGAAGGCGCCCCGGTATGTCGGCCAGCCACACAAGGTATACAAGGCCGCTGGTGTATGACGACGTCCCCACTCTGCTGGTACCACTTCGAAGGTACATCAACGCCGGAGGTCGGCACGAGCAACTTGAGGGCAACACTGCAGAGAGAGCCTAGATACTGGCGTCTTGGGGAGACGTGACCGGATCAGCCAATCACACCACCACAACACGACGTCACGAGGTGGAGGAGTTCCGGTCCGGCGTCGCTAATTAACAGTGGTAAGGAGATATTCGGTTCTGGGTGCATGATACATCCGGATACGAATCTACGCGCTACGGAAGAGTCGAGTTTTTACTCACTAGTTGAGATATCTCAGATCTAGTAATTATTCAGTATCGTTTGTTAAAGTATAAGAAATCACATATTGTATTAGAAAGAGTAATAAAACGATTAGTAGTTTTTATAATTGCCTGGCGTTATTAAACCATCTTGAGTTATACTCGCAGAGTACAGTAACGTTAAGAGGATTAGCCTCAACAACTTGTATTTTGTATGGTCTTGTGTTTAAGAGTATAACGTTCCAGTAGTCATCCCAGTAAAATCGTTACACTATGTAAGTTACTACTCGGAGAATCTACTACATGCGCTAGCAAATGACAGGTGGTGCAAATTTTTTTTTAATTCTGCAAATTTACTTTTGAATAGTTCATTTTTTACAACAATATTCTCATTTCACATCGCTCCCTGTCAGCAGGTTTCTTGTCTGGCTAAGAGTCAGTCATCAAACCATGCTTGACAAACGGAGGTCTCGAGACCAGTCAAGCCTCGGATTAAACTATGAGACACATTGAGACGCACGACATGTCTGCCTAGCACTTCAAGCATCTCTTCTCCATTACTTATTTTCTTTATAAAACGCACTAATGGCCCTTTCAAAAACACAACCTCCACATAAACTAACATAACTGAACCAACATAAGTAACATTTTTTCTTTCCACGCATTAATACAGAGGTATGTGTTATGGTCTTTTATCTAACAAAACATATTTCCTATTTGATAGTATTTAAGACATTACTGCTGCTGGTCAATTCTTAGTCGGCAGTGAATAATATTACTTTATACTCTTCAGAATATTTATAAACATCAAAAAACGTTCCAAATAAAAATTAATATCCATGCTTTAAATCCTAGGATTGAACTTGTTCAAAATTATTTCGAACTATCCTAGTTAAAACAAAATAGATTTTTAATATTTAAAGTAGAATATAGTTAATGACATATTTCCAAGATGTATAATAAAATTTGCACAGCACACTATGAGTACATGTAATGCTCATGCTTGTAAAAAAAACTGTGTTAAATGAAAGAACAGTGTAATTTGCAAATATCCAAATAGCGTGTGTTAGAAATAAATAATATTCTTATTATTAGAAACATTATCTAATTTTATGCATTTCCATTAGAACATACAGTATTATCTTTTCATATTTACTAACACAACAATATCTGGGTACTGGCCAATTTACTGTTACGGAGTCTTGTTGCCATTAACATTGTACCATATGCTAACGCTGAGCTGCATCTCAGGAGGAACTGTCAAGGATGTCGACATTTCTGTCAATAAAGTAAAACCTGTTTTCAAGTTTTGATAAACGTGTATCATAAAAAATTGATAGTATCTTATACACATGATAGTTCGCATAAAAAAAATTACTACATATTCACAGATATATCACATAAGAAACATAAAAATGTAAAATATAAATGACATTTACTCTAATACTGGCCAACCAATAACATGACAGACCGTTTCATAGATATGACTAAAACAGAAATAATGTTAGAATAATACATTTTCTAACAACCAAAATTATTAAGTTACATATAAACTACTGGAAGTTTTATATTTCAATATGTGTAAATATATGTTGTTATACATGTTTGAACTAATGTCGCATATTCTTCTTGTCAGTTAAATATTAATACCTAATTTACCATCGACACCAAGTAAAATCTGTGACGAATCAGAACATTCAGATGGAGTCTCACTGTTACTTGCGCCCTGAGAAGTGGCAGATGTGCCGGTAACAGCCGGAGAAATGTTACTGCTTCCAATGCCGGTAGAAGATGTCATCCCCATTATTGTGGAGCTTATGGTAGTCGTGGTTTCTGTTTCTTCTGGTCGTTTTTATTGGTGTGGTAGTTTCTGCTGACATCGTAGTTGGTGCGATTGTTGATGCTGGTGTCTTCGTTAGAATATTCGGTGTGGTAATTGTTGGGGTTTTAATTGTTGGTATAATTGTTGTTGGTGTAGTATTCATGTTGTTGCTAGTAGATGTGGTTATAGTCGTAATGCCAGTGGGAGCAATAATATCAGTGGAGCTAGCAGGACCAGAAGTAATTGCTGTTGGTATGGTCATTGTTGCTGGTGTGGTCGTTGACGTGATGGTTGTTGCTGCTGTGTTCGTGGACAGAATTTTCGATGTGGTAATTGTTGGAATAGTTACTGTTGGTGTAGTAATTGTTGTTGGTGTAGTATTAATGTTGTTGGTATTAGATGTGGTTATAGTCGTCATGCCAGTGGGAGAAATAATGTCAGTGGAGCTAACAGGACCAGAAGTAATTGCTGTTGGTGGAGTCATTATTGCTGATGTCGTTGGCGTGGTGGTTGTTTCTGCTGTGTTCGTTGTTAGAATTTTCGGTGTGGTAATTGTTGGTGTAGTAAGTGTTGGGGTATTAATTGTTGGTATAGTTATTGTTGGTGTGGTAATTGTTGTTGGTGTAGTATTTATGTTGTTGGTATTAGATGTGGTTATAGTCGTCATGCCAGTGGGAGAAATAATATCAGTGGAGTTAGCAGGACCAGAAGTAATTGCTGTTGGTGGAGTCATTGTTGCTGATGTGGTCGTTGGCGTGGTGGTTATTTCTGCTGTGTTCGTTGTTAGAATTTTCGGTGTAGTAAGTGTTGGGGTATTAATTGTTGGTATAGTTACTGTTGGTGTGATAATTGTTGTTGGTGTAGTATTTATATTGTTGGTAATAGATGTGGGTGTAGTCGTCATGCCAGTGGGAGAAATAATGTCAGTGGAGCTGGCAGGACCAGAAGTAATTGCTGTTGGTGTAGTCATTGTTGCTGATGTGGTCGTTGGCGTGGTGGTTGTTTCTGCTGTGTTCGTTGTTAGAATTTTCGGCGTGGTAATTGTTGGTGTAGTAAGTGTATGGGTAGTAATTGTTGGTATAGTTATTGTTGGTGTGGTAATTGTTATTGTTGTAGTATTTATGTTGTTGGTATTAGATGTGGTTATAGTCGTCATGCCAGTGGGAGAAATAATATCAGTGGAGTTAGCAGGACCAGAAGTAATTGCTGTTGGTGGAGTCATTGTTGCTGATGTGGTCGTTGGCGTGGTGGTTGTTTCTGCTGTGTTCGTTGTTAGAATTTTCGGTGTAGTAAGTGTTGGGGTATTAATTGTTGGTATAGTCACCGTTGGTGTGGTAATTGTTGTTGGTGTAGTATTTATATTGTTGGTAATAGATGTGGGTATAGTCGTCATGCCAGTGGGAGAAATAATATCAGTGGAGTTAGCAGGACCAGAAGTAATTGCTGTTGGTGTAGTCATTGTTGCTGATGTGGTCGTTGGCGTGGTGGTTGTTTCTGCTGTGTTCGTTGTCAGAATTTTCGATGTGGTAATTGTTGGTGTAGTAATTGTTGTTGGTGTAGTATTTATGTTGTTGGTAGTAGATGTGGTTATAGTCGTCATGCCAGTTGGAGAAATAATGTCAGTGGAGCTAGCAGGACCAGAAGTAATTGCTGTTGGTGGAGTCATTGTTGCTGATGTCGTTGGCGTGGTGGTTGTTTCTGCTGTGTTCGTTGTTAGAATTTTCGGTGTGGTAATTGTTAGTGTAGTAAATGTTGGGGTAGTAATTGTTGGTATAGTTATTGTTGGTGTGGTAATTGTTGTTGGTATAGTATTTATTTTGTTGGTAGTAGATGTGGTTATAGTCGTCATGCCAGTGGGAGAGATAATGTCAGTGGAGCTTGCAGGACCAGAAATAATTGCTGTTGGTGTAGTCATTGTTGCTGATGTCGTTGGCGTGGTAGTTGTTTCTGCTGTGTGCGTTGTT
The DNA here is from genome assembly GCA_029891345.1 of Dryococelus australis. Lineage (NCBI taxonomy): Eukaryota > Metazoa > Arthropoda > Insecta > Phasmatodea > Phasmatidae > Dryococelus > Dryococelus australis. Next base: position 62,548,032 of record CM057008.1, read on the forward strand.
AATATTTCCGGTGTTGTAATTGTTGGGGAAGTAATTGTTGATATAGTTACTGTTGGTGTGATAATTGTTGTTGGTGTAGTATTTATATTGTTGGTAGTAGATGTGGTTATAGTCGTCATGCCAGTGGGAGAAATAATGTGAGTGGAGTTAGCAGGACCAGAAGTAATTGATGTTGGTGTAGTCATTGTTGCTGATGTGGTCGTTGGCGTGGTGGTTGTTTCTGCTGTGGTCGTTGTTAGAAATTTCGGTGTGGTAATTGTTGGTGTAGTAAGTGTTGGGGTAGTAATTGTTGATACAGTTACTGTTGGTGTAGTATTTATGTTGTTGGTAGTAGATGTGGGTATAGTCGTCATGCCAGTGGGAGAAATAATGTCAGTGGAGCTAGCAGGACCAGAAGTAATTGCTGTTGGTGGTGTCAATGTTGCTGATGTCGTTGGCGTGGTGGTTGTTTCTGCTGTGTTCGTTATTAATATTTCCGGTGTGGTAATTGTTGGTGTAGTAAGTGTTGGGGTAGTAATTGTTGCTATAGTTATTGTTGGTGTGATATTTGTTGTTGGTGTAGTATTTATGTTGTTGGTAGTAGATGTAGCTATAGTCGTCATGCCAGTGGGAGTAATAATGTCAGTGGAGTTAGCAGGACCAGAAGTAATTGCTGTTGGTGGAGTCATTGTTGCTGATGTCGTTGGCGTGGTGGTTGTTTCTGCTGTGTTCGTTATTAATATTTCCGGTGTGGTAATTGTTGGTGTAGTAAGTGTTGGGGTAGTAATTGTTGCTATAGTTATTGTTGGTGTGATAATTGTTGTTGGTGTAGTATTTATGTTGTTGGTAGTAGATGTAGCTATAGTCGTCATGCCAGTGGGAGTAATAATGTCAGTGGAGTTAGCAGGACCAGAAGTAATTGCTGTTGGTGGAGTCATTGTTGCTGATGTCGTTGGCGTGGTGGTTGTTTCTGCTGTGTTCGTTATTAATATTTCCGGTGTGGTAATTGTTGGTGTAGTAAGTGTTGGGGTAGTAATTGTTGCTATAGTTATTGTTGGTGTGATAATTGTTGTTGGTGTAGTATTTATGTTGTTGGTAGTAGATGTAGCTATAGTCGTCATGCCAGTGGGAGTAATAATGTCAGTGGAGTTAGCAGGGCCAGAAGTAACCCCCGTTGTCGTGCTGCTTTTGACAGTTGTATCTTCTGTTGGTGAAGCTGATATAGACGTGCTCAGTCCACTTCGCTGTGTTGTTGCAGATGTGCCAATTGCGGCGGTGCTCTTGGAGGTCGTAAACTGGGAACAGTTTCCCATCCTTCCTGTGTTCATTATCAAAATATTATCTACAGCTAGTTTTATTTCAATAGTCCCTTTTATGAATTCTATTATTTTCGCCAAAACTGCCGATATTTCGCTATCGATTGCCTGATAGCCATTTTGTTTCCAGCTTTGTAGTTCGCATAATTCTTTGAGGGATAAGTCGAGACTACTTAAGTCTGGTTGTAGTAATCCTGTCAGTATGTTTGGTCGTCCAATGATGCAAGGTAGTGATATAAGAATGACAGAAATGATGATGTTCATCTCCTTCACCTGGAAAATAATTCAACATGTGTTATTTTCACAAAACCACATACACTTACGTACGTACGTATTGCATTGTCCACTCATGGTTACATCGCACTTTTTAAATCAAACTTTTGAAAAATCAACTTATGCACTTCGTGTTTGGTTGTTTCATAAATTTGTGATTTTTTACTTCTCTTAACAAACAATATTTTATTTTTATTGTATGTTATTTTGAAGGGCTTTTTAACTTCCCCTGGTTTTATACTTCAAAGCTTAGCAGATGACGGCTTACAGACTAACTTATAACGTAACATTTAATTAACAACCATGCCTTACCCGGGATTCGAACCCAGAGCGTCCCGCACCCCAGATCGGTAGCGTACCGACCGACTGCGCCACGGAAGGATGATTAATTTATTTTGAATTAATTATGTAATATTATATTTGTAAATAATAGGTAATAATAAAAACAGAGAGAAAATAGGTGTGCTGGTAATGGCTAGTAAGAAATAGTTCTCGGGCAAAATATTATTATATTGCGTGCTCACGAATCCGGTGTACTGTCCCTTCGATGTAGTTTTATATTGTTAAGTAAGGTTAGTTTGCATGTGGCGGCTTAGGAATAGCGTGAAAATGGAACTTTACAGGCGGGGCTTCAGAAAATCTGGAAGTAATAATGAATGTACTGTAACACAACTGATTTTTTCCACAATCTACATGGTTAGCTACAGCATCATAACCTGACTTATGCATTTTTGAATAATGGGTATGACGCCAAGCTTTCCAAACAGCAGCCAGTGAAAACGCCGCAGAAGACAGGCGCAATCTCAGAGCACTCTAAGTCACAATTCTTGCATAAGCACGCGCATTTTTTAAAAGGCAGTTTTAATAAGAGGCCAGTGCTCCCCTCATCCTCCACTCGTTTATTATAACTGTGCACTCTAAATTCGAATCAGTCGAAAATCACTCATTTGCAGTCAAATGCATCAACTCGAATCAGTGAAGATGATTTCCCTGGGACACGGTAGTAAACCACTCGAATCAGTGAAGATGATTTCCCTGGGACACGGTAGTAAACCACTCGAATCAGTGAATATGATTTCCCTGGGACACGGTAGTAAACCACTCGAATCAATGAAGATGGCTTCCCTGGGACACGGTAGTAAACCACTCGAATCAGTGAAGATGGCTTCCCTGGGACACGGTAGTAAACCACTCGAATCAGTGAAGATGATTTCCCTGGGACACGGTAGTAAACCACTCGAATCAGTGAAGATGGCTTCCCTGGGACACGGTAGTAAACCACTCGAATCATTGAAGATGGCTTCCCTGGGACACTGTGGTAAACCCCCTCGGTGTGTCAGTGAAACAATTTCAATCTTTGAATAAGTGACAGTCAACTGTGTGTTACGAATCAAAGATTGTTTTTATTGAATTTAGCCAAATAATTACAAGAAATTAACACAACCGATAGTCACTGTTTATATTGTGTAATTGTAAAAAGTAAAATGATATCGTGTCGTCCAGGATTTGAGCCCACAGCACTCCACTTCTAGACCGTTATATCAATATTATTTTTCTAATTTACCTTATTGACCGACGCATTTGATATGTCACGACGTTTGTTGATTTATCCCCACGCAGTGGTTACAAACGGACGTACTCATATTTTCACACATGCCTTGGCCGGGACTTGAACCCGCATCCTCTTACGTCATAGTTCGGCACGCAACCAACTGATCCACGGAGGTTGGACTTAGTCTTGTTACCAAGCCGTCGAGTACAAGGGAAAAAATGTAGACTGTTCTTTGTCGAAAATGTATAGCTTTAAATTGCATACCCTTTCCTTTCATTTTTCATTTTATTTGTAACATTAGGATTGTTATAATAAATAGTCCATATGAATGCACTCACTTCATCGCCACATTCACTGCAGTTTAAACCTTCAAACAGAGCGCAATGGCTATTACGTGAAAACGAAATGAAAGACGTAACAACGGAATGTAAAATGGTACTGTAAAAAACAAACTCTCAAGAAATTTGTCTGGGGTTTTATTAGTTTAGGCGTGTTTTTATCATTTAATACACGTTGTTCATAGTCCATTCACTGTATCTTCCAACTTCTCGCCTACTAAAGTTCTTCTTTCAGGCCTCATGCAAACAAGACTTAACCGAGTCTAGAAAGTTACGCCAAAAAGACAACAACGGATCGCATTCTGGCGCACTCAGTGCAATATTCGTACGCGTGAGAACTATTTCTTACTAGGCATTACCAGCACACACATCCATCCTCCCTGTTTTTGCTCATTTTAGTCATAAATGAAATATAATTTATGCTTTATATTTAAAAAGTTGAATTCAACCGACATTAAGGTACTTTTATGTTAACACGTTCACGGTAAAATGAGCACTTTTCAAATCCTTGCTTAAGATCTACTTTCAACCACGTTGTGTATTCTTTCGTGTTATGTAATATTAACATTGTCATGGGGTCATCGTATTGTTCGTGCGTAGGGCAAGTGATACTGTGTAATTATTATAAAAGTAAGTATTTAACAAATCTGCTATTTTTTACACTTCGATGCATTAAAAAAAAGTGAAAGAAATTATTTAAGTTACCAGAAATGGTTACCTAGCACTTTTTATTCGACGTAAAGATACGGAACTACTTCACATCTACCAACTTTACTGGGTGTATGTGACTCAGGGCACCCGTCAAAATATATGCAGGTAGGGTCAATGACTTTTTCCCAGCATTTATTTCAAAAGTGCTCACTTTACCGTGAACTGCCTGTAGTAAGCTTGTGTTATCTGCACTCTGTGATGTACTTAGGATACAAACAAGTACGTTACATGTGGGGGAATTTTCAAAGGTTTGATTTAAAAAATGTGGAGAAACCGGAGATAGGTTACAACTAATCCAGCAGTCAAAAAAACAATTCACTAAAAAACAGCAAATGAAATGGATGATGAATCAGTGAAAAATGTCACTAAATCAATAAGTGAAGAGAAACTGGAATTTTTGTTCAACTGTCTGAAGTGGTGGCTGTTGAATAAGTCAGGTGTTATTAACTGATTGAAAGCGTGACATTCTCACTGATTCAGATTAAGGATGTGGGGACCGTATAGGGCAGCGTGCCGCGCCACCACACAGGATCCTATTTCATAAAACTAGATTGAATGTAATCAGAAATTTCTAAACTGTAAATTTGATGGGTTTAGAATGAATATTATTTGACTTGTAAAAATTAACACACAGATAAATAATGCCGACTGGTCTATAAGCCTGCTGCGTTTGTTTATGTTACATTTATAAACAAACTACTTTATAGTATCAGAGACTTTGCTCTATGCAAATTAAAAAATCGATTGGATAACAGTCATTTCTAAACAACAGATAACATAGAATGAAATTATAAATAATAAGCAACTTTTCCAAGTCGGCCATGTATATGTTATGTAAAACACACGCCCATACAGAAGTTTCGTTGCATTCTAATAATGTGGAAATACAATGTTAGCATTGTGAATTGGTGCAATGATATAACATCTATATTCACGTTAAATACATCATTGTCTGAAACAGTGATGATTAAACGGATTCAGTATATGATATTTCCAAATGTATAGTTATAATTATTTCCAAAGAGCGACTTGTTATTGTTATTGGCGTAAGTAGAATTAATTCACAAGTACTTGTAAACAGCAGATTTATTTATGAAACCTAACTACCAAAACACCTGTATAAATTGCTTGTAACGTACAACAATGCGATACAGAGTGTTTGAAGAACGAGTTTCTTGTCGAGACTATGAAACATGCACCTCATTTGTTTCCTTCCGAAAAGAAAAATCATTCCAGACCATGGCGGAATGGTACTTTATAGACACCATGCACATTGTAAACGATATTTTCACGCCCTCCAACATAGCTAGACCGGCACCGGCTTTCGTACCTGGCCAATCATATCGCAGTTTCAGAACGTAGGGCGCTCCCCGTGGCTACTACTTGAAACGAGTTGATGAAGAAACCGAAAAGGACGCCTCCATCTTAATTATACATCCACGAGGTTGAAACTCTTTCAAATAGATTTAAAATACGACAACGACGAATAATATTGGCGATGACAACTTTTAATTACTTTTTATAACCGTTCTAGATACTTGAAACTTTACCTACTCTATGAAAAATAAATGCAATGTGTTTATTTATCTGCAGCATATAAATTCGATATTTCATGTGTGAACTGATAGTACGGTGATAACGTTGCGGCGCCTGCTACTTTTGGGCGTGAGTGCAAAACTCCGTCGGATCCGAATTTTTTTTATCATTAAATTTTACATGCGGATAATATCCCGGTACGCAAAGAAATAACTATATTTTACAAACGGTCAGTAATTTCCGTCAAAATGAAAAATAACACTCTCGTATTCTATTGACTTCACGTCATTTTCATGGAAATTATTGAAACTACACTAGCAAATAATCAGATTATGTAAGAGGTGAACAGTAATATAGCAATATTAAGATGTGCTAGCGAGTTTTTTCCTAGGCCTACGAAAGTTACTAACTGGTAGCAGTTCTACGAATGGGGTTCATATTTACTACAAGCCACACACTGCGCACCCACTAAGGGTGTCAAATGCTAGTAGGCGAACTGCTGTCGTGTAATATGAATCTTCCATGGCGGCTCATATAGTGGCTGGTATACCAGGCCTTGTACAAGAACGAAGTACGGCTGCAGGTATCGTGTAATATCGGCTTAAGCGACCACCTGTTGTATCCTTGCCAATTTGTGCATATTTCTACCTCTTTATATTTTACTGTTGAGATTAATATTAAATTATCGCCTTAGTATTACGTACAGAATGACAAAATTACAGAATTCCTTAAAGCAGGGTGGACGGATTTCAGTCTGTATATTTTCTCACGTGAGAAGAAAGAAAAATAAAAGACACGTTAATCTTTATTGCGGTTATAAATGTAACAAAAACAAAATGTCCAAAATATTGTGGACTTAGAAATATGTGTTGTGATCTGTCATATGCCATGACAGGTGTCATTTTCAAATATGCAATGCTCGCGGCACTGTAATGGTTAGACTTTATTTTTATTTTTTTAAATTTATTTCATTAACCCTACTTAGCAGTACAGCAATCCTATAATGACTAATTACAATTTAACAAAAAATATATCAATTTTATAAATTCACAATTTTTTTGTGGGAGGGCGGCTGTTTGTCTGGGCGCCCGTAATTTAAGCTACAAATTCTATATCTAATCAAAAGCATCATTCACACTTCCAAGGAAGATAGTGAACTATTCTGCCCCAACCGAGACAGCTCCCCGACGGGTATCCTTTCGCCCCCCCCCCCCCCCCAACCGAAATTCGCCGCCCTCGCCGGAACAGACCAGGGACCGGGATTCCCACGAATCCGCCCGCGCGACCAGACGCTCTCGGGCCCGCACACAGCTAACTAGCCTTTCGGCCGGTCCGCCATAGCACCCAACAGTCGAATGGCCCCGCCCACGAACTCAGCCTCCTCCCTATCTGTACTATTCTATTTTGTTATTTTTATTTTTTTCCACTCGCCCACCGTTCTGCTCCAACCTAAGCATCGTCCAGGACATCGAAGTACTCCTTCTGGACACCCAGGCCTTCGTTTCCCGGCGGTCGAGGGGATGGAGCTCCGCTCCAACGGGCGGAGCTCCATCCCCTTTTTTTTACACAGTTATACACAGACATCAACCAACATATTATCACAACTCACATCTGTCCCTCATTTAGATTTTCTTTTCCGCATTTCCTTCCGTTCTTCTTTCATCCTTTTCAGATCTTGTCTTTCTTATTCTCTTTATTGCTGCTTCTCCTCTTTTTCGTTCTTCTGTTGTTCTTCTACTTTCCTGGTGGTTAGACTACTAGCTTCCCACCTGAAGGAACCGTGTTCGATTCCCGGCGGTGTTGCTCCCGGATTTTTGCATTAGGGAATCGTGCCGGACGATGCCATTGGTCGGCGGGTTTTCTCGGAGATATCCCGTTTCCCCCGCCCTTTCATTCCGGCTCTGCTCCACATTCACCTGAATTCGCCCTCATCGGCTCTCGGGACCTAGATGTCGAGAGTCGCCGAAATCTCTACATTACACTCAAACATTTGATTTTAAAAGTTAAATACTGAGAAACAAGAATAAATCGAAGGTAAAGGCTGTTCACGTTAAAGTGAGCACTTTTGAAATGAACCTTTGAAAAAAGTCACTACCTCTGCCTGCATATATGTTTAAAGGAGCTCACCGAGTGAGACTCGCCCAGCAAAGTTTGTAACGATGGAGGGGAAGTAGTTCCATATCTTAACGTCATATAAAAAGTGCTATTTAACCATTTGTGATAACTTAAATGATCTATTTCCCTTTCTGGTTTTTTAATGCAGTGAAGTGCAAAAATTAGCAGATTTGAAAAATATTTACTTTCTTAATAATTTCATAGTTCTACTTTACCGACGTAGGAATAAAGTGATGAGGCCCGTGGCAATGTTAATTTTACATAAGGTGGAAGGATACACAACGTGCATACAAGTAGATCGTAAGCAGGGCTTTCAAAAGTGAACAGCCTTTCACAGGGTTACCACCCTATCAGCCTTGCAAGTAGTATTGCGATGAACGTGCGAGTTCGTACCTTCACGGCCATGATTTCCCTAGCAGATGAAGACTCGTGGCTGTTACAAGACCAACTGAGGCAGAGAGGAGATACTTCGCGCGTTATATAGTTGTAGACATCAGGGTTCGCGATAGGGGGTCACAAGGCCTGCGTCAGGCCATGTCTGTGCTGTGGGAAGCCCAAGTTATCAGCTGAGGAAAGGGAAGACTAACTGCGAGCAAGCAGATTGTGTCCACCCCTTACAAGGAAGGCCACAACTGCAGTCTCTCACCTGTCTGTTTCTCAGTTCACGATTATCTACGACTTTTCTGTTGCCCTGCACTCTAAACTAAATTTGACGTAAAATTCCCTTACATGTAAGGTAAAATTACCTCTTAAATGTAGAGTAAAATTAAATGACAAGTAAAGTACTATTCCTTAATCGTACGAAAAAGTACCAGACAAAACTGGGGGGAAATCCCATACACGTAAAGGAAAATTAGTTATATTGTATAATAAAATTATATTTAAAAATATCCCGGCGTATTTGTACTGTTAACTTTTCACTACCCATATCTCTGACGAATAATAACCGACACCTCAACACTAAAATCCTCGACACTTGCTAGTGGCTGGGCGCTAAGCATTGTCCTCTATTACGATAGGCCGAAGCGCTATCCATTACACCACGACAACATGACAGCATGAGTGAATATTAGCGTGTTAAATAATTGTTTCTTCCGCTCCTCCCCCACTTAGATGTTGAGACAATAATGAAGAGATGCACGCGTCGCAAGGTAATTTTCCCATCTATGTATGAGATTTTCCACTGCCATGTACATGAATTTGACTCCAGAGTGCGGTAATTTTGCCTTACATGTAAGGAAAACTATGTTTCCCCCCACAAGTTTGCGAATATTACCTTTCACTTGTCAGGTAATTTTACCATTTTTACAGTGTTCCCAGGATATTACTCCGCCTCATGATTACACCGAAGGGACATCGCACCGCATTCTTACGCGCTCAGTGTAATAATATTTTGCCAGGAATTATTTATTTCTAGGCATTACAAACACAGCTATTTTCGCACTGTTTTATTTATATTACTTATTAATCATATATAATGTTTTGAGGAACAGTTGGGCTGTAATAAAAAAAATCATCCCAACAGCCAAAGTAGAGTAGGCCCAACATTGCAGTTTTTCTACTGCCGTACTCATCGTTGTATAAGGACATGTGTTTAATGTACATGTCCTTGTTATTATACAGCTAGCCAAGTAGAAAGTTCGCTGTTTCAGTATGCAAATCACAGGCATAGAGTAACCTAGTGTAATATTGCTTAGATTGTAAAAGATTTGATGAAGAATACGTCGACAGTGGTGTATTCCCAGGCTGTAGACTTTGTCTTTCAGATAGTGGAAAGATGCCGTTCAGGCGGGGGAAAAAAAGGAATCATAGAGTAACTAGAAGATATAGAAGACTATTTTTTGTCCAGAAAATACAATATCCACAATTGATTATGAACAAATATGTTTATTATTCAACAAAAGTGTACGAAATTGATGAATTTGTGACTCTTGGTATATTAAAATTAAATATAAATATAAATTGTATTTAATAAAAATAATGTACTGTTATGTTAACTACAGGTATAAAACGATCGCGGTACACTACGCAGACAAACTGTATTTAGGAAAGAACAGAACACGTCATGCATAGGCTGATTTTTCAAACGTTTGGTTAAAAAATAAATTGAGAAGAAACTGCGAACAGACTGTAGCCCTCTCGCCAGCGAGGTTCTCGCTGCCCTTGTCGAGTGCTTGCTAAAGCAGGCCTCACACGATGCAAGATGAGAGCCAAACTTGCGCGAGATGCCGACCTTGCACGAGAATTTCTTGCACGAGAATTTCTTGCACAAGTTTGCGTGCAAGGCACATCTTGCAGGACATGAGATAGAGCAGGTCCTATATTTTTCGTGCAAGATGATGCAAGTTGCGATCCTATTGGTCTTTGTACGCTGGTCATGTGACCTGTTGTAATATAAACCATAGAGCAAAAGGAAATCATAATCTTAGGAGTGCGAATAGGAATACAGGGAAATAAATCATCGATGGAAAATAACTTTAAAACGTGCACTGGAGTTCAGACAGTTTGCTGAGAACAGAATGAAAACAATTATATTTTGGAGGAATAGCTTTGAAAAAAATACCTTGTTAAAGTAAGCAACTTCATATTTTGTATTATAAAATTGCTGCACCCTTGAACTCAAAGACGCAGCATAACAAAACTTAATCCTAACATATCACAAAATTACACATTTTCAGTGGTTTTCACAAAACTTCCAACCTCTTATTGTGAGGTCCCTAACTTGAACTGAGATAAATGGGCTTTAAAATAACTTCCCGAATGACTTTCATCTGCATGCAAAACCGTGACAGGGGTCAAGAACCGCTTAACACGAAACGGACCTTCATACTTGGGAGCAAATTTCGTACTAAATCTAGCTGCTTTATTGCTTAGATAATGTGTTTTAACAAACTCTCTATTCCCAATCTTAATGGAAATAGATCCACTAGCACACACTTTCCTATAGTCTAATTCGTTACGATATGTATGCAAGTTTTGAGCCACCTCATTCCAAATTTCTCCAAGTCCTTCTTATCCACACCATCTAAACAGATATCATGAAGTCCCCATGCATTTATTAATGGATGGAACAGCCTTCGCCCAAAAAAAAAAAACAATTGGACTTTATTTGTTGCATCACTAATTGCATTATTAAATGCCAATGACAATTGGTAAAGTGCAACATCCCAATCCCTGTGTGTTCCAGTCTGAAAGGCTCGCAAAGCTGTTTTTAAATTGCGGTTATATCTTTCTACCAGATTTGCTTTTGGGTAATAGGGGGTAGTTTGAATCAATTTGACTCCCCAAGCAAAAGCGAGATTCTTAATCTCTGCTAACACAAAATAGATGGCATTGTCAGTCACAGTGTTTACAGGCGACCCGAACACAGAGAAAATATTCGCTGACTGAGAATTTTGCAAATTTCTACAGATTTCATACTCCTTAAAAGGAAGAAAAACACAAATTCAGTAAAACTGTCATCTACAATCGAAATATATTAAAATACAGCAGAAGTACGGGATAGATGGCCAAAAATGTCTAGGTACACACATTCCCAAGGAAAAGTAGCTACACTATCACTATATGGACTCCTTATATTTTCACTACGGGGTTTCGCCCTTTGGCTCTCAAGACATTCCTTAACAAGATGTTCCATTTCCTTACTTATGCCTGCCCAGAAAAATATTTCTTGTCTTGTTCAAAATGCCCTCCAAAATAAGTATTATGATGATACTGGAAAATGGATCCTCTCAAGACTCGAGGAACAAAAAATTAAATTTTATGAGTTTTTTGGGTCGACATGTCCTATCAAACCTTTCCTAATTTCATACATCCCACCATTACCAGCTTCAATATCAGCCTTGATAGTGACACATTCTAGGTCAACTCTCTGATGGTGTTGAAGTTTCAGGTATGCTTGGGGGAAATCCTGAAGGACGTTTACTTATTCTACAGCACTCTTATTAACAGAAAGTAAGGATTTAGAACAACTTGGTACGTCTACATGAACTAACAGATCTGTATGAACATTTGCATGACTACATTTCTTGGATAACAAAATTTTAGAAGCATCAGCCTGAAATACACTTACTGACTCGGGGGGATCTACCAAGAATTTCTTGGAATCGAATATCCTAGATAATGCATCTGCCACCCCATTATCAATTCCTTTCACATGCTTAACTGTGAATTTAAATCAAGTGAACCTACTAGCCACCGAGCCAATCTACCAGCTGGTTTATTTGTAGAAAGGATCCAGCTCAAAGCCTGATTATCCGTATGTAACATGAATTCTGTTTTTTCAAAATGAGGTAACTGTAGCACTGTTGTTATGCATCAACCCCCACCTGATCTGCTATATCTACTGGGATGTAAAGTAGTCCATACCTGCGTTCGTAACTTGATACATTTACTGAAGGCTCCCCTACAACCTTATCCTTAAAGGGACAATGATTTTTTGTGTGACCCTTCTGTTTACAAATAAAACAGGTGTAATTCTGAAAACGATCTTTTTTCCCAGCATTCCCTTGATTGTCTTGGGTTTGAGAAAAACAAGAGCAGGTTTTGGGTTTCGTTTTTTGAGACTCATCTTTAGGTGTAATATTTAAAATAGATTCCCGATGAAAACAGTCTTTTAGCCAAATGATTTTGCTTACCACATATGAAACAAAACTTAGGGGAGCTAGATTTACTAGGTTTGTTTACATCTTTCTCTGGGTGTTTTACTCCACAACTCTCTTCTCCCACCGAACAATCACGCATTGTTCACTCTACCTCTGCGATCAAGTCCAAGAGTTTTACTAAAGTATCAGGTTTTGTAGAAAAAGTGAAAAATATACTGTAACGAGGGTGAAGATTGTGAAAGATAATCTGGGTGGAATTACTCCTCCGCCCAAGGAAAACCTAATACATTAACAATTCATAATATTTCCTTAATTAAATCCTGCATAGATTTCCCTGGAAATGGCTTTCTTTCCTCAAGTTTCAACCGAAAATTTGTGATTGCTACTTCACTCGATACTGCCTGAAGGCATGCTTTTATAAGTTGGTCACATTCCCAATTTTCCTCGTGAGCTTTACTAAACAATGGTTGTAAAACTTCAGGTGCCTTGAAGATAGCTACTGAATAAATAACTTGCCTATCACAAAAATTCAGAGCTACAACTGCATTTAACTTTACAAAAAATACAACCAATGATTCTAATGTAGAAGTAGGCGGTTATTTTCCCTTAGAAACGAACACTAGTCCGTTGAACGTATTGTAACGGGGTTGTATTGGGACGCCGTCACATAATATCATGACTGTTTGGTACTCACCAGGGCTATCAACCTATTTTGATGCGAGACAGTATTCATTTTATTTATCGGCGTATGAATTCGTTTTGCCCGAACCTTAGCTGGCATTCTCGTACGAAAAATTGCATACCAAATCTTGTGCTAATTGCATCTTGCATCGTGTGAAGCCGGCTTAACACCTCAACGTATGCATTCATTTCTTGTTTCGCTTGTTACGAAATCCTCATAACAACTTACGCAATCGAACCTCTTAGTTGTTCACGAGTAATTGAGAACCTTGCAAATCAACTTTTGGAAATTGCCACTGCATCTAGCTGCATCTGGGCACACTGACTCAGATGCGCCCTGTGAACTTGGTAATCACTTCCCTCTAGTAAACGTTGGATTGAAAGAGTTATGTTAACATTTGTGAATATTCAAATAGTGTCTTCTGCTTTTCTTAAACGTGTATAGGTGTAAAAATATGCAAAACACTTAAAATATTTACTTTTCTAATTATTTTACAGTTTCATTTGACTGGCGCATGAATAAAGTAACCAGATTCATTGCAATTTAATATAACTTATGGTGGAAGAATACACAGGTAGATATAGATCACGGCTCAGAAATGTTTTTATTTTACCGTGAATAGCCAATACACGCTCTAAATTTGAATCATTGATAATTCCACTGTAAACGTATATGAGTGATATATCAGTCACTTCACTGAACTGATGACCGAGTGAAATAATACTATATTTCCTTCACTGACATTTTCAATTGTTTCGTCAGTCTCCCCCCCCCCCCCCTGTTTACTCAGTGGTTTATTTTTGACTGATGTATCAGTGAAACTGCAAGTAAAAATAGCCGTCGAACATCGTTTGAAAACGAACGTTAAATAACGTGTAGTAGCAACGAATAAACGAATAAAACTAGTACAAAATACTTTCTAAATTGTGTTTCGTCTTTCAAAACGCCATTTTACGAGGTAATATGAACACACGAAGAAAGTGCACTCATAAATACTATTCGTTTTAACAATCATAACGCTATAAATCAAAACTCACCAAACACAACAGTAAGAGCATGCAACTTGAAACTACACGATGTCGCAGCGGATCTATATGACATATATTTCCCTTCTATAATTCCAACATGGCGTGATAGCTCAAGTGGCGAGGCAGCGAACGGCCTAGGGTGCGTGAGCGTGACCCCGGCAACCTGCGGAGGGAGCATTTTGTACTTTTTTAAATCATGCTAAATTGCACAATATGAATAGAAAACTATCATAAATATATTTATTTCACCTAATTATTTGGACACATTCAATAAAAGCAATATTTAATTCACCACTGCAGTCTCCCGTTACTTATTCAATCAGTGAAATTTTTCTCTGAAACAATCAGTGGTTTTCCACGGAATCGAATTTAGAGTGAAGAGTTTCTGTTGGGCCAAGCAAGGCGCAAGCAGCAACAGCATATACAAAGTTAGTTCTCGTTTGTCAGAAGCGGTCAACGGTCGATAGCATTGCCGAGGGCAAAGCGCTCTCTTTGACCACGTACTCAGCAAATTCATTATGACGTTGTTGGTCTGTACGCGATTTCTTCTCACGTTCTGAATCAAACCTTTGAAAAATACCCCGCGTACGATGTGTTTGTGTCCTGAATAAGTCTGCGACATTACAAATATCTTATGTTTACGTAAATGTAACTTATTTCTTATTAAATTAAATTCTTACTTTTATTTCATTAATAAATTATAATATCTAATTAGTAGTTAATATAAATAACGCAGGGAGAGAGTATATTCGTTGGTGTAGGCTATTCACGGTAAAGTGAGCACTTTTGGATGTCTTCTCATTTCGAATAATATTCAATAAATATATTAAATTTTGGTTTTAAAACGTTAACATTCTAGTGCAGTGGAATATGCACACTGGGTTTATTAATTACATGACAATATTTATTTCAAAAGTTGGTCAAAAGATAAAAAAATTCCTGAAATAAAAAAGTAACTAGTTCTCATGTGAAACGTTATTAAAGTGAGTACGTACAAAGACGGCTTTAATTATCTAGGTTTGGTTAAGCTTTGTATGCTCGAGGTGGAGGAATATCCTGGAAGTAAAACTCTAGAAGAGTTTCAGAAAATTTGCAAGTTATCATGAATGGACTGTATACTGAATAAATGTTATTACTGATTGACTGTGACACAATCAAGTACCTAGTTGATTGTCCTCCAATCAAATATCCTTCCATGTGCAAAATGTAACAAAATTTATTTTGTTTATTCCAGTCGTTATAAAAATATTATTTTTATAAACGATGTTTAATGTTGGCTAGCTATAAAGATCTGAACATCGTGACGCAATAATAAAACTATCTCCGCGAGAATTTAATTTTCAGTGGCAGATAAATTGCACTCGGGCTTAGCGTTCTACGTAAAAAAAATTATATTACAAATTAATAATATTACTGGTAGTGTTGTGGAAAGACAGACAAGTCACGTCCAGGCAATTCCAGCTGCGCAGACGTATTTGGGAGAGATAACATCGCAGCAGCTCACAGAGATAACATCCTTAGAAAATTGATTGAATCAGTCACTCTGTGAGGTTACATAGGCGTATCGATATTTGTTGTAATATTATTTTTCTTATTCGTTTTTTTGAGTTTGTAGTGGAGTGAAGTGTAGAAGTTTGGGCGGCCCTTAACATCGAGCGAGGTCTTGAGAGCGAATGAGGTTGACGTGAGATGAGTATTGTTATGTAATGGACAACTGTGACAAGCCATGGCTATAGTGCTTACATGAACGCGCCATTATAAAGTAGGCGCCATTGCCACATCACGGCCGGACGAATAATGAGTCCGCGGCTGCATGATATAGGCGAGATACTACGGGAAGGACGTCTGTTCTGGCCTCGACGCCAACCAGGGAAGACGTTCCAGACCCAGGAGGATGACGACGTCTACAAACCAGCCTTCGTCATCATGCAAGGTGGGGAACATCAGTCCAGTAAATAACCGCAATGGTGGTTTCATATTAGGTTTCATTATGCTTTATTAAAATAACTTAGATGCATAAAGTGCTAGCTCCTCCGATATGCTTCCAGTTAATGTAATTAATTTCGCAATTCAAATCTACTTAATGTAAATAAATTATTTTCTATAAACTAAGTCTTGTACATTCCAGACACACTTTCCAGTACATCTACTTTGTTACGACTTATCTCAAATATATATATATAACTTTTTTCCTAACATTGTATTCACCTGCATTATGGCAAAAGGATATATTGCTAGGAGAAAATATATATTAATATTGTAGAAGGATACAACATTAGGATAAATGAAGACATTATTAGGCAGAATAATACAGCATAAGTCGAAGAGTAGATATAATTATTGTAGAAGTATACAAAATTAGGAGAAAAGTAGATATTAATAATGCAGAAGGATACAGCACTAGGAGAATCGCATATATAAATAATGCACAAGGACGCAATATTAGGACAAAAGTATACATAAATATGGTAGAAGGATAAAACATAAAGAGAATAGTAGATATAAAATAGGCAGATGAATACAATGATAGAAATAAATTAGATCTAATGCAGTATTATGATAGATCATAAGGAGAAAAATATATATAGAGTAGAAACCTACATTAGGAGAAAAGTAGATATAAATATGACAGAAGGATACAACATAAAGGGAAAAGTAAAAATAAGTATGGCATTAGCATACATAATTCGTAGAAAATATTTATTAACGTTCCACAATGATACAACATAACTAGTAAAGTAGACATAAATATGGCAAGAGTGATACATCAGGAGAAAGGTAGATTTATAAATGGCAGAAGGATACAATATTAGGAAAATATTAGACATATCTAATGCAATGGATACTGTTAGGAAAAAGATAGATATAAATGTGGCGGAAGGGTATATCATTAGAAGAAAAGTAAATGTAAATATGGCAGGAGGATACATGACTAGGAGAAAATATATATTTGTTTTGCAGGAAGATACAACATTAGGAGAACTGTGGGTATTAATAAGGCAGAAGGATACAGTGTTAGTAGAAGTGTAGAAATAAATATTGT
Organism: Dryococelus australis; assembly: GCA_029891345.1. Taxonomy (NCBI): domain Eukaryota; kingdom Metazoa; phylum Arthropoda; class Insecta; order Phasmatodea; family Phasmatidae; genus Dryococelus; species Dryococelus australis. The sequence continues at coordinate 62,565,209 of CM057008.1, forward strand.
AGAAGTATACAACATTAGGAGAAAATCTGTATTAATATGGCAGGATACAAATTAAGATAAAAGTAGATATAAATATTGCAGAAGGATACAACATCAGGAGAAAATATTAGTTACATAAATATGGCATAAATATGTCATTAGGAGAAAAATAGATATACATATGGCTTAAGCATACTACATTTATGGAAACTTAGCTATTAGTATGCCAGAAGGATACAGCATTAGGACGATAGTAAATATAAATTTTGCAGTAAGATTCAACATTGAAAACAGTAGATATAGATATCGAAGTATGTTACAACATTAGGAGAAATGTATATATAAATATGGCATGATACAACATTAAGAGAAATGTACATATAAATGTGGCAGTAGGACACAGTATTAGGAGAAAAGTAAATATGAATATAGCAAAAGGATACAACATTAAGATAAAGGTAGACATAAATACAACATTAGGAGAAAAGTAGATATAAATAATGCAGGATAATATATAATTATGACAAAAGTGAATAGAAATATAGCATAAGGATATAACATTGGGGTAAAGGGTAATATGAATATGACAGAAAGATGCAACATTAGGTAATAATAATATATATACATTTATTTATATTCCGCAAGGATAGCACATTAGGAGAAAATTATATTAAACGTGGCAAAAGGATGCAACATCAGGAAAAATGTAGGTATAGATATGGCAGAAGGATACGTCGCTAGGGGAATATATATATATATATATAATATTGTATAAGTATAGAACACGAATAATATATATAATTATGGCAGAAGAATACCACATTGGGTGAAAAGTAGATATAAATATGGCAGAAAAATTTATCGATAGGAGAACATATATAACAGTATTGCATAAGGATACGACATTAGGCCAATAGTAGATATAGTTATGGCAGAAGGATACCATATTCGGTGAAAGTAAATATAAATATAGCAGAAGGGTAAAACTTAAGAATATTAACATTGGGAGAAATGTAGATATAAATGTGACAGAAGGATAAAATGTTACGAGAAAACTATATACACTTGCTAGAGAATAATGTAGATATAAGTATGGTATAACGATATAACATTTGGATATAAGATGGTATAAATATGGCAGAAATATACAACATTAGATGTTAACATACATGTTAATATTGTACAAGGGTATAACATAATATGAGATTAAATACGGGAGAAGGATACAACATTAGGAGAAATGTAGAAATAAATACAATATTACGATACGAGATTAGGAGAAAAGTATATGTCAATTTGCTATATATAACCTTAGCAGGTTAGTAGTTATATATAATGCAGTTGGAAACAATGTTAGGAAATAATTAGATATAAATATGGCAGAATTATACAAATTAAAAGGAAAATTATCTGAATATGGCAGAAGGATACAACATTAGGAGGAATGCAGATATTTATATGGCAAGATACAACATAAGGAGAAAGGTAGATATATAGCAGAAGGATACATAATTAAGGGAAAAGTAGATATAAATATGACACAAAGATTCATTGTTAAGAGAAAATTAGGTATAAATATCGCTGAATGTTACAACACTAGGATGATAGTAGATCTATATTTGTCACAAAGATACAACATACGGAAAGAAGTATCTATAAATATCGCAGAAGGATACAACTTTAGGAGATAATATATGTATTGCACAAAGATACAACATTAGGAGAAGGGTAGATAGAAAAAACAAAAGTATACAACAGGAGAAAAGTATATATAAATGTTGCAGAATGATACAATGTTAGGAAAAAAGTAGATATAAATATCGCAGTAGGATATAATATTACAATAAATGTAGATGTATAAATTTATAAATGATAAAACATTAAGGGATATATATATATATATGGTCGAAAATACACTGTTAGGATAAAAATATATATAATTGTTGCAGAAATATATATTAGGAGAAAATTATATATAAATATGGCTAATGGATACAGTATTAGGAGAAAGGAAGATGTTTTATATATCACAAGGATACAATATTAGCAAAAGAGAAGATATAAATAATGCAGTTGAATACACTGTTAGGAAAAAAGATATAAATGTGGCAGTAGAATACAACATTAGGAGAGGCATGCATATAAGTATGGCAGAAGGATACATCGCTAGGAAAACTATATATTAATATTGAAGAAGGATACAACATTAGGTGAAATGTAGATATTAATAAGGCAAAAGGATACAGCATTATTAGAGGAGTAGATATAAATATTGTGGAAGTATACAACATTAGCAGAAAGGTATGTTATAATATGGCAGAAGAATACAACATTTGGAGAACAGTAGATATGAATAATGCAGAAGGATACAATTTTAGGAGAAAAGTAAACATAAATATGGGAGAAGGATAAAACTAAAGGAGAAAAGTATATATAAATTAGGCAGAAGGGTATTATAAATAATATGGCAGTAGGATAATCATTAGGAGGATATATATTAGATAGATACTTTAGGAGAAAGTAGAATTACATATGGCAGAAGGATGCAACATTAGGAAAAAAATTAGATATAAATATGGCAGAATGATACATCATTAACAGAAAGTAGAACCAAAAATGGCATTAGAATACAAGATTTTTTGAAAATATATATTAATATTGCACGAGGATGCAACATTATGAATATAGTAGATGTATATTTGGCAAAAATGATACAACATTAGGAGTAAGGTAGAAGTAGATATGGCAGAAAGATACAATATTACGAAAAGATTAGATATATATATTGCAAATGGATACAATGTTAAGAAAAAAGTTAGATGTAAATGTGGCAGAAAGGAAAAAACATTTGGAGAAAATTATGTACAGTTATTGAAGAAGAATACGACATTAGGAGAATTGTAGATATAAATATGTCAGAAGGATGAAACTTTAGGAAAAACATAGTTATAAATATGGCAGTATATTACAACTTATATATTGCACAAGGGTAAAAATATAGGAGGAAAGCAAAAGTAGATATAAATATGGCAGAAGGATACAGCATTAGGAGAAAAGTAGATAAAAATATGGCTTAAGCATACAACATTAGGAGAAAAGTAGATATTTATATGCCAGAAGGATACAGTATTAGGAGGATAATATATACAAATATTGCAGTAGAATACAACATTTAAAGAATTCCATATAAATATGGAAGTATAATACAACATTAGGAGAAAAGTGAATATGAACATTGCAGAAGGATACAACATTAAGAAGATGGTATATTTAAATACAACAATAGGAGAAAAGTATATATAAACAATGCAGAAGGATATATAATTATGAGAAAAATGAATAGAAATATGGCATAAGGATATAAAATTGGGATAAAAGGTAACATAAATATGGTAGAAAGATACAACATTTGGTGATAATATATATTTATATTCCACAAGGATATGACATTAAGAGAATATTCTATAAATGTGGCAGAATGTTACAACATTATGAGAATCGTAGATATAAATATGGCATAAGGATACGTCGCTAGGCAAATATATATATATATATAATTATATTGCACAAGGATACAACATTATGCGTATATTAGATATAATTATGGCAGAATGATACCCACATTGGGTGTAAAGCAGATATAAATATGGCAGAAGAATAAAAATTAAGGAGAATAGTGTGTATGTATGTGTGTGTGTGTGTGTGTGTGTGTGTGTGTGTGTGTGTGTGTAGAGCAGAAAGATACAATATTAGGATAAATGTAGATATAAATGTGACAAGGATAAAACATTAGGAGAAAGCACATATAGTTACTGAGAAGAAAACATTAGTAGAAATGTAGAAATAAATACAGAAGTAGAATACGAGATTAGTAGAAAAGTAGATGTAAATTTCTAGAAGGATATACCTTAGGAGATTAGCAGAAAAGTAGATATAAATATGGCAGAAGGATTCATTAGGAGAATGCTAACAATTGTCTTTTTCTCCCTACAGGATTGCACTTTAAGTGCTCAGGAATAATATTTTTTATTTCAACTTCCCCCTTCCATTTTTAAGAGAAAATGTTCAAGTTATCGTTAGCATTTTGTCTCTGTATACACATATCCCTCGTCTGCAACTTGTTTTTGGTCCTCATTTTAAGTCCCTAAAATAGTTACTAAATACAGAAATCTTACTCCATGGAAGAACCACTCAAGACAAACTAAGGAAAAAATGCTGCAATAATGGCTTTCACTGTGGAATTACATGACGCACAAAGTAGAAGCAATGACATACAGAGGTGGGAGTTGCGAAAGGTCATCTGCCTCCACAAACGACAAGCTTGTGAACCAGGCTTGTTTTCACGGATATCAAAATGTAAAAGTTAATTTTATCCAGTGTAAAATTTGATGCAGTAGTAAAAGTTAATTCGGTAATTCATGCTATTAAAATGAAAAAAAAATGTATTTAGACATTTAAAATTTCCATTGGCTTTAATGGCACTTGCATATTGCCTTTAAGCTGACCATCTTAATGCGATTTGTTAGGTGCGTTGTCGCTGTATGTATATGTCTGAAGTGGAGTGAAGAGATTTGAGCAGCTCTTAACATCAAGATCTTGAAAGACGCTGAGGATGAAATGACATATGGAACAGCGCCGGAATGAAAGGATGGGGAAACGGGAGATCCCTAAGAAAACCCGCCGACCAGCGGCATCATACGGCACGATTCCCACATGCGACAATCCGGCAGCGACCCAGTCTGGAATAGAACCCGGTTCGCCTACGTGGGAGTTGAGTTGTCAGACCACTACATAACCGCGGCACCCATATATGTCTCCAAATATGTGGCTGGAAAGTTTTGAATACCCAAAGATTTCATCATGAGAGTGTGCATTTGAGAAAAAAATGGATCCCTCTAAGTATGTTGCTTTCAAGAGTTCTCAAATTCGTAAATTTATAAGTGTAGAGACCCCGGGGAAGTGGAATTTCATCTCATATGTAATACGACATTTGCAGAGAAATGCTTTGGCCCAATGTTGCCCCTTCAATTTCCTCCTCTCTTTATGTCTTGGAAATAGTCGCCATGCTTGTCACGGGACTAAAAATCAACAGTGTATCGACCCGAATTCTGGGAACTGGCTTCAAGGATATCCCAGTCGCTAATTTTTAGTCAGCAAAAGAGTGCCGCGTACAGCCATAAACTCAGTGAACACTAAAACAAATTTGAAATTTGAGTTTCAGAGGTAAACTAAATTTTGGAATATCACAGGGTGGCCACTGAATAACCGTATGATCAGCGGATTCATCTGAAAGTTCTTCACGGTTTTTGCAAAACATCAGAAAGCTGCCAGCGTCAGTGGCGTATAATTTGTACTGATGAAAGGGATCTTGTGATTGGCAATTGATGTATTAATATTCGTGTTAGCTGCTTGCTCGCGAACAAAGTTTCCTAGATCAATATCAATGTGCGTGAATTATGAACTAGCCGAGGCAGTCATGAATTCCATCATTAAATGAAGAGCTATGTACGGAGTTTTTGGTTTGGGAGGTTTCTGGGAATGTACACTGGAGGGGTACATAGGTGTTGACGTGCGGCAGTTGTACTCACGATGCAGGAGCTACCAATTCAAGGGATGACAAGTGCAGTGAGACTGCTGCGTCTGTGCGGCATTTGGCCGAGGGGCAACGATGGACAGTTGTACAGGATGTACACCCTCGCTGTAACCTTCAATTGCTACCTGCTGGTCGCACTACTTGCTCATGTCTACTGGACTGGCGACCGCAATAATGTGCACTCGCTCATCGAGAACACAGGCCACATCCTCACCATCCTACCCACCTGCATCAACATCGTTTCCATACACGCCGACAGCAGCACATACTCGGAGATAGTGGCAAGCATCCAGCTGACGATGACATACGGTGGTGGAGCCATGAGGAAGACTGCGCTGCTGTCCGCCATCGCCGAGGAGAAGAAGATCATCTCATCGTACACGACCTTCATCTCGACCATCATCTACTGCTACCTGCTGAAGCCCATGACGGCACTCCTGGCGTCCAACGCGAAGTTGGCCCTCCCACTCAACACGCTGCCTCTGACCAACCGCGACGACAGTCTGACCTTCGCGTGTGAGTACATCTTCCAGGTGCTCGTCTCCTCGGTGCTGCTATCTACCATCGTCTCCACTGACCTCCTCAACTTCTGCCTCATCAAGTACGCCTCTCACCAGTTCCAGCTGCTGGCCAGCGTGGTCCACGACGTGGTCAGACATCAGCTCTGCACGTCCAGCGCTCCCGTTCTTCAAGCCTGCGACTACGAGAAACATGTGACGTTCTCAAATTCTACTGATGAGGACGTTTTTCTAAAGACAGGAAAATCATTTAATGACCTCATTTCACACCATCAAGCCATCATTTCGTAAGTATCATTAATTTAGTCAGTTTCAGAAACGTCAGTGCAATTCGTAATTCATTAATATCTATAGTTTACACTAATCACTATGTTTCAGGCTTTCACATGGTTTAGACATCCTCTTAAATACACTCTGTGTACTCTTAAATGCTTCCTCTAAAACTCAAATAACATTAACATTCGTAAGCCATTCAACTTTTGCTTCAAGGTCCATCCACTTACTAACGAAATATTCAATTTCTGTGAAGTTTTAAATGCGTCAGTCTCTTGTAGCGTTGACACGTGTGACACACTGAAGTCCCATTATGGACCAGAATCACTTATTTACACCTACAGACATTTTTACCACTTTGTTCAGGGATGCTGCAGAGCTATCCTGATGATGTTTAAATGTCCCTAGCACTTATTTTTTACTAGTAATAAGGTCAATTTTATAGAGCAATATATAATTAAATAATAATAGTTATAATACTTTTTTTTTCAGGAATGTAGAAAAAATACGCTACGTTTTAAGCCCAGTGCTGTTCGCACACTATTTAATGTCATCAATCAACATGTGTCTAGTGGGATATCAGCTGGCGGTGGTGAGTATATATTATAAAGCGGCTCCTTACTAGAGGTATGTGACCTCATTAATCTATAGGTATCTAAATTTCAAATTTTTGTAGTATCGGGATATTAAATAGACAATTTAAGGTTCCCTTAATTCGCTCTGCGGATTTTTTTAACGGGCTTAAAGGCATAGTGGTTAGTGTAAGTTATAAAGATTAAATTTTGGGAAAAACATTTTTTTCAAATTGGTTATTTGCTTGCATCGTTGGCATAGAAAGGTGCTGCTATCTAACTGTAAAAGTTACTCCAAATAAGACATTTCAATATGGCTCTAAACCAGAAGTGTTTTTTGCGGTCCGATATTCTGGTGTTACTCTGGTGTAATTTCAATTATTCATCTTTTGTCCTTCCACCAAGGTGTGGTTTCTGTCGCCATATTAAATCATAAACATGACAATAGTAGCTGTATTCTTGAGTGATGCCCAGTACTGAAATACGACACGAGAGTAACATTTGTCTACTCTGTGATGTGCATGGCATGCATGAGTTAATATGTAGTAGAGCGATCACTGTAGCTGCGCATCACCATTCTTTCTGTCCCAACACTGAACTGATGTTATCTGCCTGCAGTAACACTATCATAAACGGCATGGATAGTATCTGAAGTTAGAACTCTGTTTACCATTACGTACAACATGTGCTATGGGATGTTTGTGTGCTTCCTTTAACACATTTTTAATGCATTCTGATGAAACTGAGATTGGTAAAAGCATTTTATTCATATAAAAGTGCATGTTTTTGAAAATTAAGACATAAACAAACACTGTTGGCCATGTGACTTGACAGGTCAATGTTGGGTATATGCGCAGAAGACGAAAAATAGGTTAATCTCAACTTCAGTATATGGGTCAGACTTCAAGCGCGTGCGTATCTACAATTTTTCCGATTGGATCAGACATTGGCCCAGTAACTATGGTAACCTTATCAAGTACAGCCCAGTTTAAAAAAATGGCCGCTTGTAGCATTTTTACTGGGATGACTATTGTAACGTTATACTCTTAAACACAAGATCATACAAAATACAAGTTGTTGAGGCTAATCCTCTTAACGTTACTGTACTCTGCGGGTATAACTCAAGATGGTTTAATAACGCCAGGCAATTATAAAAACTACTAATCGTTTTATTACTCTTTCTAATACAATATGTGACTTCTTATACTTTAACAAACGATACTGAATAATTACTAGATCTGAGATATCTCAACTAGTGAGTAAAAACTCGACTCTTCCGTAGCGCGTAGATTCGTATCCGGATGTATCATGCACCCAGAACCGAATATCTCCTTACCACTGTTAATTAGCGACGCCGGACCGGAACTCCTCCACCTCGTGACGTCGTGTTGTGGTGGTGTGATTGGCTGATCCGGTCACGTCTCCCCAAGACGCCAGTATCTAGGCTCTCTCTGCAGTGTTGCCCTCAAGTTGCTCGTGCCGACCTCCGGCGTTGATGTACCTTCGAAGTGGTACCAGCAGAGTGGGGACGTCGTCATACACCAGCGGCCTTGTATACCTTGTGTGGCTGGCCGACATACCGGGGCGCCTTCTGCCACCCTCACTGCTCCCTGGCTCCCCTTACGCAAAGTGCGCCAGGACAGCGCTCCGTCATCTAAGTGTGCGGGTTCGAGTCCCGTGCCTGCAACCACCTGTAAACGTGGGAGCAGCCAATGATTTTGATCCGAGTACGTTACGGACTGAGAAGTGTGGGCAGGTAACATTTCACTGAACTCTAGTGATGTATTATCTTGCAGACTGAAGACAAGAGCCAGCTTCTAACGAGTGCCGTGCATTTGATAGGACTCGTCTTCAGAATTTATCTTCTTTGCTTCTTCTCAACCGAGGTCATCCATCAGGTAGGAAATTATTATCATAGACATCCTAACATAGTTACTGTAATACCGTACTTCATGCATGTTAACTATCGGACACTTTTGAATAAATTTTTCCTATACAGAAAAGTGTTCACTTTCAAAGGGCCTACGAAAGTTGTGTTCATTAAAGTTCACGCATGTCCTGTTTTCTGTATGTTGACGCCATTCTTTTAACACATCCCCCCCCCCCCCCCCGTTTTCCACATAGTTTATACTTAGCGCCGCACTTCTTGTAACAGTTTTCAAATCTATTAGGCATATTTCCTCGGAAATAGTCAATTTACATGGAAACCCACGTGAAATGTCTGCGGTAACCGAGTATTGTTACCTTACTGCTTATGGCTACCTACAGTATGCACAACTCAACCATTGTTTGACTTGTTACTTTCATATATTTTCACAATTATGTTAAAAGAAAACCAGTCATTTTATATATGCAATCATCACCTCCTATACAAACTTCCTTATCAGAGATACGACTCTCGGAGCAATTTCCGTTCATTATATACATTTTTTTACTTAAATTCGCGAAATAAAAACTATTTGCTTAATGACTTCTGCGCTTCACTTTTCAAAACAGCGTCTAATATATTGCATGCTTACGCACGTAATGAAATAAAAATAGTTTTTATTCCACCTGTGAAAAAGAGGTAAGTGGATAATTAAGAGCGGTCTAAAATAAACTGCCTCATTGCAACTAAAATGTTAAGTTATTGATTCTTTCGTTCTCCAACCACAAGTTTCAGTAGATGTTCATGTAAATTATTGTTCCTGCAGAGTAAAAAAAAAAATAACTACCAAAAACCTGTAACCGAACATTTCAGGTTTTACAGCATTGTATTAATTAAGCATCCAGCAGTGCTGCTTTCTTTTCTTAGCATTGAATCATAAAAGTAAAGAAATTTCCTAAAAATAAATTTAAATTAAATATTTATTAATATTCCTCACGAAAACATTTTCAATGGAACAAGATTTAAACATGACTTTACAAACCAGTATTTTCTTCTGAATGAAGCAAAATGTAACTCGTTTCCTTCCAACGCTCTGTCTCGCATTATCTTTGCTTAAATACGTACAATATTACCTCTTTGAAAATTATTTTCTCGTTTTCGTATATCTCCGGGAGTATTTATTTATTTTGTTTAGTGCGTCGAATCCTAAATATTAGTTTCAAAATGGTGACGCTTCCAGCTGGACCCGAACAACTAACCTTTCAGTCAACGACTGAACATTCTAAACGACTGCACTACGAGGACCGTGTTGTAGCCTCATGCCGACATACAGGTGTTACCAAGTCATAGCACACAAGGAAGGTATGTTAGGATGCCATTACAAAACATCAATATGCCCCCCGTCGTTGCGAATGCACATGTCACTGCATTGTACCCATTCAACTTGCATCTCATGCAAGATTTGAACATAAATCTGCGCACAATCATCACAAATGAGGCGTTGCTAGTGTCACGTTTCCCAGAACGCACGAACAATCGATATACCGGAAGATTCATAACTAGACCGACAAACTTCGGGAGGTGATTCGTCGTGAAAAAGTAAAAAGGCAAACATTTGTAACACTTTATACCTAAACCGAATATTAAGGGAGGTATGAGCCCTTAAAAACCAAGTTTTAAACCGTATTTGTACAAAATATCGGTAACGAAGTAAAATACAATGACAACTCTCGGAACATTATTGTATGTTATCTCGAGACCTTCGCCGTAAGAGCCGATATTTTTCACAAATACGGCTTTTTTTTTTGTTAAAAAAAAAAGCTCATTCCTTCCTTAATATTCGAATTAGGTATAAAGTGTCACATATGATTTCCTTTTACTTTTTCATGACGAATGGGCTCCCGAAGTTTGTCAGTCTAATTGAGAATCAACCTGTATATTGTGGTTTTTGAATAATCCTGTATATAAAATATATGTTGTTTAAATATATATATATATATATAGTATGAGCGTGTCGACTGTAGAATACAGCGATGCTCAGTGACCAATGATCTTCCCTGTGGATTTGTAAACCACACCACTGTGCTACCTTATTATCCCTAGAGGCGAACACAAGCCTACATCTCACCGCTTTTGATAACGAAACAAGAGCTGTGACAGCTGAAAGTACAACACCCATCACGAGATTTATTAATTTCAACTCCTGAAACCGTAAATTAAATCGGTTTTGCAAAAATTAAAATTCCGCAGTTATATGCTTACAATTTTTATCATAATGTCTTATAATTGGTACGTTGCATAAGGAGGGGATTTTATAGTCTGCCCTGTACACAACAGGAAACTGCATCCAATAAGGAAGCCGTCATGTATGCTAGTTGTTCGAGCTACATTCCCCAGTTCCATAGCAACATCGAGCACAAACTCCCGCTATATGATGTGGCGTTGTACACTGCAGTAAAAAACACTCTGTGGCAGCCTCGATGTGGGGTTTTCTTTTAGTGTACTGCTACGAGTAGAGTGCCAAACAAGTATTACCTATTGTAATGCTTGTAATCTTCTATATACATATATATAATCCATTGTGTGCGTGAGTAAACTGCATCATCATTCATTGACAAACCGCTGGACCAACTGAGACCATATTCACGCCATATGTTATTGAGGCGGCGAGTAAGGTTTTTATTTAGGTTTTATTCCGATAGTTGGCGCTGGAGTCTAACTTCTATATTTATGGGTCGATTTTGCTCATACTTGCAGGAAATGTTTGTTGATCTAAAAGAGAGAAATGCCAGCGATACCATGGTCAAGCATCGGTCGACATACCCGACGTGATAGAGAGGACTCACTGAAGACAAAATAGAAAGTGAACACGCGCTGCACAAACTGAAGAAGAATGAACAGAAAGTCGAAAATCACACAGCACAGTTCGCCGGGATCAGCTATTTGAATTTTATTTATTTACTTTTAAATATGTAAATAAATACTAAAGTCCATGGGAACGAAGTCACGGGAACAGCAAGTTATAAATAAATGTGTTACGGAAAGTGTTAGCAGGAGGAAGAAGTGAATGTGTAGTGTGTTTCAGAGTGTTTCAGTGAGCCAGGCAGTCTTCTCCAGCGACTGGCAGTCCCTCGACAACGACTCCAAGATGAACTTGGTTATGATGATGTGTCGAGCACAAAGGCCCGCCGTCATAACAGCCAGCAAGTTCGGAGTCTTGTCCCTCGAGACATTCTCTGGGGTGAGTTCACGCAATCACTCTGGCTACGCACAACCAGTCTTCTTATCCCAACATTGCACTGCTTTTCTGCCAATACAGCTATCGAAAACTGGGTGGATTCGATTTGAGGTTCAAACATTGCTTAGAAAATAAGTGCTTTGAGATATTTTGCTACTTCCTCTAATCAATTTGTATTGCGGTTTGACTAAATTCAAATTGGTCAAAGTATTTTCTTATTATAATAGTGCTTGCCATTTAAAACTCAGATAGATGCAAACAAACACGTTAATCGTTGTTGACCAATCGACTTTCACAGATGTATTCCTTTGGGGTAGGTCGGGTACATGCACAGAAGACGAATAGCCAGCCTACCTCGTCTTTAGTTTACGGTTCACACCATTTGGTGGTTATCTACGGCATATTAGATGAGGAGTCCCTTGTCCAATAAAGTGTAGTACCTATTCACGACTTGGCATGTGTTCCACGTCACGATACTTACTAACGATTGATCAAAGCTCTCAAGACCCACCGCGTCCGCGCTTGTCCTTCTTTCACGGTTAAAATTAGCATGAGAGTACAACACGGCCCAGTGCGCTCGAGTGTGCATAGGACTTAGATTGGGGGTGGCCGGTTGTCGAAATCATTCCCCGCCTCCCCCTCCCCCCTTTTCACGCGACGAAAATTGGCAAGCCATACCACACTGCAGTCTTTCGTTGTGTTCTCTTTCACACACACTCATTCAGTTCATGCTGTCGTTGTTGATCACTCTTGTGATCCTGTACTCCGTCTCACTCCCTCGAGAACTTGGTTCCCGCCTCTCGGTATTCACGTTCAGTCGTCATCGGGTTACTTCCTGTAAAGCCTTGTCCAGGAAGTCAACATTTTCCTTAGTATCACATTCGGTAGAAATGGTGATGGGGAGGGGTGTTGGTTATTCTTCTACTCCCCTTTTCACGATCTTTCAACCCCTGTGTCCGGTGCAGCCAGGAGGGTACTGAGGGGGAGGGGTCCACTGCCCCCCCCCCAGCTGTGGACCCCTCCCCCTCAGTACCCTTCATTGGTCATTGTTTCCCGCTATGGTCTCGTGTTGTGATGTAATTCCTACTTTCTGATATTGTCCAGGAGGAAGGACTAATTCCGCTACAGTGTACCCTGACTCGATGTATTTCGAACATTACTTTATAACATGGGGCCACCATGTCGCGTCGGTCTCCCACCACATCGCGTGGGGCCGCGGTGGCTGAGTGGTTAGACCGTCCACCTCCCACCATGGCTCTCCGGGTTCAATCCGTGGCCGGGTCACCGGATTTTCGCAAGTGGGAGTCGTGCCGGAAGTTGCCGTTGGTCGGCGGTTCTTTTCGGGGATCTTCCGTTTCCCCCACCCCTTCATTCCGGTGCCGCTCCATACTCACGTTAGTCACCCTCATCGGCTCTCAACACCTCGCTGTTACGAGCCGCCCAAATCTCTTCACTCACTCACCACGTCGCGACGTGGTTCAAAATGTAAATCTAGCTGGACACAATTAATTTCTAATGATGTTTTAAAAAACACCTATTGCTATCTAAAGTTACCACTCAGCACCCGACACCCGGCGTTATGGTCGCTCTCGTGTTTCAGTGCGGCCATGTCCTTTAACCTTGGTTTTCCTCTGGTTACTCTCCTTCCCCGAGTAATTTTCCAACTACAACCACACAATAGAGTACTGAGATAGTTATTTTTGTACAGAAACACACGAATGTTAAAATAGGTAAGTAAGTATTGGCACAAACATGTTAAAGTGTGTGTAGAGGTTTTTTTATAACTTGCTAAGTTTAGGCTTTATGCAGCTTACATGAGTTATTTTTCCTTATTCTTAGTTAACGTGTTGGTATATGTGCATTTGTGTGTGATTGTGTTCCAAACATAGGGTAATGTGATGGAACAGGAGTCATATGACATCGTAGTTCCCTCAGTCGCCATCTTTTCTAAAGCACTGCTATAGTTCAACTTCAAGGCTATATATCCACGTAATGCAAACAATGCTTAAACAAGTCAAGGAAATTACGCGAAAAAAACCGCATTCGTGCACACTCGGTGTAATAATATTTTGCATAAGAACTATTTCTTACTAAGTATTCTACTTTATTCCTGTGTCTATTCAAATTAATTATAAATAGAATAATGGAATTTATATATAAAACATAATTAATAGACCATTTTAATCATAAAATAGAATACGTTTATGTTAACACAGGTATAAAACGGTTGTTATATATTTATGACATATTCAGGAAACAAGCAAGTTGAATAAACCTATGAAAACTAGCCTGTGCGTGACGCACAGGCTAGTTTTCATAGGTTTATTCAAGAAGTGTAAAGGTACTTCAATAGAATTATAATCTTATCATTACCTGGGAATGTGAGAATGCACACACACACGCGCATATATATATATATATATATATATATATATATATACACATACACACACACACACACACACACACACACCGAGGAGCTGAGGCAGCGCGTGGTTCTGCACACCTGCTGATATGCAATTTGCAGCACACATGTGTTGTGACAGTTGCCTACACGTAGCATTGCTGTGGCGTCGAATTATATTTCCTGCCATGCGATCTCCTACCCGGACAACTATTTATTGTTGTTTTGTTTAATTTTGTCTATACGATGTAGTTTCAGTTATGTACATAGTGGTTAAGTATAATACTCTTTAGATGGGCGTGCTACTTCTTGAAAGCCAAAACAAATGATAGAAGTAAACCAAAATAATAACGCTGATTCACCAAACTTCTAATGTATGTTTCCTTCAATATAGAGGGCATACACTTAAGGGTGTGTTTAAAAATATTATTTTGATGGCTAGAGGCGTTTACTGTATTCGGGTATTTACAATTGGCAATATAAATAAAATGCATTCAAGTGTTTGACCTATCAACCGCTGTGTATCTGGTTATATGGCGTGTATAACCTGTGTTTAAATACTGAGAAAGTAATCGGAGACGATTTAAGTAACAAGTCTACGTTAGTTTAGTACATGATTCGCCAATCTACAACTATGGAGTCGCTCTAACGTGGGCAGGACCACTTGTGCAATAGGACACTGCGTGCTGCGCCAAGTTTTTTTTTTTCCGTGATGTTGGTAAGTTCCAGTTTCAAGATCTTAATGACCGGTTTTAAAATGTGATGGTACTTGAATAGTACAGCCATGAATATCACTCTGTCAGTTTTATTAAACTTATATGTGGAGTCATGTATGTTGGTCTCCCGGTGAAAGGTGGTTTGGGGAAAATGGTTTTTTGTTAAAGTCCGACCTCCACATAATAAATATTGGTTCTTAAACACAGTGACAGTAGTTGAGGCCTTGTAGTACATAGTTATACTGGTAGGTCCAGGCACTGGTGTAATTTTTGATTCGTTCGATTTTTCAAATAACTTCGGCCCCGCGTGTACGTATGATAACTTTAGCTGGGGAAAATAAAAGATTTTCAAAACCATATTTAATGGATATACAAAAGGTTGCACCCTTCGCTCAATATTTTTTATACGAAAATAACATCTACCATAGTCTAATAGAATTTAAAAAATATGTTATAACATAAGCTTCCTACTGAGTGCGCACAAATGCGATCTGTTGTTCCATTGGTGTAACTTTCTTTATTTGGTTCAACTTAGATAGCATGAGGCGGAGGAATATCCTGAAAGTATAATTTAGGCAGAGCTTCAGAATAGTTGCAAGTGACAGCGAATGAAGTATATAGTTGAAGTTGCTTCTGTGAGTAGTAAGAAAGATAACCAAATAAGAACAAGTGATAAGTATTGTATTCAGAAGTATTACATTAAATAGCGTTTTTAAATATTTTTTTGTTTTTCTTTCAGTTACTTCGCACCGCATATTCATATTACACGCTGCTGATGAAACTTAGTTCTACGTAAAGAAGCCCAGGAAACATCGGCCAAGAAGAATTAATAAAATTAATTAATCGGCAACACTGGAAGTTTAGATGTAAACTCAGTCATGAAACTCGTAAAAATGTATAGTACCTTCTCACTGCATGGGGAAGTAAGGAAGTTATCACCAAGAATTTAGAATGTTTAATTTTTATCTAAAGAAACTTTTATCAGATTTGGTAATACAACACAGGTACTTTCTGTTTGTGTTTAACCGTCTTAGAAACGCAAGCGTTTGTAATTTTATTTCATGGTGTACAATTATTTGACTCTGCAATTAAATGCAAAGGATTATATTAGTTTATAGAGTCGTATCTTCTATTCTTGTTCCATTTTAATAGGTTTCAGAACGTGGCATGGTTCCCAGTTTTTCCTCCCGTTTGTAAAAGTTATCTTCTGTTCTCAAAAAATTGATCTGTCGTTATACCAGATATTGACCAAATAGTACCAAATATATTTCTCAAAGTATTAGTTCTGAATGCGAAAAAAATATTATGTAAAAAAAACACTTATACAATTTAGGTGGTGGGGTATGTAAAGGTTATGTTATTTTATATGGAAATTAAGGAAAATTTTTCTTAAGTGTGTATTCAAAGTTTGCTACAACAGGTGTAAAATATTCAATTACAATGTTAATTATATCACGTGATCAACTACAAATACGCAAAAACAATTTGCATATCAGTTTGTTTGGTTTCTTTAACACTTACGCAAATTACACAGTTTTCTTTGGTTATATTTACATGAGGAAGGGTGAGTGAGTGAAGAGCATACTCTTGCTCTTAACATCGTGGTATTGAGAACCGATCAGTTCGAAATGAGATGAGTATGGTGCAGCGCTGGAATGCAAGCGTGGAGGAAACGGGAGATCTAGAGAAAACCCGCCAACCAGTGGCATCGTCTGGCACGATTCCCACATGCGAAAATCCAGAATCGACCCCACCGGGAATCAAACCCGGCTCGCCTAGCTAGGTGGTAGGCGAGTAATCTAACCACTAAACCACCGCGGCCTCTTAAACGAGGAATGCTTTCAAAAGTCCTTGTCCACTGTAGACATAATAAACATGGTCTGGTAAACGAGGCAGTTGAATATCGGTGTAGTCATAATACTATGGTTCAGAGCAAATGCGTGCAAAGAATAAGAGAGCGGTTATACATAGGAACACATGTTTCTCTCGAAAATATTCCACTACTAGCTGTATGCAAAATATTTTAGTTCAGATAAAATTTGATTATTAGTTGATTTTAATTGTTACGTATTTTGGGCGTGTGCCACTGACGTACACTATCGAAATTACCGTGGTTTTGATTGGCCCTATCAGATAAAAAATGTTTTCTCGCAAAGAGACGCATCCAAAATGACCAGAGAGAACTTGAGTATGCAGAGGCGAGATAGCAGCTTATTCCGTGAACTCCAACCAGCAACATGTCGGTGTGCTGTTGGTCATCCAGTGCCTCCTAACTAGCTGGCAGTCCAGCCAATAGGGAACCTTTTGTAGCACGCAGTAGCCAATCAAGACGTAAGGCCCGGTTTTAGTGAGTCTCACAACCAATCAGCGAATGGATACGTCCATATCAAAGGAACGGTCTATGATTGCTTATAGACTATTCACGGTAAAATGACCACTTTTGAAAGTCCTGCTACAGATGTATTCACCTGTATGCACGTTATGTATTCTTGTATTCTCCCGCCATATTTAAGATTAACATTCTCATGGGCCTCATTACTTTATTCATGCGTCGGTCAAGTGAAACTGTCAGATTATTAGAAAATGCAATGTTTTACAAACTGCTTATTTTTACACTTAGATGCATTAAAATAACACAGAATATTGTAAGTTATCATACATGGTCGTTTAACACTTTTTACTCGGCGTTAAGATACAGAACTACTTCCCATCCATCGTTACCAACTTTACTGGGCGCATCTCATTCAGTGCACCCGTTAAAGCATATGCAGGTCTAGGCAGCAACTTTTTTCTAAGGTTGATTTCAAAAGTGCTTACTTCATCGTGATCAGCCTTTAGCTATAGTACATGTACGGTTACTCGCAACTTTCCTGAAGCCTGAGGCTCTGCTGAAGTTCCACTTCTAGGATGTGCCTCCGCCTCATTAAGTGAAATTCAACTAATCTAGAAAATTACAACAACTTGACAACTCGCCTCATTCGTGTGCATTCGGTTCAATAATATTTTTTGAAAAATAACCAGGCATTACCAACACACTAATTTTCTCACCGTTTTTGTTCATATTGGTTATAATTAAAATATTGCAATTTATAGATATAATATTAATAAAAGCAAAATTTAACAAAAATAATTTATGTTAATATTAACACAAGTATATAATGTTTGTTGCACGTTGGATATTTAGGAAGCGACCAAACATGTGGTGATTTTACAAACGCTTGATTTAAAAAAAATGTGAAGAAACCTCGAATTGACTATAGCTACTCAGTGGACATTGACGACAGGGAAACTACATTTGTGTATGTGGGATACTCAGGGTGGGAGGGCAAGATCTTGCTAGAATATGGCGCCCTTCGTGTTTGAAAAAGCGCCCCTTCCAAAAATTTACTTTTGAAATAAATAACATCAGTATTCGCATAGGGATCGTTTCCTATGCACTTTCTATGCAGAAAAGACAGTAAAAGCATTAAACTACTGTTTAACATTTTATTGATCTCCATTTAAGGCAAATATACAAAATGTATGAATTTTTCTTTTGGTATACCGAAGATTGACCTGTGCTGTGTTTGGGGGGGGGAGGGGGGTAATATACCCTACTCTCCTTCTTGACACCTACTTCGCTGTGTGTGTTACGCGTTTCTGTGAATATCATTCACGCGCGTATCATAAAAACACTAACATTTCGCTATCTCTTGAATCAACAGTATATCATCATCTTCAGTGACAGTCATACGTTTTTCCGACACTAAGGGCGTGTCTACAATGGCGCTATCCCAACCTGTGTATTAGGACACCGTCGCGCTGATTGGTGCACGTGACCCTCTGACGTCATGGCGCTGTCCCAAGTTCAAGCATTCGGAAAATTGAAATTTTGTCCGAAGTTTTGTCCTAAGCTGATAGAAAAATAAGAAGACTTTAAATACTTCCACGCGCATTCGCATAAATTTACGTTATTAATATAAACAGTGGTTGTGCAAGGTGGGCTTTCTCAAAGGAAATATAATGAAATGCTAATAAATAATTAATGATGTCTTCGTTCGGCCTGACAATTTTATTTGAAGGCTAAAGCTTTTAAAACGTAATATTAAAAAATTAATTTTCGATGTCAATTGGCGAACTTATTTAAAATAAAACCGTTAAGGCGTTTATTATAAATAAATATTTAGATCACCAATTTCGTAAACATTAAATAATCAATAATACAGCAAATTTAAACATCACTACTTTGCAACAAATAATGTGCCAAATTTACTGCCACTTAGTGTCAGATTCTGAAAACTCACTTCGGACAACGCATTTGTAGACCATATTCGGACTGCGTCAATGTGACGTCGCTTGACGCCGAGTTTCGGATACGTCCTCGTCCACAAGAACTGGCATTTGTACACAGTTCTTAACAATGATTATCACCGAGTGGGCAATTATTTTACAGCATATCGTGCCGAGCTCCGAGCAACAGGTTCCCAACAGCAGCTTTTCCCTCTACTTTCCGGTCTCGGTGAGTCTTGCCAGATTTTCATGAAGTCAATAAGGGACGCTTAACACTTTTTCTTGATTAACATCGGATTTGCCACCTCGTGCAACGTAAGAATACGCGATTGCAATTGCTACACCGCGCTTTTAAGTTGATATTCTTTTTCAGGTGGTAACCACGAATAATTTCTTCCGTTTGCCATTTCCTTCAATACACACTAAGTCGCTTTATTTTCATCGGTGGTGGATCACTATGTTTTTTAAGCTAACAATTAATAACAGCCACTCAGAAAAAATAGAATCACACACGATGTACCACAACCCAGTACAAGCTCTGTACAGCACAAACTATGCTAAAGTTAGACTACTGCCTATGTGCTGCTGTTTACCGAGGCGAGACTAATGTGCAAGCATGGCTTGTGCTGCTATCTACCGAGTCTCGCTTGAAGCAGTGCGTAGTGTGGCCACGAACGAAACTATACATGTGCGAATATGATGCTTAAATAAGGGGCCTTTCCACAGACTCGTGTTCGGCGAACACAATGTCATTCCTTACGTCACGGATGGGAAGCGTGCAGGACAGAGGACTGAGGAAAATCTTTTGTTTGCTGTGCGTCTGTGCGGGCGGATCCGTCTAGAGGCGATCCTCAAGGTAGCTGTGCGTGTACATGAAAGATTCCGAGGGGGAAACTAGCCTAAAGCACTGGCAGGTAGATGCACAACATCTACCTGCCAGTGCTTTAGGCTAGCCATAATCGCCTTCTGACAACCAATATTCTCTTTAATGTGGCAACTTATTTTCGCATGTTGTGTCCATGTACAAAGGAAATCGGCGATTGACTGGCAGACGCTTAAGACTCGTGAGAGTTCAAATCATCCAACGACAGAATTGTTTCTGAACTAACGTGATTTTCAGTACTAGTAGTGGAATATTTTCGCAAAGGACAGGTGGCCCTAACCGTTATGCACTACACCTATTGCGAAAATTCCAGCAGGAACCTCACCGATAAGGGATAGATAAACCTAGGATGGTAAGACAGTAAACAAGTACTTCGACTGAAAAAAGAAAATTTGGATTGACGTCAGAGATACCGGCGATACGACCAGCAAAATACCAGCTGTCGCCTTGTGCGCCACCAGTCAGGTGCGAGCGGACTTTCTGTTATCCAATTTATCTGTCATGTGTCATTCCACTGCCACCGCCTGCTAGAATTTTTTATGGGGTTTTTGGCTATTTAACCCCGACAAACCACAGTCTTGCCCGCAGTCGACCTGAGGATCAGCGTTCTCCACTCCGCGTCACCTACTGCACCCACCGAGGTGAGAATGCTCTCAAGGGCACTTAGTTGTCTAATAATGTCTGTAAGTAACTAGTAAGTATCTCAGTGAACACATTTGTTGTGAATACCAAGCTTCTCCAAGACAACTATGTTGAGCCACCACTTTTTACTTTTATCCTATTATGTAAATAGATGGAGCAAAAAATTGTTAAATTTGTTTATGATGACATGCTAGAGATTTTTCACACAGTTTTATTAAGGGAAAGGAGAAACGTAACAAGTCCACGGTGAAATGAGAATTTTAGAAATAAACATTTGAAAAACATCACTGCCGCTGCCTGCCTGCATGTATCTAAACAACACGCTGACTGATAATGCCGGAGGGAAGGTTGTTCCATGTTTTAATGTAGGATTGAAACCGTTAGGTAAACGTTTGTGAATACTGAAATTATTAATCATACTTTATATTCTTTGAATGCATATAGGTATTCGCAAATTTGTAAATTTTGGAAACCCTGCTAAATGTCAGCTAGCACGCACATTGCGTATTCCTTAACCATATTTAAAAAAAGTATTTTCATGAGCCTATCAATTAACTCATGCATCGGTTAAGCGAAACTGTACAATTATTGTAAAATTATATGTTTTAAAAATTTACTCGTTCTCTCTCCGTCGTCGCCAGCAGGTAAACACCCTCACTTAATCGTCGCCAGCAGGTAACCACTCTTCCTCCGTATTCGTCAGCAGGTAACCAAATATATTCCATCGTCGCCAGCAGGTAACCACACTCCCCCCATCATCGCCAGCCATTAACCACACTTCCTCCGTCGTCGACACCAGGTAAACACTCTCCCTCCGTTATCGACAGCCGGTAACTTCTCTCCCTCCATCGTCGCCAGCAGATAACCACCCTTCCTCCGTCGTCGCCAGCAGGTAACAACTCACCCTCCATCGTCGCCATCAGGTAACCACACTTGCTCCGTCGTCGCCAGCTGGTAACCACCTTTCATCCATCGTCACCAGCAGGTAACCAATCTCTTTTCGTCGTCGCCAGCAGGTAACAACTATCCTTCCATCATCGCCAGCAGGTTACCAACATCCCTCCATCGTCGCCAGCAGGTAACCACTCTCCCTTCGTCGTCACCAGCTGGTAACCAAGTTTCCTCCGTGAACGCCTGCAGGTACCCAGTCTCCCTCCATTATCGCCAGCAGGTAGCCAACCTCCCTCCATCGTTGCTGCATGAAACCACGCTCCCTCCTTCGTCACAAACAGGTAACATTTCTCCTTTCGTCGTAGCCAGCAGGTAACCACAGTTCCTCCGTCGTCGCCAGCAGGTAACCACTCTCCCTCCGTCCTCACCAGCAGGTAACCATCCTCCCTCCGTCGTCGCCAACAGGTAACCATCCTTCCTTCGTCGTCGCCAGCATGTAACCAAATTCCCTCCTTCATCGCAAGCATGTTACCAACCTAACTCCGTCGTCGCAGGCAGGTAACCACTCTCTCTCCGTCGTCGACAGCCGGTAACAACTCTCCCTCCACCGTCGCCAGCAGGTAACCACGCCCCCTCCATCGTCGCCAGCAGATTACCACTCTCCCTCCGACGTCGCCACATATAAACACTCTCCGTCCATCGTCACAAACAGGTAACCACCAATCCACCAACTTCGCCAGGAGGGAACTACTCTCCCTCCATCGGCGCAAGAAGGTAACCACTCTCCCTCCATCGCCGCCAGCAGGTAACCAACCTCCCTCCATCATCGCCAACAGCTAACCATCCTTCCTTCGTCGTCACCAGCAGGTAACCACACTCCCTCCTTCGTCGCAAGCATGTTACCAGCCTAACTCCGTCGTCCCCAGCAAGTAACCACTCTCTCTCCATCGTCGACAGCCGGTGACTTCTTTCCCTCCATCGTCGCCAGCAGGTAACCACTCCCCCTCTATCGTCGCCAGCAGGTAACCGCTCTCCCTCCGTCGTTTATTCGAAGCCTTATGGTAGAACGTATAGTTTGATTCCATTTACGGCGTAGTCACTGGACTGCTTATACCGTAATTAAGACCATGCAGGATTACGATGGATTCACGTTTCACGTAACACGACGTTAAGTCGGCTATACCGTAATTGGTGTGTTTCATAAGACCTCTTACGACCGTTATGCTAAACTTACGATTGCGTTAAGCTCGCTAAAGTATAGTTTTTGCGCGATACGTGAAACGTGACGTTGTACCGCGTAATCTTGCGAGCCAGTCATAAGAAATACGAAGTTGTGTTAACTTTGCATTTCATTGCTTTGTTTTCATTTTGCCGTGCCGTCTGGTCGCGTATTTTACCTGTGGCGCGTATATTGTCCTTTTCTGCTGGGATGATTGGCAAGATAACAGTAGAAGTTAGTGTATCCTGGGATGATTAACAAAATAACAGTAGTAGTTAAACTATCCCGAACAAAATAATAAATGCATTACGTAATTTAATGTCCGAGCTGTTAAGGATTTTGGTTTACGAAAAGTCTAGTCGAAATATGATTGTGCAATGGAGGAATATATGTAATTTATAAACCGTTAAAAACTCGTAGCCCATAATTTCCAGATCGTGTTCAATAGAAGTATACAAATTCTTGTATGTAATGCCGAAGCTTTACCAAAAAGTTTGCAACCTTTAGTACTTTACGAAATACTATTTAATTTCACTTGTGTCTCTCACGACGGAGGGCAAGGAAAACTTCACCTCTTTTGGAAGTCGGGATTAGACGCTGTAAAGGTAATGTGTTTCACGAATTCTACAGAAAGTCCTTAATGGTTTCTAGTCTCTAATGTAATGCATGTTTGTTTGTAAAGTGCTAGTGGCAGAAAAGCAGCCCAATATTGGATGGAGGTTGTGCACTCTACCGCCATATTCCACGGGGGTCTGGGTTCACTCCCGGGTTTTCGCATACGGCAATCGTGCCTACGATGCCGTTTGCTGCCACCTCCCACGCCTTTGCATTCCAGCGCCGCTTCATCCTAGGCTCATGTCCGGAAGTGACGACCACCTACTGGTCACACGTCGTTAGGAAAGTACCGCCTCGCCCTAGGTGTACTCCAGTTGTAACTCAGGTGTGCCAACTTCATGAGAGAGGAAGTTCTGGCAAATGTTCGCATTATATTGCACTGCCGTGGAACACTTCAGTTGTGTCACGTCATAAGTAATTCATGTAAAGAAAAGAACATCTAATTTATATATTAGCGTTATTTTAACTGATGAATACAAACTTGAAACGTGTTATACAGAATAATTCACATTTTGAAATTCTCTTTCCACTGAACCGTTTAGAATCACATCTAATATTCTGACGCTGACTGCTAAACGTTAACCAGAACGCTTTCCAGATAATTGTAAGAATAGGTACGAAAATGAAATGGCGGAAACCCAATTATTCGTTTTCAAATACAGGAACACTCGAATTGTAGTTTTCACATGTCATAATGCCAAAACTATGCGATCTAATTTTTTATGTAGTGAGAGAGTTCTTACAGGAAATGTGTGCACGTTGAACGGTATTTACTACGAATATGAAATAACGGATATTTTGGCGAGCACCAACTTTCAAGAACAAAAGAAACCTAAGATGGTTTTTGCGAATGGTTAAATAATCACTAGGATTTCCTTTATTGACTAATCTGAGTAATTATTTGTTAAATTTTTTCCTTTAGAGAACAAAAACATCTGGCAAATCGATTTCTGAAAAATGCTTTTTACTTCCTAAAACTCCGATTTGTTTTGAACAAATTCAGTAAAACCAAAATACTATAAATATTTGGCCAACGTTGAAAAAAAACTAAATAAAGGAAGTGGATCAAATGTTTTGCGTAAAAAGCACTGATCTGTATTCGGAAAGAAAAGTTACAAATAACCATTAATACTCCTTCTTCTTGAATGTAAAACCAACTGTGATCGCCCTTCTTGCAACAGAGTGTATATTATGTAGATCTGCACTTCGGATTTCTAAAAATATCACTCCACCAGATACTATTGGAAAATAACAACGTTAAATCGTTATACGTCACGTGTACTTGTGACAAATGTACTTCGTGTTACAACATGCGGCGTGTAAGGTGCAATGACTAATTTAATTTACCTGGAAAATGAACGCAATAACCTTCCAGGCTGAAAATGTGATATCTAGAAATACATTTCAATTTGAAATGTATATATTCAAACTAGGAAACATTTTTACGATACTTTACTTTTTTACCTTTTTTATCATTTTTATCATTTAAAGAATATCAGTTAAACTCACGATAGCTAATTTTGCCCAAAGAATAAGAAAAATAATTCTAGCTACCACTTCTACTAAGGATATTTTCGTTTGCAAGCACTTTATGAAAAGCGACATGTTTTAGAAATATTATTTATCTCAAAATGTTCACAAAATATTTATAAATGTAATTACCTTGATTAAACCAACTGTTGAAGTAAATAAATGTCTATTGTTTGTCAAAGCAGTGAATCTATGTGTTTCAGATGACGAAGATTTGCTTAGCGCTGGCAGTTGTAGCTGTATTACTGCCTATTATTAGTGGACAACCATTCTTTTTCCCTGGATTAAATCTCATTTTACCCTCCTTCACTCAAGATCAACTATGCAGTATGCTACAATACAAAAACAATAACTGGCAAACAAATAATGACAGTACTATAGTTTCAGTTATTCACACAATCAGGAGGATCTTGGTCGGTATTGGAATAACTATGCAAGAGTTGATAACAAGAATACTGAGTTTCAACAGAATTACTGCTGACAAATGTCCAGAAATAACCACAACAACGCAGTCTTCAACAACTGCCACATCGGCATCCACAACAACTGAAACGACTGATGCAAACTCCGTAACCAGCACGACACACACTCCTGATTCTTCCACTGAACCAACTACCGAGACTTCTTCACCTACTAACTCTACAGCCGAGACTAACTCTGCTGATACCACAACCGAAGCTGCTTCTACTAACTCTACTGCTCAGGCTAATTCTACTGGAATTACATCAGGGACCACTACTCCCACAAATTCGACAACTTAGAACATTTTTCTTTTAGGCTTATATTTAGGAAATGATTTCCAGATATATGGATTGTTCCAACCATTTTTCTTTATGTTACTCACAAATGTTAGTTCTTTTTGATACTCAGAAATTATTAATGTTTCAAAATGGGATGTAGTTCTACTTATTAGTAATTTTTAAATTTTATTGTTTTATCATCTGGCAATAGTCTATAAATGTGTATAAAAGTCTTGGTTTAGTTATTAAATTGCAATATTGTTATTCGCAATACTAGTTTTTGTCTTTCAAAAACCTGTGTAAGATGTATGCACTTCAGGTCCTGCTAAGAAAACAAATCCATGTAAATTGTAAAGCATTTTTCAAATGAAGTGGTAATAAACTAAAACAATATTTTTTGCGTAATTGTCGTTATTTTGCCCGTAACCATTTTCAAATGAATATTTACTAATAATATAATCACAGGAAATTTTCTGACATAATTTTATTGAGTATAACTGTGGAATAACACATGTCATACACGACCATGTATGGAAGTAATATATACAGTCTCGTGAATTTTCTCGGTTAAAAATGGCATTTTTAAACTCTGATTCATTTATGTTATTATCTTTCTCGCATGTGCCCTGTTCATTGGCCTTACTTCAGACATCAACTTCAAAACTGAAAACAGATTTCATATATCCAAGCAATCCATTGTGTGTAAAAATTTTAAAATGAATGCAAAAAATACCAGAAAGTTTTATATATATTTTTTAAAGATGATTTATTATTTCAGCAACTGGATTTTTGCAATGGTCGAATTTACACATGAACTAGAAAATTATTTATAATTTTCAATATGTTTTAATTTTAAAGGTGTTTTTTTTTTTTTGCACTTACGGCATTGGGTGTTGGTGATACAAATGCTGTTAGCCATGTAGCTCATAAAGAAATTCCGAGTGTGTTGAAAAATGTTCTTTTTGTACCAGATTTGCAATTGAACCATTTCTCAGATACTCAAGCTTTGGCTAAAGGACATACATTAACAGCAGAGGGAAATGAGTGCAGGTTAATTAAAAATAATGAAGTAATGGCAGAAGCAAACTTGGAAGGAAACCTCTTTGTTGATAATTGGAATGTTCAGAAAATCGAGACAGCAGCAGACAGTGTATCTAACTTAAAATCTCTTGAAATATGGCACAGGAAACTTGCTCATCAAAATATCACGTAAGTAAGAGACATTTGATCTAAACTGAACATTGAAAGCTCTGTTATGGACGAACCATACTCATGTAATTCTTGTATCCAAGGGAAATTAGTTGAAAGGGAAATAAGCATCTTAGTGGAAGCAGCAAGAACTATATTAATCGAACCAGGTCTGGACAAGCGTTTCTGGGCTGAGGCAGTGCATACGGCTGTTTACACAATTAACTTGACAGGTACAAGTTCAGCCAAAAGGAAAACCAAATATGAATTGTGCTTTAACAATACCATAAAATTAGATCATCTCAAAATGTTTGGATCAAGGGTTTTTGTACATATTTCTGACCAGAAGAGAAAAAAGTTATATTCTAAAGGAAAAGAAGGAAGATTTGTAGGTTATGAGATAGATTCCAAACCCTACAGGGTTTGTTTTCCTGATGGAAAGGAAGTAATAACAGCGGGGAATGTAGTTTTTACTTCAGAGAAACCTAAAACAACTGTAGGATCAGAGGAGGGCTTACTGTACATGAGGCATCATTAGGGATAGAGTCAGAGGAGGTTGAGAAGAGTTCTGATAGAGGAAGTGAGGAGATTGTGGTTGAAGAATCTGGGATGGACAGAAAATATTAGAAGGAACGGCATATGAAGAAAGAAGACAGAATAATATTGGGAATCATATACCAGGAAATATTCTGGAGAGTTCAGAAAAATGTAGTAACATCAGTGACACATCAGATGACTTCTATGATTTCCTTCCAGAAGAAATCTCATCACACTATTGTGAAAATGAAAATATCCAAGTCCGTCCACAAAATAAAGAAAATCTCAGATCAAGAAAAAATATAAAGAAGCCATCAAAAAACAATGACTTTGAAACATGTATCATAGTGTCTCAAGAAGAAAATTTATCTTATGAGCAAGTAGTTAAAGGACCAAATCGGGAAGAATGGAATATTGCAATAAAAGAAGAACTGGATGCGATAAAAATTAATGGAACATAGGTTTCCGAAAGAAGCAGAAAAAAATAATGTCATATTGAAAGGCCGGCCCGCCTTGTTGCTCGTAGTTTCCAACAAGATGAATATTGTGATTTTAAATATATTTTTGTTCCAGTGGCAAAACTTCCAACACTAAGAATATTACTAGCTATTTCTGTGAACAGGGACATTAAGATCCATCAAATGGACGTGAAGAATGCCTTTTTGCATAGGGAAGTTGAAGAAGAAGTTTAACTCAAGAAACCAGAAGGAATGGTCCAAGATGGAAAGGTTCTTTTACTAAAGAAATCCTCATATGGATTGAAAAGGTCTCCGAAAAATTGTAACTCAAAATTTAATAACTTTATACTAAGGGAAGGATATACGAGATCCAAAGCAGATTATTGCTTATATTTCAAGAACCACACAGGGAAGTTTATTTATATATTGATTTATGTTGATGGCATCCTAATATTTTTGCCAAGATTTGCATTGTATTGAAACCTTAAAAGGAAAATTCAAAATCTGCCTTTCATATGAAATATTATAAAGATAAGATTATTTATTTGGGACTAAATATTGTTCAAGATGTTTCGAAAGGAGAAATTGAAATTGATCAAGTTGGCTACTTGAAATCAATACTTTAAAGATTCGACATGGAAGACTGCAGACCAACATCGGCCCCAATGGACCAAAATTTTAAAAGGATCGATTCTGCTACGTCTGATGAAAGTTTTGGCAACACATGCAGGAGTATCATTGGGTCATTAATGTATGTGGTTTTAGGAACCAGATCAGATTTGGCATCCTCTCTGAATTTTGCTAACAGATGCCATGTCGGCAATGTAAAGATCTTCTTACTTTTCTCAAAAGAATTTTGAGGTACGTCAAAAGAACCATCAATTACAAGTTAGTTTTCAGCTAGAACTCTGGCGCGTCTATTGTAGAAGGTTTTGTAATGCAGATAGTCCCACAGGCAGAAGGTCAACGACAGGTTCCCTGTTTAAAGTCCTGGGATGTACCATATCATGGAACTCATTAAAGTAGAAGTGTGTTTTTTTGTCGGCTACAGAGGCAGAGTACATCGTGTTAAGCAGTGGAGTAAGTGAAGCCTGCTGGATTAAAAACGTACTTAAGGACATCGGTGTGATGAACAACTGCCCTATAATCATCAACAAAGACAACCAGGCTGCTATTTATGTGGCTGAAAATCCAACCTCTCATCGGCGAATGAAACATATAGACACCAGATTTCGTTTTGTACGAGAAAAAGTCGACAGTGGAGTGATTAATCTGAAATATATTAACTCTAACGACCAGATTGCTGACAGTTTAGCTAAGGCAGTATCGAAAGTCTCTCTTGAAAGATTCTGTTGAAATGTAGGACTGATACAAAAACTTCATGTTTCTCTATTTCTGGAATATACTTTTTTCATTGACGGAGGGTGTTAAATAACAATGAAAAGTGTCAAATGTGATAGCTCTAATAATTATGTAATGCTTTGATTAAAAAAAAAAAAAAAAGAGGTTTGTTGTTAAAAAGAAAAACTGCATAAGGTAAATGGTTCACTCTTAAAAAATATTATATTTAAAATAAATTCTTCAACCTTTTGTTATTATACTGCACTAATTTTATGAGTTTCACTATAGCAAATTTACATTTTACTAGTTGTTTAATACTTTTGTATCAGATTTTCACTGTATATTTATTTTCTGCTTACATAAAGGTAGTCATTTATTGATAAAACATAAATATGTTTTTAACTTTTTATAACTATCACGTAACACAATTAAAATTAAGCAAAAAAATATTAAAAATTTCTTAAAATGTAGATTTTCTATAATCTTACATTGTTAGTAATTACTATAAATATACAATAATGAAGTGAAAATGAAGAATTTCTTCTGAATAGGTGAAGTCGGGCTTGGAGGGCTTAGTCTGGTTGGTTTGGTAGAAAACACGCTATTAAAGTTCACATTTCAGCTCTAAGAATTATTTTTGTGGACATTAATGTAATGTAATGTAATGTAAAGGGCTTTTTAACGCATTCTCGGAAATATACACATTGATAGCAAAAGAAAGATAAATACAATTGAATGTGGTTTGTAATAACTTGAAAATACGAATTGAAATATTATGTGTATGCATACACCTAGGAAATATACTGCAGACGTCTACAAAACGCTCAGAATTTTATTCATAATTGGAAGCACATTTACCAAACTGACACTTATTTATACATACAGTACAACAGTGCGACATTTCGTAAATACTACTTATGAACTTTTCAAACTTGCGAAATTTATAACCACAAAACGTACACGTTAATTTTCACACCTGAAATACAATATGGCGACTGTCGTAAGTACGCAAGTATGCCCAACAAGTATACAATTTCAAATACTTGCCTAGTATAAATCCTGAGTGTATTATACTGGGAATTTGAACAGCGCTAGTATACACATGGTGATGTCACTTCCGGGGACAAGTACGTACAAGTATGCGATTTTTGAGAATTCAGAAACTTCCTTAACTTGTAGTATCAAAGAATCAGTTAAAATTCTCTATGCAGTTACTTCAGAGTGGTCTATAGACACGCATCATACTTGTATCTTTATTAGCTCACTAACGTCAAGGTGAGTCCACTACGTCAAGACTGCCCGACCGTTGAGCGCCTTGCGCGTAGAGGCGATGAGTCAAGTGGCGAGGTGGCAAGAGTCGATCGTACGGGCGTTGGCCACAAAAAAAAAAGTAAGTTGTTATTTAATATTTAAACCTCGTTCACTTCAAGTTACTGACATCTGCGACTACTGGTTTCATCAGATCAATTTTTTTTAGTTCGCGCTGTCTTTGCAAATAATATGCTAAAGTCAAATTTAAATGCTTCTATAATATACGAATAAATAATGCCAAATTATTTACACAAAATTTAATAAGAGCAACTGAATGGTGATGTCTTAATTCATTTTAAAGCACGTTAAGGAAAAGTTATTTTACGAAAATTCAGGGGCAACCAGCCACAAATAAAAAATATGCAAGAATTTCCTTATTTTCAGCATTTTTTTTAAATTGTAGAAACATTTCCTTGTAATATTTTATAGATGTCTCGAAGTGGTTCTTGGTACCTTCTTTCAGTGTGAATTATCCCATTACTCTATGTAAATCAGTTTTCATTATTTGTACATTTCTTAAAAAAATAAATAATTTAAAAAAAAAACCCGTAAAATTGTGGCTTTGACATGTATTTATGCAGAAAGTATGAGCCTAAAAAAAATTTTAAGCCAGAAAGTGTAAAAGGCTGTTCATGATAGTGAGCACTTTCGAAATCAACCTTAGAAAAATATTAACTCCTCCCACCTACGTATATTTCTACGGGCGTTCTGCATGACATGCGCCCAGTAAAGTTGGCAACGTTGGTGGCAAAATTTTTCTATATTTTAACGTCGAATCAAAAGTGTAAGGCAACCATTTGTGATAACTTAATTTATTTCTTTCGTTTTTTTTTTTTTGTTTTTTTTTTATTTTTTTTTTTTTGCTTCGAAATGTAAACAGCGCACAGTTTCACTTGACCGACGCATGAATAAAATGATGAGGCCCACTGCAATGTTAATTTTACATAAGGCGGAAGTATACACAATGTACACACAAGTAGATCTCAAGCAGGGCTTTCGAAAGTGCTCACTTAAACGTGAACATCCTATAGTCATGTATAATGTCCGACAGTTGGACAGTATATGGTATAAATATACAATGAATTTTTTGTGGGCAACGTCTTTATTGGCGTACGCGTGTCGAGGTCTGTAACACGCTGAGCGCGGAAGGGGGGAAATCCCTGAACCTCTCCCCCCACCCCTCCCTACTTGGTTTCGAAAACCTTGACTTGGATTATCTGTCGTTATCTCGTGTGGCACAAGAAGGACACTGCAGCTCCACAGTCTTATCACAACAAGGCAAGAAAGTGCCAGAGATTACTGTCACCTCCAAGCCACGTCCAATGGCGTGCGATACACCTGACTACGTCGTCGACATTTCACCTTGCCGCCACTGAGACCACGTTCCGTCTCACGCATAAGTTTCTATAGACTCTCCACGGCAAATGTTCACGATCAATTGAACAGCTTCAAAAAAGCGTTGCCAACTGTAGTTTACAATTGATAAAGGCCGTTCGCGACAATGTGAGCACTTTTGAAATCAACCTTAGAAAAAAAACCACTGCAACTATCTGCATATATTGTAACATGCGCCCAGTAAAGTTGGTAACGAAGGAGGGAATGTAGTTCCATGTCTTAACGTTGAATTAAAAGTGTTGGGTAAACATATGGAATAACTAGAAATATGTATTTCTCTTTCTGTTTTTAAATGGATCTAAGCGTGAGAATTACAAGATTTCTATAATCTCTTCTGTTCTAATAATTTTATCAATTTACTTGACCGACGCATGCACAAAGTAATGGGACTCATGTCAGTGTTAGTTTAACATCTGCCGGAAGAATACACAACGTGCATACAAGTATATCTTGAGCAGGACTTTGAAAAGTGCTCAGTTTACCATGAACGACGTAGAGCAGGTTTTCTCGGCATTTGCCAATACGCTCCTGGCTAATGGGCGTTGAGCAGCGTCGTCGGGACATTCTTTATCGAATAAGTCTCGGCAGTCCTCGAGTCGTATTACAAGACCGAACTGTGACTGATTGCAGGAGCAAGGCCAGCGTCCCAGTTGGTCGTCGTCATCTTGTAATGCGATCACACAAGAATGGCGACTAGCCCAATCTTCATCGGAACAGAAACACCTGACAGAGCGATTTTTTTCTCACTACCCTATTACTAAGTATTAAGTGGAAGCCCGGTGGGTAGGGCGGGATCTTATTGCATCTCAGGGCTAGAGCCCTGACGCCTACAAGGAAGGGAAATCATGCAAGGAGACATGCATCGCGGCAGAGAGGGACTGGCCAGCCATGGCCTGGACTTGGGGCCATGACTACATCCCTGAGTGTACTATAGTTAAGACTATAACTACGGAGAGATGCTACAAGAGAGAGAGAGGTTGGAACTCGTGCTATATTAGTAGAGATGAAGAAACTAGTAGAGAGAGGATGCTTTAGTAGGAATTCTTCAAGTGTTGTTGGTTTCAGCCAGGTTTATACAAGCAACGCCCTGGCTGAGGCTAACGACAGGCGCGAACAGTAGTTCAGTTATACTACTTGTACAATTTCAGCCATGGAAATGCGTAGTATTATAAATTCACTATACCTACTACGATAAAGTAGTGTAATTGAGATTCACGAATTCTTTCAAGACACAAGGTACTGTTAAGCTTCACGAATGTATCAACTGGGGGTTACTTTTGTGGCCAATCACACTGACAGGCGACGCTGAAAACTTGCACTCGATCATTGGAACGGTAAGCAAAACGAAATAGAATATATTTGTTCGTTCAGGGTTGCCAGATAATGCTCATACTTTACATTAATTACATTTTCACACTCTTCCCATGCATCCACGTGTCGTAATCGGTATTATATCAAAGTCAAGAGAACGATAAGGAAAGAGCTATTAAGTTAATCCTCGTGTTTGCTGCTGAAAATCTGTGTTATTGTCATATCTAAAATTCCGAAGTCTCAAACTTCAAAAAGTTTTAGGTATATTGTTTTTATATTTTGATGAGATTGTCAAACTATTGTAAAATAATGTTTTATGTAAAACATTTCCGCAATAGTATAATTTGTTACAAGTACTAAAAAAGTAGCGTAATTTCGGGGGCCTGTGATACGGCACTTGCATATTGGTAGGCAGCACCGTTTCAAACGAACCTTTGAAAAAAAAATCACTCATCACACGGGCCTGCATGCTTCGTGTTACGTTGGCAACGACACTATGAAAATATTTCTTGGTATTTGAAATTATAGCGATTATAATGTTTAAGTTTATTCATTGCCACGCAAGTTCTGTTTTGTGTTTTGCACATTACAGTGCGAATTTTCGTATTCCTAGCAAATTTGCTTCGCCAACAATTGCACCGTTTCCCTTGGCTGAAGCAGGAATAAAGTAATCAGGCCTGTAGCTGTATTATTTGTTCACATAGTGGATGAATACGAAATTATAAGTAAAGTAGATCCTAAGAAGAGCTTTTTGTAGTACTCAACCGTGAAGAGAGTGTGCCACGGGAACACATCACAGAAAACATATTATTGTAATAAATAAATTACTCCAATCGAATGGCTAGTTTGAGGTTGTTTGCAAAGTTATTATTGCAGGTCATAGACTCGGGACAAATCTGCCCGTTCGGTGCTAGTTAATACACTAGACCAGAATGCAATGGGTTTTTGAATATTTCACGCATGCTATTTATATCATTATGTAGCCCACAGGCATCGTTAAAATCTGCTTTTTCGAACTGCTGCATCGTAGAACATACTACCCGGACAATAGCGAAACTACTACAGGAGCCTGTATTGAATTTTGCTACAGACTTTTCATCAATAAAACGATAGGGCTGCCGCTGAATCTGCCATAGGTACACGTAGCAGTACTACCAGAACATAGTTCGCAAGTTCAGAGCCATCCGCGTAGAGGTGGTGGCGCTCTTGTAGCGTGTGCTATTGTAACCCTTATAGCTCCCACGCTTGTCGGCCACAAACGTGGTAAACAGTTCCACGCAGGCGACAGTTCCTGATTCTTTCATCTACCATCAGTGATACGAGAGAAATAACGGCAGTGGATATCTAGCAATGTAAGAAAGCATCCAAATTGTTATTTATATCTTATCTGACAAACATGCCAGTAAATCCTCTGAAAAACAAATCGTGGAAAAAAAAATGGGGTAAATACAGGGCCCCCGCGCAGTATTCCCCTTGAAGCGGCGACAACTTCGCACATCACAGAACAGGTAAGATACAGAAGCGGATGAAAGCGAACTCAGTCGCTCATTGACCGCATGTAAAAGCTGTTCACGATCGATTGAGCACTTTAGAAATGAACCTTAGAAAAAATTCACTGGACCTGCATGCATATATTTTAATGGGGGCACTGAGTGACATTCACCCAGTAAGGTTGCTAATGATGGGTAGAAAATAGTTCCATCCAACGTCGAATAAAATGTGTTAGGTAACCATTTGTGTTAACTTCAAATTAATTATTTCATTTTCTGTTTTTTTAATGCATTTAATTGTAAAAATGAGCAGTTTTTGTAAAGTATTTACTTTCGTATTAATTTAACAATTTCATTTGACGGACGCATGAATAAAGTGACGAGGCCCATAGATATATTAATTGTATATAAGGTGGAGGAACACACAACGTGTATACAAGTAGATCTTAAGCAGGTCTTTCAAAAGTGCTCATTTTACCGTGAACAGCCTATAGTTATCGGAACGGGTCTTGGGTGTGATTGGTTGTTATACGTTAAGGAATATTCCCCATTGGCCGGACTTCCGTATGGCAAATCAGTCTCCAAGGGCTAACGAAGTTCCGCCATGTTGTTGGCGTGTATGGCTGGAGTTGACAATACACGCCTCTGTGTTATGTAGTACTCTGTGGCCACGAGCCGTGAGCTACCCTCAGCTACAGTTGTGTGTGACTGGCTCGCCTACTGTGATGATTGTAATTACTACCAGCAGGTTCGTGGTAAGGCCGGGGGGGGGGGACAGCTATCCCAAGCCAGGTGTGGTGTGTCCCGTGTGAACATCGCCAGCACCTTCATAATGAACACTTCTCCTTCACGCCACTGCCTCCTTGATTACTGTGGGGGTACTCACCCCTAAACACACTTCTTCCGCTCTTCTCTATTATTATTGCCTGTCATCTGCCAATTTTTTTTTTATGTCGCCGTGACATGGAACTCCATCCACACAGGACTTATCTTCGGAGTGGAGAATTGTGGGTGGCTCTTAAGGGGAATGGCGCATGAAAGCAGTATATTTTCACGATTTTCGATTTAAGTCGTTTTCCAAAGGCTTTATTGAAATTTTTGGCTCCACAGGGCGTAAATAATAATTTTCAACACCTTTTTATGTTTTTAGATTTGCACTGCCTTCATTATACTTGGAGCACTGATGGAAGAAAGAAAAATTGTTTTTTTCTTATCTTCAATTAGAGCTCCGAGAATAACGAACGCAGAGAATTTTTAACCGTGTAATAAAGCGTTCAAATTTGTTATTTACATCTTGTCGAACCAAAAATTTAGAAAAATCCTCTTTAAAACAAATCGTTACAAAAATTATAGAAATATACGATTTTCGTGCGCCATTCACCTTAAGGGTCCTATGTACTGAAACGTTTTCAGTGAAATCGTTTTTTGCGCGTAAACGCGTGTCTCAGTAGATACAATTTCTGGAAATATAACTTTTTGTCAGAAAAGATAAGTGGCCTTTTTTTTTTTTTTGTCATGTTAAGTGTATTCTTGGATTCAAATATCGAGTATTTTAAGTTTGCCAATGCAGTTTCCTTAAGAGACAAGAGAAAAGTACAAAGATACGGACGTAGTTCAATCTTCACGTGTAATAAAACCCCACAGTTACAGATCTAATTAGCACAGTACAGCGTCACGACGGAAACACTGCACGCCTTGCGCGTAGGAGCGATGAGGCGCTAGGCGTGCGTGTAACTGTCGCCCGTATGGCTCCCTCGTTTCTTGACCTTGGACGCGCAGCTACGTAGTCCCCTTAACATCGATGCCTTAATCACCGATGAGGGGGAAGCTGGAGATCCCCGAGAAAACAAGCCGACCAGCGCCATCGTCCAACTCGTCTCCCACATGCGAAGATCTGGTAGTGACCTCTCCGGGAATCGAACCCGATTCGCCTAGGTTCAGGAAGGCGAATAGTCTAACTGCTACACCACCGCGACCCCTTCTCTCCTGAGATCTGCCGGCGAGTCCTCGTGGCAGATTCACGCCTCGAATACACAACTTCGTGCACAACGCCCCTGAAGGAATTCTGCAAACTTTTCGCCAGAAAGTGTAAATTAAAAATAATTTCTAATCCCCTACGGGTTTGTTTTTTTTATTATATAGAGTGTATTCATAAAAATAATCGTGAAAATGGTTAAACAATCGAATATTTAGAGCTTGCACGTGCAGTTTCTTTAAGATGTATGAAAACAGTAAAGTCATACACTCGTATGACATGACGTGTGACAAAGTGCCGCTGTTACATATGTAATTAGCAGAGGAGAGCGTGAGACAGCGGACCTACAGCGCCTCGCACGTAGGGGCGATGGGACACTGGGCGCGCGTGTTATTGTCGCCCGTATCGCTGTGCCTAGAAATTGTAAAAAAATTAATAAAAGAAAGAAAAAACTTGGGACTTACGTACTCTTAACGCCCAACGATCTCCCTTATGATTCGCAAACCGTGCCACTGCTGTTAGGTTTACGATCTACAGCAGGTTGCGAAAACGGCTAACGTGCTATGAAGTACAGCTCGCATAAACATTGTCTTGTTTGCAACACATGAAACTGTACATTAAGGCCAGGCTTCATCATGCATGGGCGTGGAAGGCTAAATTAGGACATATATCTTTCAGTAATTTTTGTCATAGTATTTCCAAAATCTTAGTTTTTAAACTTTAAATGCATTTTTAATTATTTATATAGTGTCATAATTTTATAAATAATGAAAAAATGCATCTGAAATTAAACAATTAAAATTTGGAAGGTTTACAAATATAGATGAGTTAAATCTCTAACAAAAAATCTTTAGTTGAAAGTACTGCCACAAAAAACAACGGAGAGATCTTTGTCCGAATATAGCCTTTGATTCCCTATACGCCCATGCATGGTGAAGCCTGGCCTTAAAGGCCGCCTGCCTTGCGCCTGGACTGCATCATGTGTTGCCTTATCAAAGAAAACCTGATGAACCCCCCCCCCCCCCCCTTGTGGCTGAGCACTTTTAGGTATTACAAGGGGTACGACTTCCAGAGCTTAAAAATTATAGGACGGCTTGCCAGGCCGTCCTCACACCAAAACTTCGCTAACACGCCATTTTTAATGTAACAGTCATCGCGCTATAGAATTGACTGCAGTTGAATGCAACCAATAGAAGGAGATACGCTTCTTCCAATCGTGGTGGGTAAAAGTACAACCACCTCACCTATCAACAGTATTTGCCGACACGCACTAGCTTGATGGGGCCGAGACCTATCCAACCTCTACTCACTGAGTAAATGTGTCTTCTTCTTGGCGGACCAGACCTGCGCCCCTTCGTAGGAAAGTATCCTGACTTTTCCCAAGACTGGGGTGCGGAATGCCCAGCTCGGTTCCAGTCAGGTCTTTCCTCCAGGACGTCTCGGCCAAGCAATAGAGTAGTCAACCACTGCCACCCAGAGTCCAACCCTTGATCAGAACGGCCAAGGCCGGGGCTAATACCGCTGATCCCCTGGGTACGCACGATTTATTCTGCACATTGCTGTGCGCTGCATACCGAGTTTTCACCCAATAGAGGCCCAACACCTCCGGGACGTCAGACAATCCCTTCATTAGTGCTCCGCCACCTCGAGATCCGCTACAAGCCTCGGTTTGGGACATGCAGCCGGCTCGCGGGTCATCACCGCAGGCGAGAAATACAAGCCACCTCTGGGAGCAACATGTAATCTCGCCGTGACCGATCACCAGTGCACTAGTGGGGCAGTCACTCGCCCAGCGCTTTGTCCTCACTCCGTCAGCCACAGCGTTGTCCACTGTGTTTCCAGCCCTTACCATCGTGGAGGTGGAGATGGACTTGAGCAAGAGAGCCTATGTAATCGCATCTTACCACAGTTACAGGGGATAGGGCTTGACCCGCTCAAGAATACACTCGCCAGCTTCACCCAGCTCATGCACCCAAGAGACAGGTCTCCACCGGAGGGATGAACGAGAAGGGACAATCGCTCCGCATGGGTCGCTAGTTGTCCCACCAGGCAGAACCTTACACCCATAACAGGTTGGTTACCCAATTCACCCGTCTGGCTCCACCCCGGCCCCCAGGGCCCCTGGACTGCATCAGTGTGGAGTTTGACATTCTGGTTTCCTGGCACCATTAAGCGTGCGCCTAATGTGCTGATCCAAGAACAGGACACGCACTTCTGACGCGGGTTGTTAAGTGACGTCACGTACATTAGAAACACCGTAGTTTCTTCACATAGAATGACAGACTGTAAAGCCATGAGTGTAGCAGACGTCGTGTATTGGTAACACGGCCGTGTAGTGTATTTACTACATGTAGGTTCCTCGACTTCATTTCTCGCTCGTGTATTTGTAGCGGTGTACTCGCAGCTTCTTGTGACGTCAGACACGTGGAGGGGAGGTTCACTGATGGTCGTGACTAGCACGATACTCTTGCTGGATGAAGGGGAGGGGGGAGAGCCGTACCAAGCAGTGTGCTATTCACCCTCCTGCTACCCTACCTCGCCATATATCTACCACTGCCCTCTCTCTACCTGCAGAGCTAATTAAGCTGCTCGTGAGATTGCCTGCTGGAGGTCTTGGGAGGGAACAGGTGGCCACAATGATGAGGTGGACCTGAGTAAAAAGTGCGCGTGTTACACCCCCCTCTCCAAGCAGCAGCAACAGCCGCCCCACGTTAGCCAACTTTCCACAGTTAGTACTGTTCGACAATGCGACACATCTATCACAAAATAATGTTTATAAAATATCTCACATGCGATAGGCCTATTTCAAAAACTTGTTTATTCCTTATTGTCTACCGATGATTGACCATTTTCAGATTTAATACTATTTGAGCTATAAAATTTCTGTTTCGCCTCTTGTTAATGTACGTATTATTTATTTTTTCTTGTTCTTTATGTTTACGTATGTGTACACTATGTTACACCTGG
The DNA here is from genome assembly GCA_029891345.1 of Dryococelus australis. Classification (NCBI taxonomy): domain Eukaryota; kingdom Metazoa; phylum Arthropoda; class Insecta; order Phasmatodea; family Phasmatidae; genus Dryococelus; species Dryococelus australis. The sequence continues at coordinate 62,605,131 of CM057008.1, forward strand.
CTAAGTGTAAGAGAAGGCATTGAAGTCAGTATAAATAATGTCGAAACAAATAAGTGCCACAAAAGTAGCGAGATGTTTATCAAACATTCCATCATTCACAAAACACTGTCGAAAGTTTGTGGAAATGTATTTTCTTAGGACATAATTTTGCCATTGAGTGTTTAACCTCCATTTTTATAGAACCACGTGCAGTCAGTGGCTCGAATTGTGGGACATCCAGTAAATGTAAGTTCGACTTTTACTTTATATATATATATATATATATATATACAAACCTAGTATGCGTATTTTCGTTTGATGTTATTTTGCTAGAAGTATAGTACTTGGGAGTCACAATATTAATATTATTAGGAAGGGTAGTAAAAACACCTTAAAATATTTAAATTTCAGTTAACACTACAGGAAATACTGAGGACATTGCACGTTGAATATCATTTGTTTGAAATCATAAGAATATGTCGTTAGTCTCCTTGTAAACAAAAACAGAGTTCCTCTCATATCCTCGCGTGTTCTGGGAGAGGAAACGCAGCCATCGAGCATATAGAAGAGAGAACTGAAGAGTAATTATAACATTATCAATATCAGTGGCGGATTCAGAGAAGGGCAGAGTCGTTCATAAGAGACATGAACAACCTGTTACGAGTATACAATATATACGAATGAATAATAAGAGAATATTATACTTACAAAAGGTTTGTTATTTTTAGCAAAAAAATTATATGTATCTGTATTTTTATTAGTTTTTATATATAAATCATTAATTTCATGTATTAAAATATAGTATATAGAGTCAACTCAAAATTGTAAAGTGGCCATACAAAAAAAATAAAATGTCATTATAATTTTAATTAGGATAGTTATTCCCATTGTGAATAATCAGTTTAGTACACAAAGCTTTATTATGATACAATAAAACACATTAACAGATAGAATTTATACATACATTAACAAACATTTTGTAATCGACGTTTCTTACTGTGACCAATAATTATTGTTTTTACAGGATGTAGAATCAAGCCAATTTACTAGCACATGCTGTAGTAAAATATACATATCATTATGTTAATTTTAAGTTTCCTTCCATTCCCTTCTTACAGATTGAAATGTAGCAGAAAAGCATCTGCACAATCGTTTTCTTTTCATTCGTAACAAAGGTTTGAATAATTTATTAAATAGCATTCTATATTTCGATATCATCCTATCCATATCCTACCACCGTGACGTCGCGAACCCTTCAATAGATTATATAATATTTTACTGTATTCTTCTGTCTGTAGTGTTTTACCATGTGTATTTTTACTGTATTCTTCTGTCTATAGTGTTTTACCATGTGTATTTTTACTGTATTCTTCTGTCTATAGTGTTTTACCATGTGAATTTTTACTGTATTCTTCTGTCTATAGTGTTTTACCATGTGTATTTTTACTGTATTGTTCTGTCTATAGTGTTTTACCATGTGTATTTTTACTGTATTGTTCTGTCTATAGTGTTTTACCATGTGTATTTTTACTGTATTGTTCTGTCTATAGTGTTTTACCATGTGTATTTTTACTGTATTGTTCTGTCTATAGTGTTTTACCATGTGTATTTTTACTGTATTCTTCTGTCTATAGTGTTTTACCATGTGTATTTTTACTGTATTCTTCTGTCTATAGTGTTTTACCATGTGTATTTTTACTGTATTCTTCTGTCTATAGTGTTTTACCATGTGTATTTTTGCTGTATTCTTCTGTCTGTAATGTTTTACCATGTGTATTTTTACTGTATTGTTCTGTCTATAGTGTTTTACCATGTGTATTTTTACAGCAACTGTTGTCACACAACATTTTTTTTCACTATCTACGCCTATTTGTAAAAATTAATATTTGTTTCACATGTTAGACACCGTCATGCATAATACTTGTAATTTTACCTATGTTTCCACATATGTTTGATATTTCGTAGTTTTTATTATTTTTATTTTTCATTTTTCATATGGTTATTATATTTAAACTTAGATATAAGAATGGCAATGATTAATTTCTAACTAAAATAGATAGCTAGATTTTCTTTTGTTTGTATTTTGACTAATAACTTAATATTTGGCATTATTTTTGGTCGCACCTTTGTTGTTAATGTTTCACGGAATTTATTGTATATTTTTGATTAACTTCGACGAGACTCGTGACTCTATGGAATAGGAAGTTAGGTCGTTTGGAGTGTGTTATTTTAGATCGTTAGTCAGGAAGCCTTGCGATTGGCTAACAGGTTCAAATTCTGTACTCCGGTTGGTTGGAGAGTCCATTAAAGGGTTAGGACTCGCAGGCCGTTTGAAAGTTCGCTCTCTCTGCCACCATCCTTCAACTACGCTAGACATAAGGATATGACGTTCCTCCTACAGTTGGACGCAGCGGAGGGATTTTAATTAGAGTTAGGGTGTTCTAGTTTCTAACAGCTTGCAATAGTTTTTGATTGTGTTTTGCGTCGAGTTTGATAGAATAAGCACTCGACAAATTTCTATTTTAAGCAGCTGTTTAGGAGTATAGGTAGCTAGCTAGACCAGTAACGTTCGTGAGCCGTTGAGTCACGTAAAGCACTACCGCGCCCAGATCCACATATATTTTTCCTACAGCTGTTCCTTCTACGAGTTACGCCGTCCTGCCTTCATCTACAACCTGGTATCTAACTACAGAACTGTTGTTCGTCAAGTTTTAAATTTTATTACATCATGGACTTTGTTACATTACGTCATGGATGTAGAACATTCTACGGACGCCATGTTGGCAAGGCGCCTACATTATCTTCAGCAAACTTTACCCCATAATTTAACCTGAGAAAGAAAGTCAAGTGTTTTACTGTATTGAGACTGTTACATTTTTCTGAACTATTTCCAAGACATTTCATTTTTGAGAGAGCTATGTTAACTTCAAGTGAATAAGTCAGACTGTTCACTAAGTGTCACGTAAGGATTTTGAATTTGACTGTTACCCACGACCACTTCCTAACGGCAGCTTAGTTAGAACATTTTTTTTTTCTTGCTCATTGCCATTCAGGGGTTTTTGATTTTTTAAATAATTTTCCAGCTTAATTGAAACAGATATTTTGAATTTGCACATTTTTTAATATTTTTTAATAAATAAGTTTTAAGCTGAATTTGACACTTCTTCTGAATATGCACGTTTGATCCTGCTTCTCCTCTACACATCTGTAGAGGATGTGGCAAATAATCGTTTGCCTGCGACGAGGGTGTTGCTGTCAAAGGTGAGTTTCTACGTATCTTACATACTGGGTCATAAACTGAGCACAGCCGAGCACTAACAGATTTCTTTGGAACAGTATTTATTCCTTTCTACCAGCTTACTGAACCACAAGTATTGCCAACAGAAATGATTTCCTATTTTGTCTTGTGGTGCATAAATTAAAATTCTGAATATTACATTGAGTTGGCCTAGGTTATGTTTTGTATATTTTCGGAATAAAAACTGGTCACTCCATCATATGGGCTATTATGATACTGTGTTTACTCTAGAGGGCACTACATGTTACATAATTTTAAGAGTGCTGCGCACCACATTACACTTCATATCCATACAGTATAAATATGTGCAACCCAAAACAATCGATGTATAGGCTGTTCACGGTAACATGAGCACTTCTGAGACTCTAGTTATTTTTTCCTTTCGGCCATTTCTTATTCTTTAACCAGTTTTTAAAATAAATACTGTCATGTAAGTAATAAACACAGTGTGTTTATTCCATTGCATTCTGAAGTTAACATCTAAGACTAAAATTATATACATTTATTCGTTATTATTGCAAATGAGAGGGTTTCCAAAAGTGCTCACTTTGCCGTGAATGGCCTATACTGGGGAGAGCACTTAGGTTTTCCTAAGTCAATACTTTTGCATTTCAGTTTGTTTCACTTGTAATTATTACTACTACAGTGTTTTTGAATGTCCAGTTCTTATTGTAATGAGCGTCTCACGCCACGTAGCGTTAGTGTTAGGAACTCGCTACCTGAAGAATGGCTGACGCGTTCACGTGTCTTCTTCGAGGTGCACCCCAGCAGAAGGCCACTCGAAACACGCATCATGGAGTTTGTTCGGCCCACCACGCCCGAGGTCTGCACGAAACAATTACCAGTTCCTTATACCTAGCTTTTCCCTCTACTATAATTCCTTTCAAAATTGTTTTCACAGTAGCGAAGAGGACTTCAACCCGATCCATATTCCTATTGCTACAAGAGGAACATCGCAACTTCCAATCATCTACATAATCCACACCGTCTAGGGCAAGTTCGTCAATGTTCCGCTAGTGAACATTGAGGGAGCTGTTACAAGTAGTGATCACGCCTTAGCTGAGCGGCCTGCCTGATCACACCTTCACATATTTATTCAGGACACGGGCCGTGATTGCTGAAATTAGTTACGAAATTGCAAACCACAGAAGGAAGCCCCCTTCCACCGGCCAGTAATCGAGGACAACACAGCCGATATAGGGCAGTGTAGCTCGTGGGCGGTGTCTTTTGTCGTCGAGCCATTGGAACGTAAAGCACTGAGGATGGGTATGCCCAGACGTCGACTTCCGCCATCTTAATCAGCCTCCGGAGTCATGAACAAGATGGTGACTCTGTAATTAGACTTTACTGAGAATGTGGCTGGTTAAGTCTTTATAATTGAATAAACATTAACTCTTCAGTATATCCGTACATCCTTTCCCCCTCCCTTTTTCCCGCGTACTTCATAATGTTTATATTGAAATAATATTGTACACGATACAATATTCCATAAAAGCTTGTGCAAAATCCGCCATAGCGGCCGGTATACGGACTAGTGAGGATGGCAACCCGTCATGCCAGACCGGCTTTCGTACCTGGCCAATCACATCGCAGCTTCAGAACGTAGGGCGCTCCCCGTGGCTACTACTTGAAACGAGTTGATGAAGAAACCGAAAAGGACGGTTCCATCTTGATTATACATCCGTGAGGTTGAAACTCTTTTAAATATATTTAAAATTCGATAATGACGAATAATATTGGTGATGACAACTTTTAATGACTGTTTAAAACCGTTGTGAATACTTAAAATATTACCTACTCTATGGAAAAATTAATTCAAACCCTTTAGGTATCTAAAGGATATAAACTCTTAATGTGGCTTGTGAACTGGTAGTATAGTGGTAAATCGCGGCGTCTGTTGTTTACATGTAAGTTTTTTCTATCATTACATTTTACATACGGATAGTATCACGTTATGTAAAGAAAATACTATATTTTGCAACCGGTCAGTAATTATCGTCAAAATTAAAAATAGCACACTCGTACTCTATTGACTTCACGTCATTTTCAAGAAAATGACTGAAACTATGCTAGTAAGCAATCAATTTATTTAAAAGGCGAACGGTGATATAACAATATTAAGATGTACTAGCTAGTATTTTCTTAGGCGTACGCAAGAACTGGTAGCAGATCTACGAATGCGGTCCATATTTACTACGAACCACACACTGCGTCCCCAGCGAGGATGTCAAATGATAGTACGTGAACTGCTGTCGTGTAATATGAATATTCCATGGCAGCTCACATAGTGGCTGGTATACCGGTTCGTGCACCATAGCCTGTAGAAGCTTGTACAGAACCAAGTACGGCTGCAGGTATCGTGGAATATCGGCTTTAATGTTAAATAAACCCCTTTTATATAGTGTTCATTACAAAACCTTTATAAATAACTTGCTACGCACGTCCTTTTAGCCCGATTAAGGTATGATGAAGAATCAAAAAATTATATCATAACAAACCCCCACCTCCTCACATTGGCATGGAACTGATATATGAATATTTTAAAATTGAAGTGAAATAACATAAGAATTGTTTACATTCATGATTTTTATTAAATAATTTTAATATCATTTCATAAAATTATGATGGAACAGTATCCCCCCCCCCCCCAAAGGCACAACTGGAAGTCTAGGTCCGCTCCTGATCAATGCTAACAACAATAAGATTTATATCAGACTCCGTAACATCACAATTATTTCAAAATAGTTATACATCTTAAAGTAACAACAGAAGTTACATCATGGTATAGGGAAGCTGAAACACAATTATATGTTCATAATAAATTACTTTCCTTTACGACCTAGCTAAATTATAAACACGATATATTTTGTCCATGTCGAAGTTGAGAAGAAAAATAGTCACCGAAATTTTGTATTGTGTTTTATAGATGGAATTTTTTATTTTACAAACTTAAGTTTCGACAAAACCATACTTAAGCAACTGTTATGTTATTGTACACATTGTATGCCTCAGAAGTATTAAACGTATTAGGAACACGTGTTGACAATTAGTGCAGAACTGTAACGGTTTATCTAATTCACTTATTGATATAAGAATTTTAAAAACTAATTTTCCATAGACCATATTCGGACTGCGTCAATGTGACGTCGCTTGACGCCGAGTTTCGGATACGTCCTCGTCCACAAGAACTGGCATTTGTACACAGTTCTTAACAATGATTATCACCGAGTGGGCAATTATTTTACAGCATATCGTGCCGAGCTCCGAGCAACAGGTTCCCAACAGCAGCTTTTCCCTCTACTTTCCGGTCTCGGTGAGTCTTGCCAGATTTTCATGAAGTCAATAAGGGACGCTTAACACTTTTTCTTGATTAACATCGGATTTGCCACCTCGTGCAACGTAAGAATACGCGATTGCAATTGCTACACCGCGCTTTTAAGTTGATATTCTTTTTCAGGTGGTAACCACGAATAATTTCTTCCGTTTGCCATTTCCTTCAATACACACTAAGTCGCTTTATTTTCATCGGTGGTGGATCACTATGTTTTTTAAGCTAACAATTAATAACAGCCACTCAGAAAAAATAGAATCACACACGATGTACCACAACCCAGTACAAGCTCTGTACAGCACAAACTATGCTAAAGTTAGACTACTGCCTATGTGCTGCTGTTTACCGAGGCGAGACTAATGTGCAAGCATGGCTTGTGCTGCTATCTACCGAGTCTCGCTTGAAGCAGTGCGTAGTGTGGCCACGAACGAAACTATACATGTGCGAATATGATGCTTAAATAAGAGGCCTTTCCACAGACTCGTGTTCGGCGAACACAATGTCATTCCTTACGTCACGGATGGGAAGCGTGCAGGACAGAGGACTGAGGAAAATCTTTGTTTGCTGTGCGTCTGTGCGGGCGGATCCGTGTAGAGGCGATCCTCAAGGTAGCTGTGCGTGTACATGAAAGATTCCGAGGGGGAAACTAGCCTAAAGCACTGGCAGGTAGATGCACAACATCTACCTGCCAGTGCTTTAGGCTAGCCATACTCGCCTTCTGACAACCAATATTCTCTTTAATATGGCAACTTATTTTCGCATGTTATGTCCATGTACAAAGGAATTCGACGATTGGCTGGCAAACACTTAAGACTCGTGAGAGTTCAAATCATCCAACGACAGAATTGTTTCTGAACTAACGTGATTTCCAGTACGACTAGTAGTGGAATATTTTATCAAAGGACAGGTGGCCCTAACCCTTATGCACTACACCTATTGGGAAAATTCCAGCAGGAACCTCGCCGATAAGGGATAGATAGACCTAAGATGGTAAGACAGTAAACAAGTACTTCGACTGAAAAAAGAAAATTTGGATTGACGTCAGAGATACCGGCGATACGACCAGCAAAATACCAGCTGTCGCCTTGTGCGCCACCAGTCAGGTGCGAGCGGACTTTCTGTTATCCAATTTATCTGTCATGTGTCATTCCACTGCCCCGCATGCAAGAATTTTTATGGGGTTTTTGGCTATTTAACCCCGACAAACCACAGTATTGCCCGCAGTCGACCTGAGGATCAGCGTTCTCCACTCCGCGTCACCTACTGCACCCACCGAGGTGAGAATGCTCTCAAGGGCACTTAGTTGTCTAATAATGTCTGTAAGTAACTAGTAAGTATCTCAGTGAACACATTTGTTGTGAATACCAAGCTTCTCCAAGACAACTATGTTGAGCCACCACTTTTTGCTTTTATCCTATTATGTAAATAGATGGAGCAAAAAATTGTTAAATTTGTTTATGATGACATGCTAGAGATTTTTCACACAGTTTTATTAAGGGAAAGGAGAAACGTAGCAAGTCCACGGTGAAATGAGAATTTTAGAAATAAACATTTGAAAAACATCACTGCCGCTGCCTGCCTGCATGTATCTAAACAACACGCTGACTGATAATGCCGGAGGGAAGGTTGTTCCATGTCTTAATGTAGGTTTGAAACTGTTAGGTAAACGTTTGTGAATACTGAAATTATTAATCATACTTTATATTTTTTGAATGAATATAGGTATTCGCAAATTTGTAAATTAGAGACTGATCACAGTAAATGGAGAAATTTTGGAATCCCTGCTAAATGTTAGCTAGCACGCACATTGCGTATTCCTTAACCATATTTAAAAAAAGTATTTTCATGTACCTTATCAATTAACTCATGCATCGGTCAAGCGAAACTGTACAATTATTGTAAAATTATATATTTTTTAAAAATTTACTCGTTCTCTCTCCGTCGTCGCCAGCAGGTAAACACCCTCACTTAATCGTCGCCAGTAGGTAACCACTCTCCCTCCGCCATCGCCAGCAGGTGACCAACATCCCTCCACCCTTCCTCCGGCGACGCGAGGAGGTAACCACCTTCCTCCGTCGTCGCCAGCAGGTAACCACTCGCCCTCCATCGTCGCCAGCAGGTATTTCTCTCCCTCCGTCGTCGCCAGCAGGTAACCACTCACCCTTCACCGTTGCCAGCAGGTAACAACTCACCCTCCATCGTCGCCATCAGGTTACCACACTTGCTCCGTCGTCGCCAGCTGGTAACCACGCTTCCTCCGTGAACGCCTGCAGGTACCCAGTCTCCCTCCATTATCGCCAGCAGGTAGCCAACCTCCCTCCATCGTTGCCAGCAACAACAAAACTCCTTCCTTCGTCACAAACAGGTAACATTTCTCCTTTCGTCGTAGCCAGCAGGTAACCACAGTTCCTCCGTCGTCACCAGCAGATAACCATCCTCCCTCCATCGTCGCCAACAGGTAACCATCCTTCCTTCGTCGTCGCCAGCATGTAACCAAATTCCCTCCTTCGTCGCCAGCAGGTAACCACTCCCCCTCTATCGTCGCCAGCAGGTAACCGCTCTCCCTCCGTCGTTTATTCGAAGCCTTATGGTAGAACGTATAGTTTGATTCCATTTACGGCGTAGTCACTGGACTGCTTATACCGTAATTAAGACCATGCAGGATTACGATGGATTCACGTTTCACGTAACACGACGTTAAGTCGGCTATACCGTAATTGGTGTGTTTCATAAGACCTCTTACGACCGTTATGCTAAACTTACGATTGCGTTAAGCTCGCTAAAGTATAGTTTTTGCGCGATACGTGAAACGTGACGTTGTACCGCGTAATCTTGCGAGCCAGTCATAAGAAATACGAAGTTGTGTTAACTTTGCATTTCATTGCTTTGTTTTCATTTTGCCGTGCCGTCTGGTCGCGTATTTTACCTGTGGCGCGTATATTGTCCTTTTCTGCTGGGATGATTGGCAAGATAACAGTAGAAGTTAGTGTATCCTGGGATGATTAACAAAATAACAGTAGTAGTTAAACTATCCCGAACAAAATAATAAATGCATTACGTAATTTAATGTCCGAGCTGTTAAGGATTTTGGTTTACGAAAAGTCTAGTCGAAATATGATTGTGCAATGGAGGAATATATGTAATTTATAAACCGTTAAAAACTCGTAGCCCATAATTTCCAGATCGTGTTCAATAGAAGTATACAAATTCTTGTATGTAATGCCGAAGCTTTACCAAAAAGTTTGCAACCTTTAGTACTTTACGAAATACTATTTAATTTCACTTGTGTCTCTCACGACGGAGGGCAAGGAAAACTTCACCTCTTTTGGAAGTCGGGATTAGACGCTGTAAAGGTAATGTGTTTCACGAATTCTACAGAAAGTCCTTAATGGTTTCTAGTCTCTAATGTAATGCATGTTTGTTTGTAAAGTGCTAGTGGCAGAAAAGCAGCCCAATATTGGATGGAGGTTGTGCACTCTACCGCCATATTCCACGGGGGTCTGGGTTCACTCCCGGGTTTTCGCATACGGCAATCGTGCCTACGATGCCGTTTGCTGCCACCTCCCACGCCTTTGCATTCCAGCGCCGCTTCATCCTAGGCTCATGTCCGGAAGTGACGACCACCTACTGGTCACACGTCGTTAGGAAAGTACCGCCTCGCCCTAGGTGTACTCCAGTTGTAACTCAGGTGTGCCAACTTCATGAGAGAGGAAGTTCTGGCAAATGTTCGCATTATATTGCACTGCCGTGGAACACTTCAGTTGTGTCACGTCATAAGTAATTCATGTAAAGAAAAGAACATCTAATTTATATATTAGCGTTATTTTAACTGATGAATACAAACTTGAAACGTGTTATACAGAATAATTCACATTTTGAAATTCTCTTTCCACTGAACCGTTTAGAATCACATCTAATATTCTGACGCTGACTGCTAAACGTTAACCAGAACGCTTTCCAGATAATTGTAAGAATAGGTACGAAAATGAAATGGCGGAAACCCAATTATTCGTTTTCAAATACAGGAACACTCGAATTGTAGTTTTCACATGTCATAATGCCAAAACTATGCGATCTAATTTTTTATGTAGTGAGAGAGTTCTTACAGGAAATGTGTGCACGTTGAACGGTATTTACTACGAATATGAAATAACGGATATTTTGGCGAGCACCAACTTTCAAGAACAAAAGAAACCTAAGATGGTTTTTGCGAATGGTTAAATAATCACTAGGATTTCCTTTATTGACTAATCTGAGTAATTATTTGTTAAATTTTTTCCTTTAGAGAACAAAAACATCTGGCAAATCGATTTCTGAAAAATGCTTTTTACTTCCTAAAACTCCGATTTGTTTTGAACAAATTCAGTAAAACCAAAATACTATAAATATTTGGCCAACGTTGAAAAAAAACTAAATAAAGGAAGTGGATCAAATGTTTTGCGTAAAAAGCACTGATCTGTATTCGGAAAGAAAAGTTACAAATAACCATTAATACTCCTTCTTCTTGAATGTAAAACCAACTGTGATCGCCCTTCTTGCAACAGAGTGTATATTATGTAGATCTGCACTTCGGATTTCTAAAAATATCACTCCACCAGATACTATTGGAAAATAACAACGTTAAATCGTTATACGTCACGTGTACTTGTGACAAATGTACTTCGTGTTACAACATGTGGCGTGTAAGGTGCAATGACTAATTTAATTTACCTGGAAAATGAACGCAATAACCTTCCAGGCTGAAAATGTGATATCTAGGAATACATTTCAATTTGAAATGTATATATTCAAACTAGGAAACATTTTTACGATACTTTACCTTTTTACCTTTTTTATCATTTTTATCATTTAAAGAATATCAGTTAAACTCACGATAGCTAATTTTGCCCAAAGAATAAGAAAAATAATTCTAGCTACCACTTCTACTAAGGATATTTTCGTTTGCAAGCACTTTATGAAAAGCGACATGTTTTAGAAATATTATTTATCTCAAAATGTTCACAAAATATTTATAAATGTAATTACCTTGATTAAACCAACTGTTGAAGTAAATAAATGTCTATTGTTTGTCAAAGCAGTGAATCTATGTGTTTCAGATGACGAAGATTTGCTTAGTGATGGCAGTTGTAGCTGTATTACTGCCTATTATTAGTGGACAACCATTCTTTTTCGATGTATTAAATTCCATTTTACCCTCCTTCAGTCTAGATGAACTATGCAGTATGCTACAATACAAAAACAATAACTGGCAAACAAATAATGACAGTACTATAGTTTCAGTTATTCACACAATCAGGAGGATCTTGGTCGGCAGTGGAATAAGTATGGAACAGTTTATAACAAGTATATTGAGTTTCAACAGAATTACTGCTGACAAATGTCTAAAAATAACCACAACAACGCAGTCTTCAACAACTGCCACATAGGCATCCATAACAACAGCAACAACTGAAACGACTGATGCAAACTCCGTAACCAGCACGACACCCACTCCTGATTCTTCCACTGAACCAACTACCGAGACTTCTTCACCTACTAACTCTACAGCCGAGACTAACTCTGCTGATACCACAACCGAAGCTGCTTCTACTAACTATACTGCTCAGGCTAATTCTACTGGAATTACATCAGGGACCACTACTCCCACAAATTCGACAACTTAGAACATTTTTTCTTCGGCTTATATTTAGGAAATGATTTCCAGATATATGGATTTTTCCAACCATTTTTCTTTATGTTACTCACAAATGTTCATTCTTTTTAATAATCAGAAATTAGTAATGTTTCGAAATGGGATGTAGTTCTACTTATTAGTAATTTTTAAATTTTATTGTTTTATCATCTGGCAATAGTCTATAAATGTGTATAAAAGTCTTGGTTTAGTTATTAAATTGCAATATTATTATTCGCAATGCTAGTTTTTGTCTTTCAAAAACCTCTGTAAGATGTATGTACTTCAGGTCCTGCTAAGAAAACAAATCCATGTAAATTGTAAAGCATTTTTCAAATGAAGTGGTAATAAACTAAAACAATATTTTTTGCGTAATTGTCGTTATTTTGCCCGTAACCATTTTCAAATGAATATTTACTAATAATATAATCACAGGAAATTTTCTGACATAATTTTATTGAGTATAACTGTGGAATAACACATGTCATACACGACCATGTATGGAAGTAATATATACAGTCTCGTGAATTTTCTCGGTTAAAAATGGCATTTTTAAACTCTGATTCATTTATGTTATTATCTTTCTCGCATGTGCCCTGTTCATTGGCCTTACTTCAGACATCAACTTCAAAACTGAAAACAGATTTCATATATCCAAGCAATCCATTGTGTGTAAAAATTTTAAAATGAATGCAAAAAATACCAGAAAGTTTTATATATATTTTTTAAAGATGATTTATTATTTCAGCAACTGGATTTTTGCAATGGTCGAATTTACACATGAACTAGAAAATTATTTATAATTTTCAATATGTTTTAATTTTAAAGGTGTTTTTTTTTTTTTTGCACTTACGGCATTGGGTGTTGGTGATACAAATGCTGTTAGCCATGTAGCTCATAAAGAAATTCCGAGTGTGTTGAAAAATGTTCTTTTTGTACCAGATTTGCAATTGAACCATTTCTCAGATACTCAAGCTTTGGCTAAAGGACATACATTAACAGCAGAGGGAAATGAGTGCAGGTTAATTAAAAATAATGAAGTAATGGCAGAAGCAAACTTGGAAGGAAACCTCTTTGTTGATAATTGGAATGTTCAGAAAATCGAGACAGCAGCAGACAGTGTATCTAACTTAAAATCTCTTGAAATATGGCACAGGAAACTTGCTCATCAAAATATCACGTAAGTAAGAGACATTTGATCTAAACTGAACATTGAAAGCTCTGTTATGGACGAACCATACTCATGTAATTCTTGTATCCAAGGGAAATTAGTTGAAAGGGAAATAAGCATCTTAGTGGAAGCAGCAAGAACTATATTAATCGAACCAGGTCTGGACAAGCGTTTCTGGGCTGAGGCAGTGCATACGGCTGTTTACACAATTAACTTGACAGGTACAAGTTCAGCCAAAAGGAAAACCAAATATGAATTGTGCTTTAACAATACCATAAAATTAGATCATCTCAAAATGTTTGGATCAAGGGTTTTTGTACATATTTCTGACCAGAAGAGAAAAAAGTTATATTCTAAAGGAAAAGAAGGAAGATTTGTAGGTTATGAGATAGATTCCAAACCCTACAGGGTTTGTTTTCCTGATGGAAAGGAAGTAATAACAGCGGGGAATGTAGTTTTTACTTCAGAGAAACCTAAAACAACTGTAGGATCAGAGGAGGGCTTACTGTACATGAGGCATCATTAGGGATAGAGTCAGAGGAGGTTGAGAAGAGTTCTGATAGAGGAAGTGAGGAGATTGTGGTTGAAGAATCTGGGATGGACAGAAAATATTAGAAGGAACGGCATATGAAGAAAGAAGACAGAATAATATTGGGAATCATATACCAGGAAATATTCTGGAGAGTTCAGAAAAATGTAGTAACATCAGTGACACATCAGATGACTTCTATGATTTCCTTCCAGAAGAAATCTCATCACACTATTGTGAAAATGAAAATATCCAAGTCCGTCCACAAAATAAAGAAAATCTCAGATCAAGAAAAAATATAAAGAAGCCATCAAAAAACAATGACTTTGAAACATGTATCATAGTGTCTCAAGAAGAAAATTTATCTTATGAGCAAGTAGTTAAAGGACCAAATCGGGAAGAATGGAATATTGCAATAAAAGAAGAACTGGATGCGATAAAAATTAATGGAACATAGGTTTCCGAAAGAAGCAGAAAAAAATAATGTCATATTGAAAGGCCGGCCCGCCTTGTTGCTCGTAGTTTCCAACAAGATGAATATTGTGATTTTAAATATATTTTTGTTCCAGTGGCAAAACTTCCAACACTAAGAATATTACTAGCTATTTCTGTGAACAGGGACATTAAGATCCATCAAATGGACGTGAAGAATGCCTTTTTGCATAGGGAAGTTGAAGAAGAAGTTTAACTCAAGAAACCAGAAGGAATGGTCCAAGATGGAAAGGTTCTTTTACTAAAGAAATCCTCATATGGATTGAAAAGGTCTCCGAAAAATTGTAACTCAAAATTTAATAACTTTATACTAAGGGAAGGATATACGAGATCCAAAGCAGATTATTGCTTATATTTCAAGAACCACACAGGGAAGTTTATTTATATATTGATTTATGTTGATGGCATCCTAATATTTTTGCCAAGATTTGCATTGTATTGAAACCTTAAAAGGAAAATTCAAAATCTGCCTTTCATATGAAATATTATAAAGATAAGATTATTTATTTGGGACTAAATATTGTTCAAGATGTTTCGAAAGGAGAAATTGAAATTGATCAAGTTGGCTACTTGAAATCAATACTTTAAAGATTCGACATGGAAGACTGCAGACCAACATCGGCCCCAATGGACCAAAATTTTAAAAGGATCGATTCTGCTACGTCTGATGAAAGTTTTGGCAACACATGCAGGAGTATCATTGGGTCATTAATGTATGTGGTTTTAGGAACCAGATCAGATTTGGCATCCTCTCTGAATTTTGCTAACAGATGCCATGTCGGCAATGTAAAGATCTTCTTACTTTTCTCAAAAGAATTTTGAGGTACGTCAAAAGAACCATCAATTACAAGTTAGTTTTCAGCTAGAACTCTGGCGCGTCTATTGTAGAAGGTTTTGTAATGCAGATAGTCCCACAGGCAGAAGGTCAACGACAGGTTCCCTGTTTAAAGTCCTGGGATGTACCATATCATGGAACTCATTAAAGTAGAAGTGTGTCAGTTTGTCGGCTACAGACGCAGAGTACATCGTGTTAAGCAGTGCAGTAAGTGTGGCCTGCTGGATTAAAAACGTACTTAATTACATCGGTGTGAAGAACAACTGTCCTATAATCATCAACAAAGACAACCAGGCTGCTATTTATGTGGCTGAAAATCCAACCTCTCATCGGCGAATGAAACATATAGACACCAGATTTCGTTTTGTACGAGAAAAAGTCGACAGTGGAGTGATTAATCTGAAATATATTAACTCTAACGACCAGATTGCTGACAGTTTAGCTAAGGCAGTATCGAAAGTCTCTCTTGAAAGATTCTGTTGAAATGTAGGACTGATACAAAAACTTCATGTTTCTCTATTTCTGGAATATACTTTTTTCATTGACGGAGGGTGTTAAATAACAATGAAAAGTGTCAAATGTGATAGCTCTAATAATTATGTAATGCTTTGATTAAAAAAAAAAAAAAAAGAGGTTTGTTGTTAATAAGGAAAACTGCAAAAGGTAAATGGCTCTCTCTTAAAAAATATTATATTTAAAATAAATTCTTCAAACTTTTGTTATTTCACTGCACTAATTTTATGAGTTTCACTATAGAAAATTTACATTTTAATAGTTGTTTAATACTTTTGTATCAGATTTTCACTGTATATGTATTTTCTGCTTACATAAAGGTAGTCATTTATTGATAAAACATAAATATGTTATTAAATTTTTATAACTATCACGTAACACAATTAAATTAAGCAAAAAAATATTAAACATTTCTTAAAATGTAGATTTTCTATAATCTTACATTGTTAGTAATTACTATAAATATACAATAATGAAGTGAAAATGAAGAATTTCTTCTGAATAGGTGAAGTCGAGCTTGGAGGGCTTAGTCTGGTTGGTTTGGTAGAAAACACGATATTCAAGTTCTCATTTCAGCTCTAAGAATTATTTTTGTGGACATTAATGTATTGTAATGTAATGTAAAGGGCTTTTTAACGCATTCTCGGAAATATACACATTGATAGCAAAAGAAAGATAAATACAATTGAATGTGGTTTGTAATAACTTTAAAATACGGATTGAAATTGAAATATTATGTGTACGCATACACCTAGGAAATATACTGCAGACGTCTACAAAACGCTCAGAATTTTATTCATAATTGGAAGCACATTTACCAAACTGACACTTATTTACACATACAGTACAACAGTGCGACATTTCGTAAATACTACTTATGATCTTTTCAAACTTGCGAAATTTATAACCACAAAACGTACACGTTAATTTTCACACCTGAAATACAATATGGCGACTGTCGTAAGTACGCAAGTATGCCCAACAAGTATACAATTTCAAATACTTGCCTAGTATAAATCCTGAGTGTATTATACTGGGAATTTGAACAGCGCTAGTATACACATGGTGATGTCACTTCCGGGGACAAGTACGTACAAGTATGCGATTTTTGAGAATTCAGAAACTTCCTTAACTTGTAGTATCAAAGAATCAGTTAAAATTCTCTATGCAGTTACTTCAGAGTGGTCTATAGACACGCATCATACTTGTATCTTTATTAGCTCACTAACGTCAAGGTGAGTCCACTACGTCAAGACTGCCCGACCGTTGAGCGCCTTGCGCGTAGAGGCGATGAGTCAAGTGGCGAGGTGGCAAGAGTCGATCGTACGGGCGTTGGCCACAAAAAAAAAAGTAAGTTGTTATTTAATATTTAAACCTCGTTCACTTCAAGTTACTGACATCTGCGACTACTGGTTTCATCAGATCAATTTTTTTAGTTCGCGCTGTCTTTGCAAATAACATGCTAAAGTCAAATTTAAATGCTTCTATAATATACGAATAAATAATGCCAAATTATTTACACAAAATTTAATAAGAGCAACTGAATGGTGATGTCTTAATTCATTTTAAAGCACGTTAAGGAAAAGTTATTTTACGAAAATTTAGGGGCAACCAGCAACAAATAAAAAATATGCAAGAATTTCCTTATTTTCAGCATTTTTTTAATTGTAGAAACATTTCCTTGTAATATTTTATAGATGTCTCGAAGTGGTTCTTGGTACCTTCTTTCAGTGTGAATTATCCCATTACTCTATGTAAATCAGTTTTCATTATTTGTACATTTCTTAAAAAAATAAATAATTTAAAAAAAAACCAGTAAAATTGTGGCTTTGACATGTATTTATGCAGAAAGTATGAGCCTAAAAATAATTTTAAACCAGAAAGTGTAAAAGGCTGTTCATGATAGTGAGCACTTTTAAATCAACCTTAGAAAAAAATTAACTGCTCCCACCTACGTATATTTTTACTGGCGCTCTGCATGACACGCGATCAGTAAAGTTGGCAACGATGGTGGCAAAATTTTTCTATTTGTGATAACTTAATTTATTTATTTCGTCCCCCCCCCCCACCCGCCCCCCCCCCCCCCCCCGGAAATGTAAACAGCGCACAGTTTCACTTGACCGACGCATGAATAAAATGATGAGGCCCACTGCAATGTTAATTTTACATAAGGCGGAAGTATACACAATGTACACACAAGTAGATCTCAAGCAGGGCTTTCGAAAGTGCTCACTTAAACGTGAACATCCTATAGTCATGTATAATGTCCGACAGTTGGACAGTATATGGTATAAATATACAATGAATTTTTTGTGGGCAAAGTCTTTATTGGCGTACGCGTGTCGAGGTCTGTAACACGCTGAGCGCGGAAGGGGGGAAATCCCTGAACCTCTCCCCCCACCCCTCCCTACTTGGTTTCGAAAACCTTGACTTGGATTATCTGTCGTTATCTCGTGTGGCACAAGAAGGACACTGCAGCTCCACAGTCTTATCACAACAAGGCAAGACAGTGCCAGAGATTACTGTCACCTCCAAGCCACGTCCAATGGCGTGCGATACACCTGACTACGTCGTCGACATTTCACCTTGCCGCCACTGAGACCACGTTCCGTCTCACGCATACGTTTCTATAGACTCTCCACGGCAAATGTTCACGATCAATTGAACAGCTTCAAACCAGCGTTGCCAACTGTAGTTTACAATTGATAAAGGCCGTTCGCGACAATGTGAGCACTTTTGAAATCAACCTTAGAAAAAAAAAACCACTGCACCTATCTGTATATATTGTAACATGCGCCCAGTAAAGTTGGTAACGAAGGAGGGAATGTAGTTCCACGTCTTAACGTTGAATTAAAAGTGTTGGGTAAACATATGGGATAACTAGAAATATGTATTTCTCTTTCTGTTTTTAAATGGATCTAAGCGTGAGAATTACAAGATTTGTATAATCTCTTCTGTTCTAATAATTTTATCAATTTACTTGACCGACGCATGCACAATGTAATGGGACTCATGTCAGTGTTAGTTTAACATCTGCCGGAAGAATACACAACGTGCATACAAGTATATCTTGAGCAGGACTTTGAAAAGTGCTCAGTTTACCATGAACGACGTAGAGCAGGTTTTCTCGGCATTTGCCAATACGCTCCTGGCTAATGGGCGTTGAGCAGCGTCGTCGGGACATTCTTTATCGAATAAGTCTCGGCAGTCCTCGAGTCGTATTACAAGACCGAACTGTGACTGATTGCAGGAGCAAGGCCAGCGTCCCAGTTGGTCGTCGTCATCTTGTAATGCGATCACACAAGAATGTCGACTAGCTCAATCTTCATCGGAACAGAAACACCTGACAGGCGATTTTTTTCACACTACCCTATTACTAATTGTTAAGTGTAAGCCCAGTGAGTAGGGCGAGATCGTATTGCGTCTCAGGGCTAGAGTCCTGACGCCTACAAGGAAAGGAGATCATGCAAGGAGACATGCATTGCGGCAGAGAGGGACTGGCCAGCCATGGCCTGGACTTGGGGCCATGACTACATCCCTGAGTGTACTATAGTTAAGACTATAACTAAGGAGAGATGCTACAAGAGAGAGAGAGGTTGGAACTCGTGCTTTATTAGTAGAGATGAAGAAACTAGTAGAGAGAGGATGCTTTAGTAGGAATTCTTCAAGTGTTGTTGGTTTCAGCCAGGTTTATACAAGCAACGCCCTGGCTGAGGCTAACGACAGGCGCGAATAGTAGTTCAGTTATACTACTTGTACAATTTCAGCCATGGAAATGCGTAGTATTATAAATCCACTATACCTACTACGATAAAGTAGTGTAATTAAGCTTCACGAATTCTTTCAAGACACAAGGTACTGTTAAGCTTCACGAATGTATCAACTGGGGGTTACTTTTGTGGCCAATCACACTGACAGGCGACGCTGAAAACTTGCACTCGATCATTGGAACGGTAAGCAAAACGAAATAGAATATATTTGTTCGTTCAGGGTTGCCAGATAATGCTCATACTTTACATTAACTACATTTTCACACTCTTCCCATACATCCACGTGTCGTAATCGGTATTATATCAAAGTCAAGAGACCGATAAGGAAAGAGCTATTAAGTTAATCCTCCTGTTTGCTGCTGAAAATCTGTGTTATTGTCATATCTAAAATTCCGAAGTCTCAAACTTCAAAAAGTTTTAGGTATATTGTTTTTATATTTTGATGAGATTGTCAAACTATTGTAAAATAATGTTTTATGTAAAACATTTCCGCAATAGTATAATTTGTTACAAGTACTAAAAAAGTAGCGTAATTTCGGGGGCCTGTGATACGGCACTTGCATATTGGTAGGCAGCACCGTTTCAAACGAACCTTTGAAAAAAAAATCACTCATCACACGGGCCTGCATGCTTCGTGTTACGTTGGCAACGACACTATGAAAATATTTCTTGGTATTTGAAATTATAGCGATTATAATGTTTAAGTTTATTCATTGCCACGCAAGTTCTGTTTTGTGTTTTGCACATTACAGTGCGAATTTTCGTATTCCTAGCAAATTTGCTTCGCCAACAATTGCACAGTTTCCCTTGGCTGAAGCAGGAATAAAGTAATCAGGCCTGTAGCTGTATTATTTGTTCACATAGTGGATGAATACGAAATTATAAGTAAAGTAGATCCTAAGAAGAGCTTTTTGTAGTACTCAACCGTGAAGAGAGTGTGCCACGGGAACACATCACAGAAAACATATTATTGTAATAAATAAATTACTCCAATCGAATGGCTAGTTTGAGGTTGTTTGCAAAGTTATTATTGCAGGTCATAGACTCGGGACAAATCTGCCCGTTCGGTGCTAGTTAATACACTAGACCAGAATGCAATGGGTTTTTGAATATTTCACGCATGCTATTTATATCATTATGTAGCCCACAGGCATCGTTAAAATCTGCTTTTTCGAACTGCTGCATCGTAGAACATACTACCCGGACAATAGCGAAACTACTACAGGAGCCTGTATTGAATTTTGCTACAGACTTTTCATCAATAAAACGATAGGGCTGCCGCTGAATCTGCCATAGGTACACGTAGCAGTACTACCAGAACATAGTTCGCAAGTTCAGAGCCATCCGCGTAGAGGTGGTGGCGCTCTTGTAGCGTGTGCTATTGTAACCCTTATAGCTCCCACGCTTGTCGGCCACAAACGTGGTAAACAGTTCCACGCAGGCGACAGTTCCTGATTCTTTCATCTACCATCAGTGATACGAGAGAAATAACGGCAGTGGATATCTAGCAATGTAAGAAAGCATCCAAATTGTTATTTATATCTTATCTGACAAACATGCCAGTAAATCCTCTGAAAAACAAATCGTGGAAAAAAAAATGGGGTAAATACAGGGCCCCCGCGCAGTATTCCCCTTGAAGCGGCGACAACTTCGCACATCACAGAACAGGTAAGATACAGAAGCGGATGAAAGCGAACTCAGTCGCTCATTGACCGCATGTAAAAGCTGTTCACGATCGATTGAGCACTTTAGAAATGAACCTTAGAAAAAATTCACTGGACCTGCATGCATATATTTTAATGGGGGCACTGAGTGACATTCACCCAGTAAGGTTGCTAATGATGGGTAGAAAATAGTTCCATCCAACGTCGAATAAAATGTGTTAGGTAACCATTTGTGTTAACTTCAAATTAATTATTTCATTTTCTGTTTTTTTAATGCATTTAATTGTAAAAATGAGCAGTTTTTGTAAAGTATTTACTTTCGTATTAATTTAACAATTTCATTTGACGGACGCATGAATAAAGTGACGAGGCCCATAGATATATTAATTGTATATAAGGTGGAGGAACACACAACGTGTATACAAGTAGATCTTAAGCAGGTCTTTCAAAAGTGCTCATTTTACCGTGAACAGCCTATAGTTATCGGAACGGGTCTTGGGTGTGATTGGTTGTTATACGTTAAGGAATATTCCCCATTGGCCGGACTTCCGTATGGCAAATCAGTCTCCAAGGGCTAACGAAGTTCCGCCATGTTGTTGTCGTGTATGGCTGGAGTTTACATCTTGTCGAACCAAAAATTTCGAAAAATTCTCTTTAAAACAAATCGTTACAAAAATTATAGAAATATACTATTTTCGTGCGCCATTCACCTTAAGGGTCCTATGTACTGAAACGTTTTCAGTGAAATCGTTTTTTGCGCGTAAACGCGTGTCTCAGTAGATACAATTTCTGGAAATATAACTTTTTGTCAGAAAAGATAAGTGGCCTTTTTTTTTTTTTTTTTTTTCCATGTTAAGTGTATTCTTGGATTCAAATATCGAGTATTTTAAGTTTGCCAATGCAGTTTCCTTAAGAGACAAGAGAAAAGTACAAAGATACGGACGTAGTTCAATCTTCACGTGTAATAAAACCCCACAGTTACAGATCTAATTAGCACAGTACAGCGTCACGACGGAAACACTGCACGCCTTGCGCGTAGGAGCGATGAGGCGCTAGGCGTGCGTGTAACTGTCGCCCGTATGGCTCCCTCGTTTCTTGACCTTGGACGCGCAGCTACGTAGTCCCCTTAACATCGAGGCCTTAATCACCGATGAGGGGGAAGCTGGAGATCCCCGAGAAAACCCGCCGACCAGCGCCATCGTCCAACTCGTCTCCCACATGCGAAGATCTGGTAGTGACCTCTCCGGGAATCGAACCCGATTCGCCTAGGTTCAGGAACGCGAATAGTCTAACTGCTACACCACCGCGACCCCTTCTCTCCTGAGATCTGACGGCGAGTCCTCGTGGCAGATTCACGCCTCGAATACACAACTTCGTGCACAACGCCCCTGAAGGAATTCTGCAAACTTTTCGCCAGCAAGAGTAAATTAAAAATAATTTCTAATCCCCTACGGGTTTGTTTTTTTTATTATATAGAGTGTATTCATAAAAATATGACACTGGGCGCGCGTGTTATTGTCGCCCGTATCGCTGTGCCTAGAAATTGTAAAAAAAATTAATAAAAGAAAGAAAAAACTTGGGACTTACGTACTCTTAACGCCCAACGATCTCCCTTATGATTCGCAAACCGTGCCACTGCTGTTAGGTTTACGATCTACAGCAGGTTGCGAAAACGGCTAACGTGCTATGAAGTACAGCTCGCATAAACATTGTCTTGTTTGCAACACATGAAACTGTACATTAAGGCCAGGCTTCATCATGCATGGGCGTGGAAGGCTAAATTAGGACATATATCTTTCAGTAATTTTTGTCATAGTATTTCCAAAATCTTAGTTTTTAAACTTTAAATGCATTTTTAATTATTTATATAGTGTCATAATTTTATAAATAATGAAAAAATGCATCTGAAATTAAACAATTAAAATTTGGAAGGTTTACAAATATAGATGAGTTAAATCTCTAACAAAAAATCTTTAGTTGAAAGTACTGCCACAAAAAACAACGGAGAGATCTTTGTCCGAATATAGCCTTTGATTCCCTATACGCCCATGCATGGTGAAGCCTGGCCTTAAAGGCCGCCTGCCTTGCGCCTGGACTGCATCATGTGTTGCCTTATCAAAGAAAACCTGATGAACCCCCCCCCCCCCCCTTGTGGCTGAGCACTTTTAGGTATTACAAGGGGTACGACTTCCAGAGCTTAAAAATTATAGGACGGCTTGCCAGGCCGTCCTCACACCAAAACTTCGCTAACACGCCATTTTTAATGTAACAGTCATCGCGCTATAGAATTGACTGCAGTTGAATGCAACCAATAGAAGGAGATACGCTTCTTCCAATCGTGGTGGGTAAAAGTACAACCACCTCACCTATCAACAGTATTTGCCGACACGCACTAGCTTGATGGGGCCGAGACCTATCCAACCTCTACTCACTGAGTAAATGTGTCTTCTTCTTGGCGGACCAGACCTGCGCCCCTTCGTAGGAAAGTATCCTGACTTTTCCCAAGACTGGGGTGCGGAATGCCCAGCTCGGTTCCAGTCAGGTCTTTCCTCCAGGACGTCTCGGCCAAGCAATAGAGTAGTCAACCACTGCCACCCAGAGTCCAACCCTTGATCAGAACGGCCAAGGCCGGGGCTAATACCGCTGATCCCCTGGGTACGCACGATTTATTCTGCACATTGCTGTGCGCTGCATACCGAGTTTTCACCCAATAGAGGCCCAACACCTCCGGGACGTCAGACAATCCCTTCATTAGTGCTCCGCCACCTCGAGATCCGCTACAAGCCTCGGTTTGGGACATGCAGCCGGCTCGCGGGTCATCACCGCAGGCGAGAAATACAAGCCACCTCTGGGAGCAACATGTAATCTCGCCGTGACCGATCACCAGTGACCGTCACGCCTGCAGAGCTAATTAAGCTGCTCGTGAGATTGCCTGCTGGAGGTCTTGGGAGGGAACAGGTGGCCACAATGATGAGGTGGACCTGAGTAAAAAGTGCGCGTGTTACACCCCCCTCTCCAAGCAGCAGCAACAGCCGCCCCACGTTAGCCAACTTTCCACAGTTAGTACTGTTCGACAATGCGACACATCTATCACAAAATAATGTTTATAAAATATCTCACATGCGATAGGCCTATTTCAAAAACTTGTTTATTCCTTATTGTCTACCGATGATTGACCATTTTCAGATTTAATACTATTTGAGCTATAAAATTTCTGTTTCGCCTCTTGTTAATGTACGTATTATTTATTTTTTCTTGTTCTTTATGTTTACGTATGTGTACACTATGTTACACCTGGCTAAGTGTAAGAGAAGGCATTGAAGTCAGTATAAATAATGTCGAAACAAATAAGTGCCACAAAAGTAGCGAGATGTTTATCAAACATTCCATCATTCACAAAACACTGTCGAAAGTTTGTGGAAATGTATTTTCTTAGGACATAATTTTGCCATTGAGTGTTTAACCTCCATTTTTATAGAACCACGTGCAGTCAGTGGCTCGAATTGTGGGACATCCAGTAAATGTAAGTTCGACTTTTACTTTATATATATATATATATATATATACAAACCTAGTATGCGTATTTTCGTTTGATGTTATTTTGCTAGAAGTATAGTACTTGGGAGTCACAATATTAATATTATTAGGAAGGGTAGTAAAAACACCTTAAAATATTTAAATTTCAGTTAACACTACAGGAAATACTGAGGACATTGCACGTTGAATATCATTTGTTTGAAATCATAAGAATATGTCGTTAGTCTCCTTGTAAACAAAAACAGAGTTCCTCTCATATCCTCGCGTGTTCTGGGAGAGGAAACGCAGCCATCGAGCATATAGAAGAGAGAACTGAAGAGTAATTATAACATTATCAATATCAGTGGCGGATTCAGAGAAGGGCAGAGTCGTTCATAAGAGACATGAACAACCTGTTACGAGTATACAATATATACGAATGAATAATAAGAGAATATTATACTTACAAAAGGTTTGTTATTTTTAGCAAAAAAATTATATGTATCTGTATTTTTATTAGTTTTTATATATAAATCATTAATTTCATGTATTAAAATATAGTATATAGAGTCAACTCAAAATTGTAAAGTGGCCATACAAAAAAAATAAAATGTCATTATAATTTTAATTAGGATAGTTATTCCCATTGTGAATAATCAGTTTAGTACACAAAGCTTTATTATGATACAATAAAACACATTAACAGATAGAATTTATACATACATTAACAAACATTTTGTAATCGACGTTTCTTACTGTGACCAATAATTATTGTTTTTACAGGATGTAGAATCAAGCCAATTTACTAGCACATGCTGTAGTAAAATATACATATCATTATGTTAATTTTAAGTTTCCTTCCATTCCCTTCTTACAGATTGAAATGTAGCAGAAAAGCATCTGCACAATCGTTTTCTTTTCATTCGTAACAAAGGTTTGAATAATTTATTAAATAGCATTCTATATTTCGATATCATCCTATCCATATCCTACCACCGTGACGTCGCGAACCCTTCAATAGATTATATAATATTTTACTGTATTCTTCTGTCTGTAGTGTTTTACCATGTGTATTTTTACTGTATTCTTCTGTCTATAGTGTTTTACCATGTGTATTTTTACTGTATTCTTCTGTCTATAGTTTTTACCATGTGAATTTTTACTGTATTCTTCTGTCTATAGTGTTTTACCATGTGTATTTTTACTGTATTGTTCTGTCTATAGTGTTTTACCATGTGTATTTTTACTGTATTGTTCTGTCTATAGTGTTTTACCATGTGTATTTTTACTGTATTGTTCTGTCTATAGTGTTTTACCATGTGTATTTTTACTGTATTGTTCTGTCTATAGTGTTTTACCATGTGTATTTTTACTGTATTCTTCTGTCTATAGTGTTTTACCATGTGTATTTTTACTGTATTCTTCTGTCTATAGTGTTTTACCATGTGTATTTTTACTGTATTCTTCTGTCTATAGTGTTTTACCATGTGTATTTTTGCTGTATTCTTCTGTCTGTAATGTTTTACCATGTGTATTTTTACTGTATTGTTCTGTCTATAGTGTTTTACCATGTGTATTTTTACAGCAACTGTTGTCACACAACATTTTTTTTCACTATCTACGCCTATTTGTAAAAATTAATATTTGTTTCACATGTTAGACACCGTCATGCATAATACTTGTAATTTTACCTATGTTTCCACATATGTTTGATATTTCGTAGTTTTTATTATTTTTATTTTTCATTTTTCATATGGTTATTATATTTAAACTTAGATATAAGAATGGCAATGATTAATTTCTAACTAAAATAGATAGCTAGATTTTCTTTTGTTTGTATTTTGACTAATAACTTAATATTTGGCATTATTTTTGGTCGCACCTTTGTTGTTAATGTTTCACGGAATTTATTGTATATTTTTGATTAACTTCGACGAGACTCGTGACTCTATGGAATAGGAAGTTAGGTCGTTTGGAGTGTGTTATTTTAGATCGTTAGTCAGGAAGCCTTGCGATTGGCTAACAGGTTCAAATTCTGTACTCCGGTTGGTTGGAGAGTCCATTAAAGGGTTAGGACTCGCAGGCCGTTTGAAAGTTCGCTCTCTCTGCCACCATCCTTCAACTACGCTAGACATAAGGATATGACGTTCCTCCTACAGTTGGACGCAGCGGAGGGATTTTAATTAGAGTTAGGGTGTTCTAGTTTCTAACAGCTTGCAATAGTTTTTGATTGTGTT
This sequence comes from Dryococelus australis, assembly GCA_029891345.1. Lineage (NCBI taxonomy): Eukaryota > Metazoa > Arthropoda > Insecta > Phasmatodea > Phasmatidae > Dryococelus > Dryococelus australis. The sequence continues at coordinate 62,632,137 of CM057008.1, forward strand.
TTGCGTCGAGTTTGATAGAATAAGCACTCGACAAATTTCTATTTTAAGCAGCTGTTTAGGAGTATAGGTAGCTAGCTAGACCAGTAACGTTCGTGAGCCGTTGAGTCACGTAAAGCACTACCGCGCCCAGATCCACATATATTTTTCCTACAGCTGTTCCTTCTACGAGTTACGCCGTCCTGCCTTCATCTACAACCTGGTATCTAACTACAGAACTGTTGTTCGTCAAGTTTTAAATTTTATTACATCATGGACTTTGTTACATTACGTCATGGATGTAGAACATTCTACGGACGCCATGTTGGCAAGGCGCCTACATTATCTTCAGCAAACTTTACCCCATAATTTAACCTGAGAAAGAAAGTCAAGTGTTTTACTGTATTGAGACTGTTACATTTTTCTGAACTATTTCCAAGACATTTCATTTTTGAGAGAGCTATGTTAACTTCAAGTGAATAAGTCAGACTGTTCACTAAGTGTCACGTAAGGATTTTGAATTTGACTGTTACCCACGACCACTTCCTAACGGCAGCTTAGTTAGAACATTTTTTTTTTCTTGCTCATTGCCATTCAGGGGTTTTTGATTTTTTAAATAATTTTCCAGCTTAATTGAAACAGATATTTTGAATTTGCACATTTTTTAATATTTTTTAATAAATAAGTTTTAAGCTGAATTTGACACTTCTTCTGAATATGCACGTTTGATCCTGCTTCTCCTCTACACATCTGTAGAGGATGTGGCAAATAATCGTTTGCCTGCGACGAGGGTGTTGCTGTCAAAGGTGAGTTTCTACGTATCTTACATACTGGGTCATAAACTGAGCACAGCCGAGCACTAACAGATTTCTTTGGAACAGTATTTATTCCTTTCTACCAGCTTACTGAACCACAAGTATTGCCAACAGAAATGATTTCCTATTTTGTCTTGTGGTGCATAAATTAAAATTCTGAATATTACATTGAGTTGGCCTAGGTTATGTTTTGTATATTTTCGGAATAAAAACTGGTCACTCCATCATATGGGCTATTATGATACTGTGTTTACTCTAGAGGGCACTACATGTTACATAATTTTAAGAGTGCTGCGCACCACATTACACTTCATATCCATACAGTATAAATATGTGCAACCCAAAACAATCGATGTATAGGCTGTTCACGGTAACATGAGCACTTCTGAGACTCTAGTTATTTTTTCCTTTCGGCCATTTCTTATTCTTTAACCAGTTTTTAAAATAAATACTGTCATGTAAGTAATAAACACAGTGTGTTTATTCCATTGCATTCTGAAGTTAACATCTAAGACTAAAATTATATACATTTATTCGTTATTATTGCAAATGAGAGGGTTTCCAAAAGTGCTCACTTTGCCGTGAATGGCCTATACTGGGGAGAGCACTTAGGTTTTCCTAAGTCAATACTTTTGCATTTCAGTTTGTTTCACTTGTAATTATTACTACTACAGTGTTTTTGAATGTCCAGTTCTTATTGTAATGAGCGTCTCACGCCACGTAGCGTTAGTGTTAGGAACTCGCTACCTGAAGAATGGCTGACGCGTTCACGTGTCTTCTTCGAGGTGCACCCCAGCAGAAGGCCACTCGAAACACGCATCATGGAGTTTGTTCGGCCCACCACGCCCGAGGTCTGCACGAAACAATTACCAGTTCCTTATACCTAGCTTTTCCCTCTACTATAATTCCTTTCAAAATTGTTTTCACAGTAGCGAAGAGGACTTCAACCCGATCCATATTCCTATTGCTACAAGAGGAACATCGCAACTTCCAATCATCTACATAATCCACACCGTCTAGGGCAAGTTCGTCAATGTTCCGCTAGTGAACATTGAGGGAGCTGTTACAAGTAGTGATCACGCCTTAGCTGAGCGGCCTGCCTGATCACACCTTCACATATTTATCCAGGACACGGGCCGTGATTGCTGAAATTAGTTACGAAATTGCAAACCACAGAAGGAAGCCCCCTTCCACCGGCCAGTAATCGAGGACAACACAGCCGATATAGGGCAGTGTAGCTCGTGGGCGGTGTCTTTTGTCGTCGAGCCATTGGAACGTAAAGCACTGAGGATGAGTATGCCCAGACGTCGACTTCCGCCATCTTAATCAGCCTCCGGAGTCATGAACAAGATGGTGACTCTGTAATTAGACTTTACTGAGAATGTGGCTGGTTAAGTCTTTATAATTGAATAAACATTAACTCTTCAGTATATCCGTACATCCTTTCCCCCTCCCTTTTTCCCGCGTACTTCATAATGTTTATATTGAAATAATATTGTACACGATACAATATTCCATAAAAGCTTGTGCAAAATCCGCCATAGCGGCCGGTATACGGACTAGTGAGGATGGCAACCCGTCATGCCAGACCGGCTTTCGTACCTGGCCAATCACATCGCAGCTTCAGAACGTAGGGCGCTCCCCGTGGCTACTACTTGAAACGAGTTGATGAAGAAACCGAAAATGACGGTTCCATCTTGATTATACATCCGTGAGGTTGAAACTCTTTTAAATATATTTAAAATTCGATAATGACGAATAATATTGGTGATGACAACTTTTAATGACTGTTTAAAACCGTTGTGAATACTTAAAATATTACCTACTCTATGGAAAAATTAATTCAAACCCTTTAGGTATCTAAAGGATATAAACTCTTAATGTGGCTTGTGAACTGGTAGTATAGTGGTAAATCGCGGCGTCTGTTGTTTACATGTAAGTTTTTTCTATCATTACATTTTACATACGGATAGTATCACGTTATGTAAAGAAAATACTATATTTTGCAACCGGTCAGTAATTATCGTCAAAATTAAAAATAGCACACTCGTACTCTATTGACTTCACGTCATTTTCAAGAAAATGACTGAAACTATGCTAGTAAGCAATCAATTTATTTAAAAGGCGAACGGTGATATAACAATATTAAGATGTACTAGCTAGTATTTTCTTAGGCGTACGCAAGAACTGGTAGCAGATCTACGAATGCGGTCCATATTTACTACGAACCACACACTGCGCCCCCAGCGAGGATGTCAAATGATAGTACGTGAACTGCTGTCGTGTAATATGAATATTCCATGGCAGCTCACATAGTGGCTGGTATACCGGTTCGTGCACCATAGCCTGTAGAAGCTTGTACAGAACCAAGTACGGCTGCAGGTATCGTGGAATATCGGCTTTAATGTTAAGTAAACCCCTTTTATATAGTGTTCATTACAAAACCTTTATAAATAACTTGCTACGCACGTCCTTTTAGCCCGATTAAGGTATGATGAAGAATCAAAAAATTATATCATAACAAACCCCCACCTCCTCACATTGGCATGGAACTGATATATGAATATTTTAAAATTGAAGTGAAATAACATAAGAATTGTTTACATTCATGATTTTTATTAAATCATTTTAATATCATTTCATAAAATTATGATGGAACAGTATCCCCCCCCCCCCCAAAGGCACAACTGGAAGTCTAGGTCCGCTCCTGATCAATGCTAACAACAATAAGATTTATATCAGACTCCGTAACATCACAATTATTTCAAAATAGTTATACATCTTAAAGTAACAACAGAAGTTACATCATGGTATAGGGAAGCTGAAACACAATTATATGTTCATAATAAATTACTTTCCTTTACGACCTAGCTAAATTATAAACACGATATATTTTGTCCATGTAGAAGTTGAGAAGAAAAATAGTCACCGAAATTTTGTATTGTGTTTTATAGATGGAATTTTTTATTTTACAAACTTAAGTTTCGACAAAACCATACTTAAGCAACTGTTCTGTTATTGTACACATTGTATGCCTCAGAAGTATTAAACGTATTAGGAACACGTGTTGACAATTAGTGCAGAACTGTAACGGTTTATCTAATTCACTTATTGATATAAGAATTTTAAAAACTAATGTTACCTTTAAAATACAGTTATATTAAAATGGCAATAGATCACGTCTAAGTTTTCAAGTACGTTATTTGTGATAATAAAAAATATTTATTAGAAGAAATGTATACAGATAACTACAATATTTAATATTTCATTCAGAAAACAAAATACTTCGAAAAAGTCTCTATTAATTCAAAGTTATATCTACTTTGCATATTTTCGCTGTAAATGGGGCACTTTAGAAACAAGACAAACAGCACAGTATTGTCCCTTGCGCCATCTTAAATGTACAGCGCTGTACAGTCAACTGTTCTTCTAGCATAAAAAGCTGGCCTCTCACTGACTCATTCAGTTTTCAAAGCCCGTCTTAATGGCCTGGTTTTTTTTTCGACGGGAAATGCCTTTAATTTCGTAAATGTTGGTTAATCGCATCTATGAATATGCGATAACACATTATAACTGAACAAATAATAAGTCGCCATTTTCTTTTCGGTAAAATATGTTGATAGTAGAACTCAGAACTGTCCTGAAAGAATTATTTGACACAAATATATTTCATGTACATATTTTCAATGCCATTACATCGAAGCATTTTTATAAATATTATACAAATATAAGAAGGGAAAGGGCGTAGAACTGTGTAAAACAGTATATGTAAATAATGAATTTTTTTTCTCATGATATCGACTGTTATTTCGCGGTCTTTGCACAATAGAAAACCTAACCATTTCACTTTACATTTCCTTTACATTGATCAAACTACCGATACAGTATAGATACCAGTGTAAAGTCAAACTTCAGACAATTGAAAATCGGTTATGCCATCTTCGTAAAAATGTGTATCTTGTTAGTATATAATTGTAGTATTATCGCCCAGGAATACCTTTTACGTATCTTTTTGGAAAAATCAGCATAATCATTTATATGAAAATTTTATTTCCAACAAAAGAAGTACTCGTTGACTTTATTTATAGGTATTAATTCATGTGTTCAATAAAATAAAACAAAACTATTAAAATGTGTATGCCAATACATATAAAGTAGAAATTCCTGTAATTTCCGTCATTAATTTTTGTAAATTAATTTTCCGTGGTTTTGATACTTTTACCAATGTACTTGATGTAATAATTCTGAATTATAAAATATTCTAAAAATATCGCAAGTAATGTTTGGCAGTTGAAGGTGCGCTGTATGCGACGTGATGGCGGCAGTGAGCAGGACACACTGGCGTGAGGTCACTAGCTAGGCAATGTCCTGGCGTGAGCAAGGACCTCTTCACGACTGAGGGCGGCAGGACGGCTTCTGAATCAGGTACTCGATGGAGAACAAGGACGGTCTGGTGGGCGGTTTGTCCGGTGGCTGTCCGTTGTCTCTTCGCTGGGCGTCGGACACTGCGGCGCCAGGAGAGACTGGAGTGCATCCAGTCTGACAGGACGTCGTGTCCTCTGCCGCACACTTTTCCTTCGGCTTCTGCAACACGTTCGAGAACCACTGCCATACAGCCTTACATCTGTACAACTCCTTTCAGCTCACTACTTATCACATTTCTGTTCGTCGGAGGTAAAGGGCGCTATGTCACAATACCATCATGGCACATAGCGCCCTTTCCTACTGGATGTTATTCAGTATTGTATATAGTGCTTTGCAACCCGGAAATAACGCGACAAACGCAATAAGACAATGTAAAAACTTCGATTTTGTAAAATATGCATAGTGACCTTTACTTCCGATGCACAGATTTGTCACTGGTCATTAACTTGGACACACTGCGTTTTTGTAAGTAGCAGATACCCAAGGTAAGTAGCAGATACCCCAGGTAAGTAACAGATACCCCCAGGTAAGTAGTAGATACCCCCAAGATGACATATTTCTTGGATAAATTTACTAAAATTAAAATACGGGACAATGGTGGCTACTCTAAAAATAACATAATATACAAATAATTCCATATGGATCTTAAGTCATTTATCGAGATAATTTACCACACCAGTGTTGTGGTGGATATGATCCTTATACACACATGGCAACGCTCCGGAACAGGTATATGAAACAGCCAAATGGGTACTGTCATTACAAATCCACTTGTGTAGTAGCCGTCTTAAGGCCCGCTCCACAATGCAAGAGTGCGTAATAAAATGGACTGAGAACACGTTAACGATACGAACGGACGACTGTAAATGAATTTAGAACTATTCTTCAATACGAAGAAACATGCAGTCCTGCAACTTACGAAATCGAAAATATTCAACTGTTGCAAATAACTCATACAGGTTTTATAATGCACACGCCTCATTTAGTATATTTTTACAGTTTTTATAACTGCGTAATTACTGCTGCCAATTCTTGTGCACGTGCTTATAAAAACAAAACTTATAATAGCTACGGCAAATCCATGCACTTCTGGCCATGTATTTTACAACGGCCACGAAGATCGAATATCAACCAACCAAATACTCGATTCCTATTGGCTACACGGATTCACGGACACGGAACAATTTGGAGTTGCGCAACTTTCTTATGCCCAGTTGCACCAACATTGTAGAGATTATTAGTTCACATGAACTGAGTTCATAACCCCGTTCAAATATATTTGTGTTGCACCCAGCTGAACTAGGTTAAAGTGATCTTAGCTCTTGTGATCTCGAGATTGATACCTACGGTCTCCACAGTTAATATGTTACACGAAATATCATTGGCTGGATTCTATGACGTCGTGGATTTTGGAGTAAATTATATTTTTCACTGGTACAATTATTCTTTACAGGTTGGCATCGATGCAAAATATAAACACAGTTGTTTTCGTCTCGTGTGTCGCAACGCGATGTATTTTATTGAGAGACATTTGGATTTAAACAGTCTAAAATGTTACAAAAATTATTTAGTTTGTGATAACGCACTTTCCCAACGATTGCAGAAGGATTAGGATGAGTAGGCTTAACAGGCTTTATTTGCCAACATTACATCTAAAAAGTGAGTGCATTGTAATTTTTATGTACACTTCGAAGATATCTTTATTGATGCTCGCGTGCATGTATGTATAGGCATGCATCTATTATGTGCTTATGATTATCAAAGTGTGTGTAATTTTCCTTAGAAAATAGCATGTTCTTCAAAATTTAACAAAATCTGTGGATCTTCAAGACCTGTGTAACTTCTTTTTTTGGTAGGTGCTTGGCTGTAAAATGCGAGAGATGAGTTTATTGAAACTGGCAACTGTATATTTAAAATAAGTTCACCAACAGCAGTTACTCTGACCAATGTGGTTATTACATTTAATAAACACAAATATCTATAAAGTTTACATTTATTTAAACAGAAATAGTTGAATTAGGCTTGTAATAATATCACAGGTGGAACAGAAGGGAAGACATAAGTGTTTGCACTCTGAGTATTTTCTTTACAAGATTACTCGGGCTACATACCTAAAATTGAGCTGTAGTATAAAATATACATGTGTGTGTATGTATGTATGTATAAAACGAAATATATCTTTCATGAACTATATCCTGGACATAAACTCAAAGTGTACATGAAATTTACAATGCACTTACTTTTCAGATGTAGTGTTGGCAATGAAAGCCTATAAACCTCTTTGTTCCAAGTGGAAAAGTTGTTATCACATACAAAACAAATTAGCCAACATTTCTAGATTGTCCAGCCAACAAGTTTCTCATCTGCCCCACTCTTCATCCATTTACAAAATAAAACATTACTCTTAAACTGGGAATCTGTGTCTTACTGTCCCAGTAATATAAACACACCCAAGAACACAGTATTTCCAATTAGGCATCCTTATTGAATCAGAATTAACCTGAAAATACTAAACTCACCAAACCAAAACAATGTCTTCCATTAAGTAAATTATGTTCCAATTTGTCCCGCTGAGTTGATTCCCCATGGTATATGTTACAACATTTATTTTGAAATAATATAAACGATTAATTCCTCCGATTGAAAATAAATTAAATATGTATAAATAATTTTTTAGTTACAAGTATTATACCATTAAAATATATTCCGGACACATTTAAATTGTGTGTTTAACATGTCTACACACGCCAATTTTGCGCTGCACATAGCATTTGCATAAATTTAATTTTCAACATAAATCTGAGTGAAAATGGGTAAGTTAGTATCAATTCAAACTTCCCGCCTGTGCGCTTGTAGTTCCATAGCGCTTTCACCAAGCGCTAGTATCAATACGGGTCAGAGAAAGTGCTGAAACTTTGCCTTATGTAGGTATCTGTGTTCTATGGTTGTAGTTATTTACCTACATTTGAGTGAAAATATAAACATAATTATTTCTTATCTTTGTATAAATGATGGATTGGCATGTTTGGAATTATCATTAAAAATAATTCTTGGCGTTGACAGTTATAACTTTATTTTTCCGATAATGATCAATTTGCGTTTACCGAACACGACAGAACATGAGAAAGAATTGTTAATAGATTTAGTAGAAGAAAGTATGAGCATAATTGAGAGCAGAAAGACTGTGTCTTTGAAAGACGAAGAATTTACGTGGCAAACAATTGCTGCTGATTTAAATTCGCAGAACGTTGTTCACATAACATCAGATGAGTTAAAGACGTGTTACTATAACGCTTGCGTACAGTTGTACCAATGACACCAGAATAGCCTACAATCTCATCAAAGTTTTGCACTATAGCAGGCCTACGCTGTTCTCGTCTACTGGCTTTGTTCACTCTAGTAGCAGAATGTCGAGAAATGTGGATAAGATTACTATATTAAACCTGACCCGAGAGGAAAAGGTTGTGCTATTTGGCAAATAGTGTTTTAATTCACACAATATTGAAACAATTGCACTGCCTTGTTATATAAATATTACAAATTACTGGTTACATAGGAAAGCTCGCCTGTCACTTCTGCAGTGACATATCTACAGATTTGTAGATATGTCACCGAGGGATTATACTTATCTGTTTCATAAAACAGTCTAAAGTGTAATATTTGACGAATTTGTCGGATTTTTACCTGTCAGCCCAAAACTTTTGTGGAAAAACTATTTGTTAAATTGTCATACAATTCTAATTTGTAAACTTGTCAACTTTTATGAAACACAAATTTGTCAGATTGTAAAGCTGTCTGACGATTCCATGTCACCTGCTGAATTGTTACTTTTGTGGAATAGGCCGCTGATGTGTTACCCTGTGTACTATTCTATAGGCTGTGGACTTGTGTATACCCATTGCATTAGATCACTACATACAATCAAAACGACCAAGTGCATAAACCCTTAGTGTCAACAGTAATCAATTGAGGGGAGAAGCAGGCCTATTCCTGTTGCTATCAAAATATAAATTTATTTAGATTTTATGTAGCAATTCCAAAGTAGTCTGTAGACGGAACAACATCTTAATTCTCATCGTGTAGGTCCTGGAAAGGATGCTGTCTCCTCGTATACTGTCTTGGCCTAGGTACTTCATGGAAAAAATGTTGCTCAAAAACATTATCAAATTTATTTTCTGAAGAATACATCGTGATACAAATAATTAGCTGTAAGTAACTTATGAAGTAACAAACATGATAGTTGTTAAAACATTTGTATGTTATACTGAACTCGACATTGCATCTGCTCATTCTGTTGCCTTCATAATAAAAATACAAACTTAGCAAAATTAAAAGCCTTCTTTACAAAAAATCTTAATTGACGACATTGACATAAACCACATAATCATAACCTCCAATATAATACAGACCATAGACAAACAACAACTTGAACCAAGATCATATTGCTTTGATCCATGGGGTCTGGCGGTTCATGTACAACGAAAAAAAAAAGAACCTGGTTCAAGGCGTGAAATGCGTTGGTGCAACACTTCATATACACTGATGTTTGTTCAAACACACAATGAACCTGGTTCAAGGCGTGAAATGCGTTGGTGGGATACTTCATATACACTGATGTTTGTTCAAACACACAATGAACCTGGTTCAAGGCGTGAAATGCGTTGGTGGGATACTTCATATACACTGATGTTTGTTCAAACACACAATGAACCTGGTTCAAGGCGTGAAATGCGTTGGTGGGATACTTCATATACACTGATGTTTGTTCAAACACACAATGAACCTGGTTCAAGGAGTGAAATGCGTTGGTGCAACACTTCATATACACTGATGTTTGTTCAAACACACAATGAACCTGGTTCAAGGCGTGAAATGCGTTGGTGGGATACTTCATATACACTGATGTTTGTTCAAACACACAATGAACCTGGTTCAAGGAGTGAAATGCGTTGGTGCAACACTTCATATACACTGATGTTTGTTCAAACACACAATGAACCTGGTTCAAGGCGTGAAATGCGTTGGTGGGATACTTCATATACACTGATGTTTGTTCAAACACACAATGAACCTGGTTCAAGGAGTGAAATGCGTTGGTGCAACACTTCATATACACTGATGTTTGTTCAAACACACAATGAACCTGGTTCAAGGAGTGAAATGCGTTGGTGCAACACTTCATATACACTGATGTTTGTTCAAACACACAATGAACCTGGTTCAAGGAGTGAAATGCGTTGGTGCAACACTTCATATACACTGATGTTTGTTCAAACACACAATGAACCTGGTTCAAGGAGTGAAATGCGTTGGTGCAACACTTCATATACACTGATGTTTGTTCAAACACACAATGAACCTGGTTCAAGGAGTGAAATGCGTTGGTGGGATACTTCATATACACTGATGTTTGTTCAAACACACAATGAACCTGGTTCAAGGAGTGAAATGCGTTGGTGCAACACTTCATATACACTGATGTTTGTTCAAACACACAATGAACCTGGTTCAAGGAGTGAAATGCGTTGGTGGGATACTTCATATACACTGATGTTTGTTCAAACACACAATGAACCTGGTTCAAGGCGTGAAATGCGTTGGTGGGATACTTCATATACACTGATGTTTGTTCAAACACACAATGAACCTGGTTCAAGGCGTGAAATGCGTTGGTGCAACACTTCATATACACTGATCTTTGTTCAAACACACAATGAACCTGGTTCAAGGCGTGAAATGCGTTGGTGCAACACTTCATATACACTGATCTTTGTTCAAACACACAATGAACCTGGTTCAAGGCGTGAAATGCGTTGGTGCAACACTTCATATACACTGATGTTTGTTCAAACACACAATGAACCTGGTTCAAGGCGTGAAATGCGTTGGTGCAACACTTCATATACACTGATGTTTGTTCAAACACACAATGAACCTGGTTCAAGGCGTGAAATGCGTTGGTGCAACACTTCATATACACTGATCTTTGTTCAAACACACAATGAACCTGGTTCAAGGCGTGAAATGCGTTGGTGCAACACTTCATATACACTGATGTTTGTTCAAACACACAATGAACCTGGTTCAAGGCGTGAAATGCGTTGGTGCAACACTTCATATACACTGATGTTTGTTCAAACACACAATGAACCTGGTTCAAGGCGTGAAATGCGTTGGTGCAACACTTCATATACACTGATCTTTGTTCAAACACACAATGAACCTGGTTCACGGTTGTCAACTCGAATGGTGCAACCGGACATTAGTGTGTCCGGGCGTGATTCGTGTCTCCGCATCCGTCTCATTGTCCAGCCTAAACACTCCCGTATTTGTAATTCTTACAGTGTAGGTGCTTCGAGACCGTTTTACATTCCATCTAACCTCTTTTAAATACAACCAGGGTATGTTGAAGTTGTCGAAAGTATATTATCCACATGAAAGAGTGTGTGTGTAGAAAATTCTAATGTGGACAAACAAGTTAGACACTGCTGATGATGCTGCGTCTTTGACGATCGTTGTACGGGCGATGATTAGTGGTGTCATATAGTGTACATGAGCAGAGCAGGATATTCCATCAACTACGTATTTAGTCAATGATTCAGTTAATATTTGAACCTCGCTGAAAGAAACTTTAAAGATCACACGCTAGTCAGTTGAGTTGTTTAGAAAGGTGGAGGAACAAGGAGACCCGCGTCTCATACACGCAGCGAGGGCATTAATGACGTAGCAAAAGACGTTCAAAATGTTAAAACTGCACTGTTGAAAATAAGTTCCTTTATTTTAAGGAAAATTGCTGGTAAAATTTGTCCAGAGGTGTCCGTAAACTCTCCGTAAAATTACGGACACTTTGATTTTAAAAAATGGACTTTCCGTAAAATTCAGGGAACCGCTCTGTTAATTCCCTAGCTAATTATCTGTACTTCTAGTTTAAAATATCTATTTTCTTTTAATTTTCATCATGACAATGTTCTACTGTGTATAAAAAAGATATTTAAAAAAGTTAAAAAATGTTATACTTAGGTAAGATTTGAACCTGGTTTAAAGAGTTGTCATTTAACAACCCTAACTTATTACCTACAATGCTCACAAGATGAATCTGGTACAACTTTTCAATTTCTATTTTAGTCCCACAATCAACTTTTTTAGTTTCTGTTAAAGTTAGTGTATTTTAACTGTTGCTAAGTGTTACATATGCCTGTTGCTAATTTCTAATGTTCGGAATAACAGGCCTTAGTGACTTGGATAACCTTAACTGCCGCAGAAACGATAATTGTCTGGTTACAGCGGCGAAGAAAGTTTCGTGTGGACTCGGCACTGTTCGTGCCCGAAACCCAAAGTTATGGGAAATACGGAGATTTTCCGTATTTTATATTTACGCACTTAACTCCGTTTTTCGTCATTACGGATTGCGTTTCCGTATATTTACTGTGGAAATTCGTAGAAGTGTCCGTAAATATACGGAAAATTTTAAGTGGCCTTTTTAACATATTACTTTACACCCTCCTGTTTCTTTAGACGATATAATAGTCTGGAAAAAAAGTATAACATTGCGAGAAAATTAATTTAAACAAAAAAGAATTAAAACTTTTATAGGAATTATAATTTATTTCTTTTTCGTACAAATCTCAAAATGGTACAAAATTAATACAGTACGTTAGGTTACAGTTCAAAATAATTATTCATGTTATTAGAATGCTGTGATGAATATGTTCTAAAAATTCGTTGTACAGATCGCCCTCATTTCAGTTTTAACTTCTTATATGAAATTTGAAGCCAAAATAGTCAGGCATTCAATCCTTACCACAGGTGAAAAAAGTTGTGCATCAAAGAAATTGCGACATACCAATGCCATAATTTAAAATCAAATACTTCAGTTGAAACCCAGTTTTGTGTAACATGTAATTCGTACGAAACATGATTTTAAGTAAAAATTCTTAAATTTGGGCTAAATACATTTTCAAATTACTTGGTATTTTTGTGAAGTTACCATTGATGTATCTCGGAAACATAGATATGTTGGAAATAAAAAATCGTTTATTAACAGTTTCGACAAGGCTGTTAAAAGTTCAACTATTGCAATTTATGTTTTAGTAAAATACTTTGATTCATCACCCTGGCTTGGTTTTCTAACGTCCTAATTGTCAATCTTCAAGTACTAAAGATTCGTCATTAGTTGGAAGAAGTTTTCATAACATTTTTACGCTAATTGTCCCCCCACCCCCCTTGGTTTAACTCCCCCCTCCCCTAGTCCAATTCTCGAACACGTGGGCCCCTAAAACTATGTAAAATAATAATGAAATGAATTTGTTGTCAGTTGTGGTTGTTAGCAAATTTGTGCTCGGACTTTTAAGTTGGGACTTAAAAACTGTTCGAGTTTATTCGTGTGTTGTTTTCAGCTTAAAATGCCGTGTCAAAAACTGTCAAAAGAAATGCTACGTATGGCAGCGTGGGGCTTTTTCCGTTGGCTTTTATTATAATAGTTTTTCCAAGAAATTCTTGTATGTACTAAATAGCCGTTTGACAGTAATTGCCGCTGTTCGACAAGACAGAGTTGGGGTTCTTCTAAAGTAAGAGATCGCTCAAGTAGATGAAACATAGTTGTGACAGGCAGAGTTCTCCTGCGATTACCACGATTACCTTAAAATAGCTCTAATATTATTTCAAATACGACACTGAATAAGTTATTGTATTAGTTGGAGGATATGTTTATTCATTATTTAGAGTCATACTCTGGCAGAAAGATGTAAAAAACGTACATTTTTATGTCCATGATGTATTATTGAAATTTAAACATATAAGGTAAAGAAATTGACTTCTGAAAACATGAAATGGTATTTTTGAATAATTTTCACTGTAGAACTTAAACGTATTTTTTTCTCTCATAATCACGCAGTTCTCAACATCCACTTCGACTGAATGTCTGTTAATCATTTTAAGAGGGAGGGGACACGTGCAAAATGTGTTCCTCCCCCCCCCCCCCCTTCTCCAACATACCTTGCATGTGCATGTTGGGCCCCTGACGGGAATCGAACCCGGGATAATCTTGTTTGAAGGCAGGCGTGCTTTAAAATTTGATTTTTGTCCGCATGTAAACACCAGGGACAGAAATGTTCAGTAGAAACACTGCTTATTAAAGTTCTTGTATATTACATATGTTGCTTGGGCACTGCAAAAGAAGATATTCCTTTATTTTATGAGATAAAATACACTGGTGGGCATGGAGATCGCCAAACCACCTTCCTCACGTTAGACTGTATTACACTAACACAGGCTGATATAGTTTGTTCACGGTAAAGTGAGCACTTTTTAAGGCCATTATAAATTTTTCCTTTCACACAATTTCTATCTTCCTGCTGCTTTTTAATATAAACCTTGCAATGTGACCAATAAACACAGTGTAAACATTTCACTGCTCTCAGATTTAACACGTAAGTCTGCAATAAGATATATTTATTAGTGGTTAATGCCTGTTGGGAGGGCCTTAAAAAATGGTCACTTTACCGTGAACAGCCAATATATGACAGTACAGACGAGTAGGGACTAGTCTTTCACGCATAAAGAGCGTGTTGTTTAATATCCGTAAAGACAGTGTTTAACCAGATCCTTCGCTCGCGGCCATGCAAGTAACGATACGAGAGATTACATTATATGTATAGGATGATGCATAGTGTCCTGAGACACCATGCTTTGTGCAACTGCATACGTCGATCAGCCAGTAGACAACAACAATATACCTTGGTCTACCTGGTCACCAGATGTGTCTCCGTGGTTTTAATCCATGTTGTTATACGTGTGTTAATTGAAATCTATAAACTGATAATGTCACATTTCGTAGGGTAAATCAGAACAGAAAGTTCACACTCAATATCCATGTTCATAATGCTAGAAATTTTACCGCAGTTATTACTATTGTCACTAGTATATTACAAAAATAAGCAGCATGTTTAAAATTAATGTTCCTTGAAAATACATATATAAAACAGTGTTGCCATTTCGGTACCATTTAGCAATTAAAAATTATAAAATATCATATACATCTTGAGTTCAATTAATGTGTTTAATTCAAGCTGTAAAATAAATCTCTCAAATAATTCTGTGTAAACATAATTCCTTGGAAACATTAGGCTCGTGATTTCAGTATAAGCGAACACTTAAAATGCATGAACAATCTGTAAATTTAAAATAAAAGGGCCATTGTGGATAAACGCACCACATACGATACATATAATTACTACATTTCCACTAATTATATTTCGATGTGACTATTGCGCATCACAACAAAGCGAATTGTTCACGAAATGCGATACGCGTGATTTGTTTCTCTTTAGGCGGGAACTCGCTGGCTGGGAGAGAGATTGTTCAGACGTCGCCTTCTTAGGCCGTGATCACGTGGGAAGTGGATCGTGGCACACTGGCTGCAATAGTGCCACACGTTCGAAAGTATCTACTTCAGGATGGCTACCACTTTGCGAAAAAAAAATTCCATGTGTAGACTACTGTAATTGGTTGTACAGATACACTTCGTAGTAATGGGGCAAAAATAATAATAATACAGCGAGGTCATTAAATACGGAACAAATTGCTGGCACAAGCGAGGCGGCGCAGTGATTGACTCTCATTCGGGAGGAACCGGTTTCGATTCTCAGACCGGCCATTTAATTGTGTGAATTTTATGAGTGTATTTTGATTATTTGTTCATATCAACTAGTAACTGTACGAAGTCGCATGTTTTAGTCCATATTATGTAAAATTAATTGCTTATTAATTGTGTATTAAGCCAACATAGATTCAGAAAGAATAATGCTAATCGATATTATTACGGCTAATGGCTCAGTAGATTTTGAAAATAGTAAGTACAATTTTAACAGATTTAGAAATCATTTTCTCAGTAATTACGAATCGTAAAACAAAACGTATTTTAGTGTGAGAAACTATTAATGTGTGAGAACAGAGTTGTCATGTATTAATTTTTTTAGAATTATTTTAATATAAACCTTGGTGAAATAGCCTGTGTACGTATGTAATAAAGTTAGAGAACATCTTGGGACAAAGGGATGTTAGATGAAAATATTGTATTCACACAATATAATGGCAACACACGAAATATTGACATAACCAAGCTTGACACGAATATAGTCCATTCACGGTTTCTTCTGCATTTTTGAATCAAGCCTTTAAAAAATAGCCCCATGTATGGTATGTTTAGTTATTTCCTAAATATGCCATGTATAAAGCATTTGATACCTCTGTAAACACAGACGAACGTATCTTATTTTTCTGTTGACGTAAATAAATGTGTAGTGTATCACAAGAGTATCATATGTACACTTCTACTAACAGAAATTATCTTATTCTTAACAAAACAGATCTCTTGCTGATATTTTGTCTATAGAAAATAACATTTTCTTTATAATTAATATTAATAAAAACGGCTAGAAAACATGTGAAGTCTAGTAGGAAATGGATATGCAAAATATTATTACACTGAGCACGCGCGAATACGACACGTTCTCTCTTGTGTAGTTTCTATACTTGCTCAAGGTTGATACTTGGTACTTCGAACTTGGACACAGAGTGAAGTTTGAAGTACGCGTCACCCCACGAAACTATTAACGCGCGTCCAATTTGATGTTCTATGAATAGAATACACGCTTCAGACGAGAGTTGATGAGCACTTTCGAATTGTCACGCACGTTAAAGGCTGTTCACGATCAAGTGAGCACTTTTTAAATCAACCTTAGAAAAAGTCACTGCTCCTACCTGCATGCGCAATGTGTGACATGCACGCAGTAAAGTTGGTAACAATGGATGGGAAAGTAGTTCTATATATTAACGTCGAATAAAAGGTGTTAGGTAATAAAATGTGGTAACGTAAATTATTTCTCTCGCTTTCTGTTTTTTTTTTTTTTTAGTGCATCGAAGTGTAAAAATGAGCATATTTGTACAATATTTACTTTGCTAATAATTTCACAGTTTCATTTGACCGACGCATGAATAACGTGACGAGGTCCATGGCAATGTTAATTTTACGTAAGACGGAAAAATACACAACGTGTATAGAAGTAGAAAGGGAGGCTTTCAAAAGTGCTCATTTTACCGTGAACAGACTATATAAAAACCATTTTAGAGTACCCCTAAACGGCTTTTTAAAAGCATTGTAGCTCAAAATAAGGCATCAGGGCGTTATTATATTATAATATAATTATACTCAAGGGCCCTGACCTGAACCTCCCTTCAGACTATCCAATAATAGAATAATAGAATGACCGCTGAAAGTTCTATACGTAGAAGCAGTACGACTATAACACTGCATTGTGTCATTTCATAGCCTTGCGCTTAGTGGTGATGTTTCACTTGATGCGCGTAGCATTGTCGACCTTATTTAGTGCTTTTAGAGTGGAATTTCGAACTGGATCGAGCTCGGATTGGAAACAACTTGTAGCGAACTCGCGAGTGAACTAGTATCGACAATAAGTGTTTAAGGTAAAGTTTCGAACGTGGACTAAAGTAAGAACAAGACTGAATGCTGATTGAACCGAGATAGAAACACACTATTGGTGACTGGCAGAACTACAAAACAAACGTAATATAAAGTGAATTTCACATTTCTTCGTCCAAATATTTCTCAGTTCATTCGTGGCCATTTATTTTTCGTTTCAATTTAAAAAAAAAAAACACTTATTTTGCTAGTCTCAGAATGATTTTAACCTCTTACATAACCAAACTAACTAGTCAATATGGCTGCTACATCTTCTTAGTTCTAATTTCAGTCCGATCAGTCTTTAAAGTAAAATTTCAATCCGGATTCTACATTTAATCCACCTAGACAACTGAACTGGATTATCTCACTCCACTCCTACTTCAGTCCAGTACGGATGTGTTTATACTAACATTTAAATCCGGATTCTTCAGTCCACTTAAGGTTTAATCCGGATTGAAATGTTACCTCGAACACAAGGGAAACAGCGACTCCAGGTAGACAGGCTTTGTAAGCAACAGGCAGAGGAACATCGTTGGAGCAGGACTGGAGGAGAGTTGTAACTGAGAGTAAGTGTGAACACTAACTTGGAGCAGGACTGGAGGAGAGTTGTAACTGAGAGTAAGTGTGGAGACTAACCTGGAGCAGGACTGGAGGAGAGTTGTAACTGAGAGTAAGTGTGGAGACTAACCTGGAGCAGGACTGGAGGAGAGTTGTAACTGAGAGTAAGTGTGAAGACTAACCTGGAGCAGGACTGGAGGAGAGTTGTAACTGAGAGTAAGTGTGGAGACTAACTTGGAGCAGGACTGGAGGAGAGTTGTAAGTGAGAGTAAGAGTGGATACTAACCTGGACCAGGACTGGAGGAGAGTTGTAACTGAGAGTAAGTGTGGAGACTAACCTGGACCAGGACTGGAGGAGAGTTGTAACTGAGAGGAAGTGTGGAGACTAACCTGGAGCAGGACTGGAGGAGAGTTGTAACTAAGAGTAAGAGTGGAGACTAACTTGGAGCAGGACTGGAGGAAGTTGTAACTGAGAGTAAGTGTGGAGACTAACCTGGAGCAGGACTGGAGGAGAGTTGTAACTGAGAGTAAGTGTGGAGACTATCCTGGAGCAGGACTGGAGGAGAGTTGTAACTGAGAGTAAGTGTGGAGACTAACCTGGAGCAGGACTGGAGGAGAGTTGTAACTGAGAGTAAGTGTGGAGACTAACTTGGAGCAGGACTGGAGGAGAGTTGTAACTGAGAGTAAGTGTGAAGACTAACCTGGAGCGGGACTGGAGGAGAGTTGTAACTGAGAGTAAGTGTGAACACTAACTTGGAGCAGGACTGGAGGAGAGTTGTAACTGAGAGTAAGTGTGGAGACTAACCTGGAGCAGGACTGGAGGAGAGTTGTAACTGAGAGTAAGAGTGGATACTAACCTGGAGCAGGACTGGAGGAGAGTTGTAACTGAGAGTAAGAGTGGATACTAACCTGGAGCAGGACTGGAGGAGAGTTGTAACTGAGAGTAAGTGTGAAGACTAACTTGGAGCAGGACTGGAGGAGAGTTGTAACTGAGAGTAAGTGTGGAGACTAACTTGGAGCAGGACTGGAGGAGAGTTGTAACTGAGAGTAAGAGTGGAGACTAACCTGGAGCAGGACTGGAGGAGAGTTGTAAATGAGAGTAAGTGTGAAGACTAACTTGGAGCAGGACTGGAGGAGAGATGTAACTGAGAGTAAGAGTGGATACTAACCTGGACCAGGACTGGAGGAGAGTTGTAACTGAGAGTAAGAGTGAACACTAACCTGGACCAGGACTGGAGGAGAGTTGTAACTGAGAGTAAGAGTGGATACTAACCTGAAGCAGGACTGGAGGAGAGTTGTAACTGAGAGTAAGTGTGAAGGCTAACTTGGACCAGACTGAAGGAGAGTTGTAACTGAGAGAAAGTGTGGAGACTAACTTGGAGCAGGACTGGAGGAGAGTTGTAACTGAGAGTAAGAGTGGAGACTAACCTGGAGCAGGACTGGAGGAGAGTTGTAAATGAGAGTAAGTGTGAAGACTAACTTGGAGCAGGACTGGAGGAGAGATGTAACTGAGAGTAAGAGTGGATACTAACCTGGACCAGGACTGGAGGAGAGTTGTAACTGAGAGTAAGAGTGGATACTAACCTGAAGCAGGACTGGAGGAGAGTTGTAACTGAGAGTAAGTGTGGAGACTAACCTGGAGCAGGACTGGAGGAGAGTTGTAACTGAGAGTAAGTGTGAAGGCTAACTTGGACCAGGACTGAAGGAGAGTTGTAACTGAGAGTAAGTGTGAAGACAAACTTGGAGCAGGACTGGAGGAGAGTTGTAACTGAGAGTAAGTGTGGAGACTAACCTGGAGCAGGACTGGAGGAGAGTTGTAACTGAGAGTAAGTGTGGAGACTAACCTGGAGCAGGACTGGAGGAGAGTTGTAACTGAGAGTAAGTGTGAAGACTAACCTGGAGCAGGTCTGGAGGAGAGTTGTTACTGAGAGTAAGTGTGGAGACTAACCTGGAGCAGGACTGGAGGAGAGTTGTAACAGAGAGTAAGTGTGGAGACTAACTTGGAGCAGGACTGGAGGAGAGTTGTAACTGAGAGTAAGTGTGAAGACTGACCTGGAGCAGGACTGGAGGAGAGTTGTTACTGAGACTAAGTGTGAAGACTAACCTGGAACAGGACTGGAGGAGAGTTGTAACTGAGAGTAAGTGTGAAGACTAACCTGGAGCAGGACTGGAGGAGAGTTGTTACTGAGAGTAAGAGTGGATACTAACCTGGACCAGGACTGGAGGAGAGTTGTAACTGAGAGTAAGAGTGGAGACTAACCTGGACCAGGACTGGAGGAGAGTTGTAACTGAGAGTAAGAGTGGATATTAACCTGGAGCAGGACTGGAGGAGAGTTGTAACTGAGAGTAAGTGTGAAGACTAACCTGGAGCAGGACTGGAGGAGAGTTGTTACTTAGAGTAAGTGTGAAGACTAACCTGGAACAGGACTGGAGGAGAGTTGTAACAGAGAGTAAGTGTGGAGACTAACTTGGAGCAGGACTGGAGGAGAGTTGTAACTGAGAGTAAGTGTGAAGACTGACCTGGAGCAGGACTGGAGGAGAGTTGTTACTGAGACTAAGTGTGAAGACTAACCTGGAACAGGACTGGAGGAGAGTTGTAACTGAGAGTAAGTGTGAAGACTAACCTGGAGCAGGACTGGAGGAGAGTTGTAACTGATAGTAAGTGTGAAGACTAACCTGAAGCAGGACTGGAGGAGAGTTGTTACTGAGAGTAAGAGTGGATACTAACCTTGACCAGGACTGGAGGAGAGTTGTAACTGAGAGTAAGAGTGGAGATTAACCTGGACCAGGACTGGAGGAGAGTTGTAACTGAGAGTAAGTGTGGATACTAACCTGGACCAGGACTGGAGGAGAGTTGTAACTGAGAGTAAGTGTGGAGACTAACCTGGAGCAGGTGATGTCTACGTGAACGACGTCTGCGGTAATTCCCCTGCTCGAACATGTCGGCAGCAGTAGGGTCGAGTGTCCAGTAGCTGCCCTTGCCGGCGGCGCCCTTATCACGCGGTAACTTGACGAAGCAGTCGTTGAGGCTGAGATTATGGCGGATGGAGTTCTGCCAACCCTGCCTGTTGTCGCGGTAGTATGGGAAGCGTTCCATGATGAAGCGGTAGATGGAGCTGAGCGTGGCGCGCCGTCCTGGAGAGCAGCTGATTGCCATGGCTATGAGGGCGATGTAGGAGAAGGGCGGCTTCTCAGGCCTGTGGTACTGGAGATGCTGGTGCCACAAGTAGAGTGCGGGTGGTGCTGCCACAGCCTGGGAGTACAACGACAGCAGTGCAGTGGCGTCGCAGCAAGGATAGGCGCGCCCAGCGGACAACATGCTGCCTGACAACACACACACTACCTACCAGCTCGGCCATGCCATCACCCACACAAAGTAAGTCAGTTCAATTTTTATTTTGGTGGACCCTTATTCTCCTCTATGTTTGGGCTATTAGGTAGAATTTGCTGTCTACCGTACAACTCTTCAACATTTTATTTCGATTTTCAGACAGACGTTTAGTTACTAATAATAATAATTTGGTTAAAATGTTATAATTAAATGTTGTATTTAGAAACGGTAACATGGAACAAAACGTGTGTCCAACAATTGATGGTAGAGAATTGATACGTTGGCTACTCTGTTAACTGCACAATCGTTTATTGCTAATATACACATTTCTTTCTTTAAAAAAAAAAAGGCATTGTCGCTGATATCAATAATTCTTGTACCCTTTATTGTTAGGAAATCAGCATTATTTGAAAATTCAATAAAGCTCAATTCCAATTGATTCCTGCAAACATCAAATCCATCTTCTCTAGCAACGAAGATAGCAGCGGAAACAAAACAACTCAACACTTAGGCGATGACAGTGCATACCTACGTCAGAATTATATATTTTATTTTTGATGATAAGAATAGTTGAACTTAATTTAATTGTTACTTAATTATATTTAAAAATAAAATGATATAGTTTATAAAATATGCAGCTTTCGTTATTAATGAGCATTATTTTCATTTTTTCAACATTTGGCAAAGTCATTCTACTCTAATTTAGTGGCCCACGGAAACCCTATAGAGCTTCAACCCCCTGATCACTCGGAACATATCGACAACATTCCTTCAAAAATAATGTTTTCCTTGTAAGATGCTAGTTTTTTAATAAAGGGAAGGTTTCTCGATGCATTGCATTTCACAAAGTTTTGCGCCCTGTTTGCATTGTTGCACGAAACTACAAAAAAAAAAATATATTCACAATCCTGGACTTCCGGTCGTACAACAGTTTTCGTCGCGCTGACGTCAGAAGTGTCTCGTGTTTGATTGGCTGTTTGGTTCTTATTGTATCGCAGTCCACGTCACCAGATACAGCATGTTCTCCATCAATCTGCTGAAGTGGCCAGAATAAGTCTGTGTGATGAGGACATGTATATTCAAACAAAGGCTGATACTATAACCATGGTGTGAACATGATGAAGTGGCAACTATATGGAATGGTATTATGTTGAGGACCCCATACTGACAGAAACTTTGTGGAATGGTATCGAATGAGTAAAATAAGACTTTCTTCCTCAGAAAAATAACTTGCGTTACTTTAATTATTTATTTTAATGTTCGCGAATGCACAGAAACCACTCTTTATATCAATGTCAATGTTAGGTTTTTATGTGGCTATGTACATGTCACAGTTTAATAAGTGTTATGTATTCTGAAGTGAAGTTTCTGGCATCTTGTATTTTTTCTTTCTAATCTTTTGGAAGGTAATAATTTTTAGGTGTGTGAATTAGCAGGAAATGACAGCAACAGAAATGTTAATACAGCTAGGTTGGCGAATATATGCTCTCTTTTCAAAACAAGCAATGAAAAAGTAATCCTAACCAGAATCACAATGTCTTTGATGTAAACGCTGAATGACGCATATCCAGTAATATCGACGGCGTTATGAAAATATAATATACATATACACATGTATATGCCTATAAACATATTGCTGAGTGTTTACTTTAACGTCTATAAGAATATTTTTTTGTTGTTTACGGATTACGGTATGAATCAAGGAGACAGTATTACTGTTTGTTAAAGTTTCAAACTTTGACACGGACACTTGTATTCAAGTTAACTGGTCCTAACGTAAGACGAAGGGGTTTTGATAAGTACTCAGTTATCTGTGACGCGACTGGAGTATAGTTACTGAGGACTGCTTGTTCCAAACTTTATTTCTTTAGTCAACAACATTTACAAATACGCTAGCTGTGGTTGCATGACACTCGTAAGAACGCAGAATATTAGGTGAGGGTTGAGTTAAAAAATATATATTTCGTAATGAACTGGACACGACACAGTACACAAAACACCTCTTTTAGTCTGCTGTAGTCTCAGTTAACGTGAAAGACTTTTAAGCAAGAATGCTTCATGTTCATGAATCAATGCCCTTGCAGCATGAACCTGTCGCCTGTCTACCTGAAGATGTGTTTCGCCTTTCAGGCACGGAAACAAGGAAGCGATAAGGATGACACTGGCACGCGCATCCAGTGTTCAATCGCCTCTACATGCAGGGCTACGGACTATAAGAATATTTTTTTGTTGTTTACGGATTACGGTATGAATCAAGGAGACAGTATTACTGTTTGTTAAAGTTTCAAACTTTGACACGGACATTTGTATTCAAGTTAACTGGTCCTAACGTAAGACGAAGGGGTTTCTGATAAGTACTCAGTTATCTGTGACGCGACTGGAGTATAGTTACTGAGGACAGCTTCTCATTTCCCCGCAGCCTGTTGTTTGGCTACCTAGAAGAACGAGAGGTAAATAATATCTTCGAATTAGGCCTGATCATTTCGTCATTTAGTAATTTTCTATTTTGGTAGGTTTGAATTCAGATGTTGTTGCAGTCATTTGTTCAGCATCCGTAACAACATACAGAAATTGTTAACTTGAAAACGTATTTTAAGGAAATGTAACATTTAAAAATTAATGCATGTAACGACTTGGAAGTTAATTTTATTCAAACATTCCAAGCCTTGCAGTAAAATCTTCGTGATCTGAATCACAAAAAAAAAAGGCTTTGCGCTGTACACAATTTATTAAACGACTCCAAGCGTTGAACTTATTATTTTATAGGTACAAATTTAAATTGAGGATCTTACACCCGCAGGTTATACTAGCCCCCCCCCCCCCCCCCCCTTCAAACCACATTTTAACCTACATATTTTTAAGTTTTTCGGTATCTTTCACAGAATGGAATTGGGAGGGGCAGAGGAGTTCAAAATTATTTTACTGGTCTAATTACTTAACTGTATCGTACACAAGTAGCTGAACAATCTCAACAATATATTCCTATGCCATACGCACAATTGCCTCTCTTTGAAACTCACGTACAGCCATTTGTTCCACGAGTCACTTAGGAAATAAACATAAAATGAAAAACACGTCTTTCAAAAACATCGTTCGGTGAAGAAATAAAACCGCAGGGTTGTAAAGTATGCGAGTGATTATAATCTGATACATCCTCTATAGTAACTTCGCTGAGCACGCGTGAAGCAAGCCACGCCCTCGAGCACTGTGGACCAATAAGGAACAAGGTAAGTTCACCTGGTCAGTTGTACGAACATGTTATACGAAGACATGGCGATAGCGAAGTGAAATAGCCATACAAGAAGGTATTCACATCTAGTGTGATAGAAGACATAACTTTGCTTACACAATGTCACTGAATGTAAACAAAGTAATTAGTGTGGTTGGAGCGGTCATTACTCTTAGCAACTGTCATCTGTTATTTTCTAGCGTGGACTTGCTCATCAGAAAACATGAAACATGGTACGTAACGTGTGTGAGACCACGGCGTACTGCTGACGGACATAAAGTATGTTTGATATTTTGTAATGGGAATACAATCGCATAATTACAACGTCGTTTGGCCAACATCGATTTGTAGTTCTGCCTGTGCTTCTCATTTCCCCGCAGCCTGTTGTTTGGCTACCTAGAAGAACGAGAGGTAAATAATATCTTCGAATTAGGCCTGATCATTTCGTCATTTAGTAATTTTCTATTTTGGTAGGTTTGAATTCAGATGTTGTTGCAGTCATTTGTTCAGCATCCGTAACAACATACAGAAATTGTTAACTTGAAAACGTATTTTAAGGAAATGTAACATTTAAAAATTAATGCATGTAACGACTTGGAAGTTAATTTTATTCAAACATTCCAAGTCTTGCAGTAAAATCTTCGTGATCTGAATCACTAATTACGATCACAAAACACATGTACTTTAAAGTGAGTTAAGTATCGGTTGAAACAATACGGCAGTGATCTGGTAATCTCCTCATTTTGCTAACTTAGTTAGAAGTAATTTCTGATACATTCTAAAAACTATAGGCCTATACTAAACGACATAATACGCTATCATTCCAGTACAGTCCTGCTTGTTTATTTCAATAAATGCAGGAGTTTCTCTCAATTTCAGCTATTTTAATGTCAGGGTTTATTTACTTCATAGCAGCCAATCTAAGTGCAAACACAGAGGAGAAGTAGTTTCTCTGTACTTACACATGTACTTCACATTGAATAAAGTTTATTCTACTCAGATATGGAAAGTGAACGATGTTTATTACGGGAGAGTTTGGCAAAGTGAAGTTTCCCGCCATAACATCCCAAACAGGCCGCTCTTAAGCTGCTCGGTAAATTGAGAAGTTATGTTTAGTTGTATCTATTAGTTTGCATCTGGCTCTATTTGTGATATACATTTGCCTCTACCAAACTATTAAGTATTTACTTTATTTTGTAACTATCACGCATACTCTACAGTGCTATTTACAAGGGTAAATAGTAAAAAAATATATATATTCTTTTAACATAGAGCATTCATAAACACGTTTATTTCAATGGAAAAAAAGTATAAGTTTATAGGCGAAATGAAGATATCTCGTCAAAAGAAATGTTTCCATTCTTTTGTCACATTAAATAAAGAAACTTTTTCCAACTTTTGCTAAATCCAGTTGTAAGACAGAATATCAAACAAAAACACTAACACTTTCTCTCTCCGTGCGAACAGAAAAGTTTTATTCTTTACGTAGATTCAAACACAATACAAATAGAAATATTTTAAAAATTTATATTTATTTTACAAAATTGCAGTTATCAACTTTTTACGTACAAAACTAAGAACATGTGCAACGCATGCAACATCAGAGCTCCCTGGCGGCGACAAATGTCTACTACTATCACTGAGCTTCTCAGCCTTAGTGCATGGAGCAAGTGTGAGTTTGAACAAGAAGTCACAGCTAAGCGAACGTCACCATTTCAAGAGCTGGACGTGTCTGAAGGAACACGATTTTAACTACTTCGTATATTTCCATGGGGTTCGTTTGAATGTCCGTTTATACATGTACAGCGTGTAGTTAAGAAATAAAAAAAATTGTGGAATGTTTTTCGAATAATAATGTAAAGAAACCATAAAAGCAGTACTTATAGAAAGTTAAGCGTTTTAAAATTTATAAAACGTTATTATCTAGAAATCATTTTTAATATAACTAAAACAAAATGCCATTCTAAATTTTAACATTATTGTATTTTCTTTAAATCTATGTTACAAAATTAAAATGAAAAGTTGTTTTGCTCAAGATATATCAATTTTATCATAGGGTTGTTGATCATGTTATTTTGTTAATTTTAAGAGAATTATTACTGATTTTCTGGTTCACAGCCCTAAATTTTCGCACAAAATTGACAATTTTCAAATTGAAATCTATATCTACAGGCTGTATAAAATGTTGCTGTACATGATAATTACAAGCATTCAAATACGTTTGCCAATTAATCCAACTATCAAAATATATCAAATACAGTAATTTCGGGTAAATCAGGGCAACTTTGTATCTCCTGCGTAATTTAATTTTAAATAGAGGCGCGAAGCAACGATTTGCTACTCAAGTAGCATAGGGGCCTCCAACACGTCATACAGCTGCAGGTAGTGTACTGCCTACTCAAGTATTCTCTGTGAAATCTTTGTTTACGCGGAAACACGTATCTCAGATAATTAATGTTCCGGGAATGACATTTTCGCCAGAAAAATTAAAAACCAATAATCTAAGCCCGTATTTTTTTTACCTTAAGCGTATTTTATCTTTGCCTGGGCCATATTTATACAAAATGTATATGTATATATATATATATATATATATATATATATATATATATAATATCCTGGAAATTGCGTGTAAATTAAGATGCACTGACTCAACGAACCCACTTTCTCGTTGCTCTCTTTCAGCATGGATGTTTTTTTCAAAGAGCACAGAGTGTTTTTTTGTATGAAAGTGACATAGTCCGAAGTGGCAGAGAAACATGTGACATGTATAACACTATCCTGTCACTAGTCCTATGGCGCACTAGGTAACTACGTACTCACCGTAGAAGGCGACTACTGTGTCGGCTGGAGATCCCACCTTCACTGATGCTGTGAGGAGAGACTTGCTGCCTCCAGGGGAGGCTTGTGTTGACACGATGCCAGCCAGCCAATAGCAGGCCTATCTGCCTGCCGAGACCACGCCCACACACACACACACACATACACTCCTCCTCTAGGAGCTAGCTCCTAGTCTTTACATCTGTCGCGTATGTTGTACTTATTTCATTGGTTACGTGTGCTGCTGTGGGCTGTCTATACCAGGGCATGTGTGGCCCGGGGCAACATATATCTGTGGCCCTATTTACAGTTACAGTTTAGAAATTATAGTTTTAAACCATGACACATTTTTACGAAAGTTAATTGTTTAGTTTCGATATTTTCAAATAAAACTAAATAAGTTGCTGTTGTTCTAGATACAATAGAAACATGTCCCTACCTCAATTAGTAACATATGCAGCAACGCTTCATGGTTAAATGGTAATTTTACAAAAGTCAATTCAGTGTAAATTATTTATTTTACTCCAAAAAAGTGCCCCCCGTGGAATGTGTCCTCCCCCCCCCCCCCTTTTTTTTTAACAACATTGACGTGGCCCTGGCAGGGCTGTTCAATAAGCGGCCCGCCACGACCAGTTACACTGGCCCGCGGACAAAAAATGTTCTTCAGACAGTGCTGATCAGTTCTGTAATCGGGTTTGAGGTTAGTAACAACGGAATATGCTACAGGGATTAGGGTATTACAATACAAACTGTTGTGAGAACAACCCAAATATTGTTGGAGTTGTTGTGTTGTCAGGTTTGTTGTAGCAACTATAGGCCTACGTACAGTAGCTGATTACCTCACAGACAGTAGAACAGTGGTAAAGGCTGTTCACGATAAAGTGAGAACTACTGAAATCAACATTATAAAAAAGTCACCGCCCCTGTCTGCGTATATTTTTACGGGCGCACTGAGTGACATGCGCCTAGTAGAGTTGGTAATGGTGGATCAAAAGTAGTTTCACATCCTAAAGTCGCATAAAAAGTGTTAGGTAACCATTTGTGGTGTCTTCTATTATTTCTTTCGCTTTCTATTTTTTTTTAATGCACGGAAGTGTAAAAATGACCAGTTTTGAATTATTATTATTTTTCTAATAATTCCACAGTTTCGCTTGACCAACGCATGAATAAAGTGATGAAGCCCAGGGCAATGTTAACTTTAGATAAGGCGGAAGAACACACAACACGCATACAAATAGATCTTAAGCAGGGTTTTCAAAGTGCTCATTTTACCGTGAACAGTTTATAGTAGGCCTGCTATCTATGTTGGCAATACTTACATGGTACCTTCAAACCATCTCATATGGCGGTCCCTTGGTTCTTCATATATATATATATATATATATATATATATATATATATATATATATATATATATATATACACATACATACACTCACACGCATGCTGTCTACGTTTAACCGAACACTTTTGAAATCAACTTTCAAAAAACGTTACTACTCTTATTTGCGTATACTTACATTAACAGACAAACTGTGAAGTTGGTAACGGCGGGAGGAAGTTTGTTCCATGTCTTAACGTTGGTACAAGTGCCAAGCAAACATTCTTTTATACTGAAATTATTCCATTTTGCCTTATTTTTAATGGATAAGGGTTTAAAAAAATTTCAATTGATGTAAGTGCAAAAATTTGCAAATTTGTAAAATATTTACTTTTCTAATAATTTCACAGGATCACTTGACAGACACATCAATAGAGTTGTCAAATTCACGACAGTGGTATATGTGTAGATTGAGGACAATCCATTTTTAGGCCCAAATTTCATGTTTTTATCCCAAATTCCACGGTGTTTTTTTTTTTTTTTTTTTTTTTTTTTTTTTTTTTTTTTTTTCACCCCCTCCACACAAAGTTACCTCGAATTTCACGTTTGAATTTCAGCCCCCAAGAAAATACGGCATGAATCGAGCACGCAAGATTTAGAACCAAAATCAAGCTAATTTAAGCTAAAATCAATCAAATTTCTCGATTTTCAAGCAAATTTTCGTTTTTCTAGAAAACGCTCATTTTGCAAGCGAGCAGCCTAAATCAAGCAAATTTAAACCAAAATCAATTAAGTTTAAGTTAGAATAACGTAAAAATATTGAAAAGGCAATTGATAGTTTAAATTCAAAGCTCTACTAACTTTTTAAAAACTTCTTCTATATTCTCAAAGTCATGAAGTACATATTTTTATCGTTAATGTTTTCGAAGAGTGTTAATTGTAAACTTCGTAGATTTCGATGAAATTTGTAAACTAATTCTCTGGATTCATCAGAAGCATTATCTAATTTATAGGAAGGCGTAGTTGATTTACAACCATCTTTAAAAAGCTTTTTCATATTGCAAGGTAACACATGCATTTTTATTTATAAAAGAAAAATATATTAAAAGAAAGAAAAAACTCATTTATAATTATGATAATGATTTTTTTATTTAATCAAATAATTAATATATATTTGTAAAAGTCTTAAATGTAAACACTCAACTATGAGTCAAGAATATTGTATTAAAATATAGAAACAATTTGTTGATTCTTCCAATTTAAAAAATGTATATATCTTGAGTAATTCTTTCTTTCAAATAATCATACGTTATATTTCTTTTACTAATTAAAACAACATTACAAACTATACCTGCTTCTTCAACCATTTTATTAAAGTCAACACTAATTCATTATATTTGTTTTTTCTTTAACAACAGTTGTTTTTCTATATATACAATCTATAAAATATAACGGTCTCGCCAAAAAGATGAATAAAAATTGATATTGCCTTCGAAGTTTACAGTTGGTTTATAATAAAGTTCATTATTTGTACATATTTTATCTAGTTTTGTTTCTGGAATTTCCAAAATCATTTTATCACAAAGATCATTATCAATATTTAGATTTCAATTTTCTTTTGGAAAATTCCATTTCTACAATTTTAACACAAATATTTTTCACATTACAGTGGTCAAACATATAAGCGTGAACATACTGTTCAACACAATTTTTTTCTATTAATTTGAAACCCAACAATTACAAAATCGGACATGTCAAATTGTAAATTATTAAACTGATGATTTATATCGAAGTTAAAACAGTTGTTCCTTTAGGAACTTCTTTTTCTAAAAATTGCCAAAAATCAAAAATAATAGGCACTTTAGAGTGTTTGTATATATTTTCTTTAATTGCAATTGCAGTGTTATATTCGTATTAAACAATAGGCTACATAATTTCTAATTTTTCAATAACAATTTTACCTGTATCAGCATAACTTTTCTGAACCGCGCCAGCTGCATCTTTTGTTTCATAAACAAATAAACAATTGTTATCCGATGAATTTCTAAAAAAATAAGTAAATTTATATCCGCCTTTCCAATAAACTGCATTGTCGTCATGAACAAAACCAAACAAATGTGTAAGAGGATATGTTATTTAATTTGTTTTATGACTATGGACAGATTTTACTGGATATTTATTAACACCAGAAAATTCTAAATAATTTTGTTCACCTAGCGATTTTAATAGCGCATTCGTTATTGTTGATGTTATACCAGGATTATCAACCACTTCAATAATATTTCCGTGTTTTGAAATTTCTAATCTAGAAAACTGAAAAGGAAAAAAATTAGAACAAACATCAATATTGTCTTCTTTTACATAATTTGCCGTGTCTCGAACTTCATCTCTCATTTGTAATTTATATTGCTCACAAACACAAGCGTCATTTGGAAAAGAAAAGCCATCTGCTATAGGAATATAAGATTCAATTATATTATTGTAAACATTTAAATTCCCCTAGTTTGATCAGTTGGGGGAAAAGTTTGTCTCTCGAAACTCTCAATACATTTATAACTCATTTAGAAGAAAAAAATTATATATAAATGAGAGATTCGATGAATATTTCTCGAGTTAAATTACTCATCAAGAGATACAAAAATTATTTTAAAAAACACCATGAAGTGGAATATGAAAGAAATAAGAAGTGCCTACCTTTAATTGACGAATACGCAATATTGGTTTAAAAAAAAAAAAAAAAAAAAAAGTAGAACATGTTAGTGAAGAAAACAATAATTTAATAACAACACTAGTTCCTGTAGAAGTAAACAATGTAGATTATCCACCAACGCCAGAAGAATCATCATTTGAAAGAGAAAATAACTCTTCCCAAAATCTCCTAATTTGGAAGAGCAAATGGGAATTGTACCATTGAAAAATCTGACACTGCGCGCATCTAATTTTACTATAAATCTCGGAACAGAAATTTCTAAAAGAAGTAATATTATTAACGAAAAATTTGGTTTATGTGGAGTTAGGCAAAAGTAATGATAGATAATGATACACTATTTTTTAAGGATAAAGAATATAAATTAACACCAGGACTTCGTAAATGGTTAACAGAAAATTCACAAGAAGCCACTTGAGAATAAATTTGATGATGAGGATTATGAACATTATGCAGAAATTGTTAAAACAACCAATGCTGCATTCCAACAATATAATCCTAATAAAATGGTAGCTTCGAGTGGAGGTTGGAAGTATAATAATATAATAAGCCCGCTTTACGAAACCATATTTAAATCAGCACCAACTCACCAGAAAAAAATATTTCTCCAAGAACTTCTAGATCTGGAGAGGGTATTAAAAAATGCAATATTTAACCAAAAGATTATGTCTGGATGGATGATATTAGAAATTTAATCAATATGTATTCATGGCGAAGAAAATGCTGGTAATAACAATTATTACAATGAAAATGTAAGCATATTGAATATGTTGAACAATACATTTTCTGATTGTATTGTTTATAATCTAAAAAGGAATTCCTTATCTTATAAGAGTTTTAAATGTAATTCCACACTCATTTTGGAATTCTGAACATAATGGTAAAGGCATTATAAATTGGGCATTAAATAATTTAAATTTTCCCGAAATGCATTTGCCTGGTTATAATTATTGTGGACCATTTACAAAATTAAACGAAAGACTAGAAAGAGGAGATAATGGATAAATAAATTAGATGAAGCATGCAAATATTACGATATTGCTTATAGAGGCCATAAAGATTTATAATCTATTCATGAAGCTGACAAAATTTAACAAAAGGAACGAAAAGAAATTTTATTAAATAAACTCACTCCAATTGGAGAAAAAAATGCTTCTGCTGCTGTTGCTTCAACAATGTTAACAAAAAGAAAACTAGGTTGGGGAATTGAAATGTTTTATTAATATATATATATTTATTTATAAATGAAGATAAAAAGTTTACCTTTCGATATATCCATTGATCAATTAAGATATTTGGGTATAGATAAATGTTTAACAAAAGATCAACTAGAGAAAAATAAATAAAAGAAGGTAAAATAAAAGAAAAAACAGGAAGTAGTTTACACCATGGAGAATTTTTATTAATTTTATTCACAGCTTTAGGATCTCTCAGTACTTTAACTGGAAGAGCTACTGCAATTTATAATTCTGTCGAACAAACTAGAGAAAATAAAGAAGAATGAGAAGACAAACAGAGACACAATTTGGCAATGTAAAATAAAGCAGGAAGTGGCGTGTTGCAAAAAAAAAAAAGAGGAGGTCAAAAAAATTTGAATATATACCCACTATCTAATATCGATATTTAAAAATATTAAATATAAAAAATTTCAGAAATGTTTATATGATTGATGAATTACCAAATAGAATGCTCAAAAATAAGTGTGCTGTGGTAAATTTCGACATTTCAACAAATCCTGGTACTCATTGGGCTTGCTAGTTTAAAGAAAACAATGATGTTTACTATTTTGATTCATTTGGAGGCAACATTCCTACTAATTTAATTAATTAGTTCAAAATATAAATATTTATTTCAATGATGATCGAATTCAGGATTTTGATTCAGTTATTTGTGGATATCTATGTTTAATAGTATTACATACTTTTTCGAAAGATTTTAAGTTTAACTGTATAATTTATTTGTTATTAAATGACGGATATATTCGGAAAACCATTAATCAAATCTTTAAATAAAATTTTTGACACTAGTATTTATGCTTTAAAAAAAGATGTTAATTTAAAATACAAAACTATTGATTCTGATTACATTTTAAAAACGCATGCAGATTCACCATGCGGTGCAATTCAGGGGTTTCTGATTTACAAAGTAAACTAAGCACTTGCTTTGATTATACTAATTCTTATGTTTCTTTTTTAGGGCATAGAATTGTAATATAGATGATCCTAGAGACTATAAAGACGCAGTTGACATAAGATTTTTAAATAAACAAATAGCTGATTATGCTTCAAAAGAAGATATGCATTTACAATTCAGTAATACTATTGCTGTTTTGATAAAACAAATAAATAATGCAAAGCAGGCAACAAAAGAGGATGGTGATTCAAAATATAAAACTATTGTTTCTGATAATGCATTAAAAAAACGATGTCGATTCAAAATACAATACTAGTTATATGATTTAAAAAAAAATTTAGATTCAAAATACAATATCGTTGTTTCTGCTTTACAAGATCAACTTAATGAAGTGTTTGTTTATACAACAGACTATGTTTCTATTTAAGATTGTAGAATTCATAATTTGGCTGATACTGTAGATGGAAAAGATGCGGTTAATAGAAGATATTTCGATAAAGAAATAGCTGATAAATTTCAAAATTTAAACAAATCAGTTTTGAATTCTGATATACTTGTTAACACAAAAGTTGAAAAACACAAAGAAGACTCCGATGGAAAATTAATCTTAAATTACAAAATTTAAAACAATTAGTAGAAATATTTAAGGAAGAAAAATCTCATATATTTTATTTACGTGGAAAGTGGAATAAAAATAATATTGTTTTTCGCATAGACGATGATGTAAATTTCTTTTCATTTTTTATAGATTGTACTGTTTATAAAATAATTACCGATAATTTAAATGATGATACTCTAACTGTTATTAAGGGAACTACAAAAATAGATTATAGTAACCATTTTGATGTTAACAGAGGTGAGTTTTTAACTTTTAAAATAAAATATATAAATAATCTAATTATTTTGTTGATGGAGTGTTGACTACAATAGGAGTATTCGCGAAATATAAAGATAAACTATATATATTTTTTTACTATTAAGTGGAGAACACTTGGTGTTTGAAGTGCAAGAAAGTGACCAAAAATAATAACATAAAAAATGAAAATACTATAAATGTACACGTAGTCCAGAAAAGCAAGTGCTCAATATGCAATTCTAGTAAATCAACATTCTTTAAAAAAAATTTTAAAAAGTTCCCGAAGCAAGATAAGGCATAATCAATTAATTATATAAGCCAGCGCAAAAAAAAATTTCAAAGAATAAAAGTAATTTTGTATAGAATTTATGATTTATGTAAAATTGATCTTGTAGAGATGAATACCGGAAATTTAAAAGGGTTATCGCATATAAACAATGGTTACAAGTATATTATGATAATTATTGATGTTTTCTCAAAATATTCATTTACTATACCAATTGAAGATAAAACAGCCAAGAATGTAGCAAATTGCTTTAGAATCTATATTAGTTAAAAGAAAACTGCAAAATATTCAAAGTGATAATGGCTTAGAATTTTATAATAAAATATTTAAAGAACTTATGCAAAAATATAACATCAATTACTAGTCTACATTCAGTGAACTAAAAGCCAGTTATGTGGAAAGGTATAATCATACAATGAAGAACAAAATGTGGAAGAAATTTGCTCTGAATGGCAATTACAAATGGGTAAATATAATAGATGATTTAGTGAAAGAATTCAATAATACCAAACACAGAACCATTGGTATGGAGCCAATTGAAGTTATTAAAAAATTTTAATAGATTTAAGACAACAAGATTTTGCGAATGTGATTGCTAAACCGAAATGCAAAGGCGAAGATTTTGTCTGCGAAAGTAACAGTAAACGAATATTTGAAAGGGCTATGCAGCTAATTGGACAACAGAAATATTTACCATTTTCGAGGCTTTAAATAATGATGTGCCAACTTACAAACTGGAAGATGACAAAGGAGAAGAAATAAAAGGCAGTTTTTACAAATATTAAATTATGAAAACCGACTATCCAGATGAATATTTGTTTGAAAAAGTTTTAAAAACTAAAGATAAGAGAATTTATGTAAAATGGATGGGTTTCGATAACTCTCGTAGCGCTTGGATTAATAAAACAGATGATTTGTGAATTTTAAATATTTGTCTGTAATTGATATTGCCAAAATAATATATTTTATTTAAATGCACTACCATACGATTAACCACGTCGGCTATATCAAAATCTATTTTATCCGGTTTAAATCTTATAAATTTGCAATTTAATTGGGTCTCTATATACTTTTGTCTTTCTATTTCATAACTAACATTTCTATCTTTATGGTTAAATCCGTCACACTCAATAGCTTATTTTATATTACGAAAATATGAATCTATTCTATAATTGTCTATAGTATATTATTGTTTGTAATTTAAATGTTTGAAACATTTAATAAAATTATATATATGTGTATGTTTAAATTAATTATTTATATCAAATTATGCTATTATTTTATTGTTATCTTCTAGGTATGAGTTCTCTAGTTGTTTGTCTAGTGATTCATCCATCTTGTAAGTAGGAAAAATGTCTTTTTACTAGTATTATTTTTAAATAGGAAGTTGAAAAATAAAATAAAAGTAGATTTAAGAATACAGATCAAATCAATAGATAAATATTGTATTAGGTTGCATATTTAAGGGTGTAAACTATTCGTTCATCCCTTAAGGGGGCAAATTTTTAACCCCTTAGAATTATTTATAATTGTCTATGTTTTGTTCACTATATCACTAACACCGCCTTGTAGGCGGTGTTTAAAATGACCAAGCTAGTTTTGTCTTCACAATTCCAGACTACCAAACCTTTGGCTGTGAAATTCATTAAAAGATAGCTGGGATGAATTTTCCATCCCACATATTTCTTAAACAGATGTTTTGTAAATTTTCCTTAAATCAACATTCTTAAAAATTACAAAAAAAAAAAAAAAAAAAAAAAAATTACGAGAAACTTAATGCCAATGCCAGGGACCTTAATTTTGGGTTTAACAAGAAGTTAATGGCGATGCCAGTGACCCAATTTTTCCGGCCCTATTTAGCACCATTAAAACTCCATTAGGAGAACTTCACCACTGGCTGGTCATTATTTTTTTTTTAAGTGATAATGTGGGGAAATTTTTTTTATGTGGTACCCTTTCTCATATAGTGAGCCCCCATTCACTATATGAGAACACTCCGGCTTATACATATGTCATACTATAAGTGTACTAAGGAGAGAATTTTTGCTGGGAGATTAAAGGTACCAATTAATTTGCATCAATACTCATATACAGACAATATGGGCAAGAGCAATTACTTTGTTTTTTTGGCTCAAATTTAGAATGTCTTGGTGATAAGTTAACAATGGAAATATGGGCGCCTCATATTCACATTATTGTCTCAGAACCGGGATTCGATCCCAGGATCTTCGACTTACAAGACAAACACTCTATCACTGAGTCTCGGTGGTCGAGTGAGAGGCAAGGCGATAAAAATTCTACATGTGGCGATCTGGAAGCTTGTTATCAATAGTCGCACACAGTGTTCCCTGGGCTGTGAGGAGATAACCCTCTTGCACAGTACCTCATGGTGAGTTCGCAGCAGCGCGAGCAGATATAGTGACGCAGTTCTGTGATAACATGCATCCTGTTGCGGCGAGAATTCGCTGTCGTCTCCAACAAGGAAAACTGTGCAGATATGCTTTTGCCTGTCACGGACAGAGCTCGCTGTGGTTGGGAGCGCACGACTGTGCAGATATGCTTTTTTCTGTCGCGACGAGAATGAGCTGAAGATCAGTTGTGGAAGAAGACAGAGAGTTCTAATATACGATTCACGAGAGAGAGAATATAAAATCTTTTATTTGATTTCGTTACTTTTCACTGTCCATTTTGCTACTCAAATCTAATGTTAATAAACTAAAATCTTTCTTCCAACAGTTTGCACAGATCTCTTTAAATTTTTCATACGACATATCGCCACCGAATACTGTATTGAATCTTTAAGAGAAGCTATAAAGTCAATGATTCCATTTTCAACAAATAACATTGAATTGACTTGACAGCAGGCAATGTGAAAAACAGAAGGTGATTGTTCCGTATTGCGTATCTAAATCGCTCAACAACCACTGTATTACGTATCCAATGATACAAAAAGTCGAGACAAAAAACCATCAATACATATCCAACCACAAATTGGAAAAAGCCCAAATAAAATACAAAGTTTCCACCTGCATATCCAGCGCACCTTGAAAAGGCTGGTTTTGACCATAAGTTTCCCTCTATGTATCCAGGTGACTAAACGTGCAGGACCGAAAAGGATGACATTGCGTATCCATTGCCACACCCCACTTGTTTCGAATTGCATATCCAGCCGAGTCGGGGAAGAAATTTCGACCTACACCCAATTATTTCCTATAGTGTATCCAAACCGAAAACGGAATATAGGGTAAAAGACCCCAATTGTTTCCCGTGGCGTATCCAGGGGCCAGAAGTAACTATTGCTAAAAGTTTCCTATCAAATATTTAAAAAAAAAAAAATCGTCTTTTTCTCTTCCCTGTTTAAATTCATGCGATTCGCGATGCATAATTTTTTATTTACTTTAAAGAGGATATTTATTAATTATTAACTTTTTTTTTTTATTTTAACCATTTATTATATAAAGGTTCACATGTACGCAATCACAAAAAAGGGCATGGTAAAACATTGTACAGTAAAAAATTCAACTTTTTATAAATTTAACCATATAGATTTTTTAGTTTTATATATATGCCATCACTTTTTTTTATTTTATAAATTACCTCAACACTCGAAACTGGCAGATCCAAAGTCCGGGAAAGCGACACCGTATGCAATCGCATCCGCCGCCGGCCGAACTGGTCATAACAGACACGACCGCGTTATGCCTTTTCGGGATCGCGAATGAATGTCATTTACTTTTTTTTTAATCAATTTACCTCAATAATTGAAGCTGGCAGATCCAAGTTGTGCGGATGCAACAGATGCAAGTACATCCGTCGTCGCCGGGTGGACCCATCATGACCCACTCGACTATTTTGGGCTTTTACACAAACAGCAACTCAATTAAACTTTTTTTTAACAAAATCAAACAGCAACTCAAATAGAGATTAATTTCAACTTGAATCAAACAACAACTCGATAAATCATTAATTTCAACTTAAATTAAACAGCAACTCAATCTCGCTCTTGCCTGAAAATTAAAAAACAACCATAACAAACAGATACCTGTCGAAATTGGGATAGCCTTCGACGCCATACCCTCTGCACCGATTACGATGGTGCATGTCGGCGGCGTGAATCAGCAAAGTGTGCAGTCGTTCTCCGTACCGATAATTCTTTTTGCAGACGTACTCGGCCATGTAGCCGACCCAAGATTGTTTTTGTCGGCCAAAGAAGGGAATGCTGTATCGCACAGAAGACCAACTTCGCTCGATGTTTTGAGTGTGCGCCCTCAACGTCTGGCCTCTCTCCATCTTTAGCGTGTTTCAAGTGTTTACCATTCCGCTCTTTTCGCTTCACACAAATTCCCGCCTGTGATTCACCTGCCTGTGATGGTAGCCGTGAATGTCCCAGTTGCTGTAACTGCGCCAGCAGTCTGAAATTATCGTCGTGCCCAGAGCGATCCATTCGCTAATGATTTTGGTCAGGGTCGCCGCGTTCCTCTTTTCCACCGGCACCAGGAAGAATTTCGTCGGATCGTCACACTGCACTCCGCCGAAGACTCACTGGCCGTGAACTTACGTCCTTTGCGGTTCTTGCGTTTGCCCAATTTTGACTCTTCGACCTCAACCACTTTGCCCGGCTCGCCGATGCATTTCCTGTACATCAACATCCAGTCTATACACACTTGGTGGTAGGAATTCTACCAGACGAGGACCTTCTTTTCCGAGCACAGAAGTTCGTTCAGTATAGTCTGATGTCGAGGCTATTTGATCAGGCACCATAGTAAACACAACTCGACTATCTTGCATGGAGACAAGTTTGAATCTCTCACGAAACTCCTTGTCTCGCCGACACTTTAAAGTTGCATTTAGTATCGTCCTCTATTCGCCATCGGCGCCAGTAAAACAAGTCTCTGTTTTCCACCAATTTCGCTTCGCCTTCCCCCGCATTTTTCGCGCCGCATCGTCGATTTGAAAATGTCGTGCTCGATGAGAAACTTGTTTATGTCCGGCGAGGAATGAATAACTTGCCTGGCGTTCAACATTGTGATTTTACATCCCGCGCACACCATCTTGCGATTCGCGAGAGAAAATTTTCGGAAAAAAAATGCTTGGATACGCGATACGGAACAATTGTTGCCGAATTTGGATACGCTAAATGGAGCTTTGCCAGATACACGATACGGCACTAGACTGCAAAGTAAACAATTTGAATGGATACTTTATAGTACACACTGAATGTTTGTATGGTTTTCCCATTACGATACGCGATACGGAACAATTACCAAACAGAATAGTGATTAAATCTAAGTTTGATATTAAATTTGACTTCCGATTTTCCGATACTCTTGGCTTTGAAAGAAATATGATTATTTAAAATTAAAAAAATTGTTGTAGGTACTGTTACCTAATTCTTATCCAGTTAAAACAATAAATTTTCATTGTAATTTTGCAAATGGAATGTTCATAGCGTATGATAAATCTAATCATTTAGAAACAGATATAATTGCTAGTTTTCCACCAAAAACTATGTTTGGCTATAGAGATTATATTAGTTATGAGCTTGCATATCCAATTTTTATAGAATCAGTAATGTGTGGTTTAATCCCATTCCCATTGTTCTAGAAATTAGGTACGAAAATGGTAAACTGATTTATTTTAATGGTGCTGATATTGACATTGTTTTAGATATTAAATATGTTTAAAATATAATATAGAAATAAAAAAATTCTTTGCTTAATAACCCCATGGTAATGTATCTATAATATCGTATTTTTCATTCAAAACCATGTGTTTGACATAGTTAAAATTAAATTATTATGCTATAAACCTATTCACCAAATTCTTTGTTTTCTTATCTCTTGCAATCATATTGTTTTTTATAATCAGATTTTTCTTAGTTTATTGTACCAATTCACTCATTGATTTCATGTTTAATTGTAAAGCATTTTCGTGATTTAGAGTGAATCCTTTAATTTTTGTAACTTGTTTTCCCAAAAAAGTTTCATGACCGTAGCTTTTAGGCCCTGTACTTATCCAATTTATACCATAATCATTTTTTCCGAACCCGTCTGTCCATTCCCAAGCATGCAGCCTGTTTTAACAATATCAACTAAATTATCTAACATTTCATATAAACATAATCTAGCATTGGAAGTATAAATAAAGTCACTATAAATATATTTGTTGTAGTAATATCTTCTACATAATTATCGTTGTATTCATAGGACACTTCAATTACTTTGTCATTGATATAAACAACATTATTTATTTCTATTCTACTATCTAATAACAATTCGTACCAACGAGTTGGTTCAGTAATATATTCTGTTTGTGTTAAATTTTGTCTCTGTCCGAATTTTCTCCAAAGTGAATTTAAATAAATTTTAACCACAGCACGTTTCGATCAATTTTTTCAATGTTTAAACCGATATTTCGTTCTTTTTTTCATAACACGAATATATTCATCTTTTGATTTGTAATCGTCTTCCCACGGTCTAATTTCCAGTTTAATTTTCATAAAAGTTTTAATATAATTTCTGAACATGTTATTACTTCTTTGTTTGAAATGACAAACTTCATGAATTTTAAGTAATTTGTAACCTTTTTCAATAGCTTTATTTAGTTCTAGTGTAGTTCATGTACTATTTTTTTGCTCTTTCTTCATCACTGTGTTTACATTCTCCTTTTTTCTCTACAACACATTTTGAACATAAAGTAAATAATAGTTTTTCTTGGTTAATTGTAAGTACTGGATGATATATATTTCATAACGGCAAAACTTTATATTTGACCAATCCAAACCAATTTTCGTCGTAATTTTTGTGGTTAAATATTTTGATTGGATAACTAATTGGGTAATAATCATGAAATATCACTGTTGGATATAAACTACATATCTTAACTTTATTCCTGAAACTTTTAATTTTGTAGTGTTTGTTCGGTTTACACAAAATGCATCTCTTTGTTATAATGGTTCTATTGCATTTTTAGTTTCTTTAATTACTTTTATAGAGAATCGATTGTTTGTTTTAGTATACAAGTCATCCATAATTTCATTGTTACAATTTATTCATTGTGTCTGGTGAATAACAATGAGGACAACCATGCCAAAAGCAGCCCTGATATTGATAAATTGTTTTAGTTTTTTCGTCGTAACCATCAACTCCTCCACCATTTAATGCGTGTCGAACATTTGGAAATGTATTTAACCACGAAATGAATCCTTTACTAAACATTTATTTTTTATCATCTTTAATAGCCATACAAATGCCCGCTATTGTTATTTAGCAAGATGGATCTATATTCGCTATTTCTATAAAATATTCTCTAAATTTAAGACATCCACGTCTTAGAATATCAACATCAGAATCACAATATTCAGCAAGTTCTTTTTTCAAATCGAAAATATAATTTTCTTTTGTTTTTTCAGCATGCCACTTTAAAAAGTCTTTTTGTTGTTCTTCCTTCATTGTAGTGAGTCCATAATATTTTGTAACAGGTTTTAATTCCAATATAATTTTGATTTTCTGGTATATTAAGAAAGTGTGGAAAATTTTCTTTTTTAAGCTCTTCTAATCCAAATGTTATTTTTTGGAAATGTTGCAAAACTTCCTAGAATAAAGTTTATACTATCAATTATTTTGATATTTAGACTCGATATTTTAAGTTGCATAATTTTTGAGCCTTGATATATTGTTTGGGGTCTTATACTATTTCTAATACAATATTATAAAATAAAATATGAATCGTAGCCTTTAGAATTGTGTGCAATAAATGTATATCCTTTATTTTCTGCAGATATTACTCATTCGCAAAACTCATCATTTGTACTAAAATGTATTTTGTTTCCGTGAAAGTCTTGAACAGATATAAAGTTTGGTGTATGAAAACCAGTTTCTTGTGTAGCTTCGTAGTCAAAAAAGTAGTATTTTTCTGTGAAATATAACCCTAATCTTTTTTTTTGTTGCTTTTACCATACCCCATTTGTTGTTGTCTTTCTTGCATATAATATTTATGTTCATCAGTTTTCACAAATTTCTTACAATTCCAACATTTGATATAACAGCTGTTGTGTTTTTTATTTCTCAAACATATTTTGTTACACATTTTACACTTATAGACTGCCTTACACACAACATCGTGATTAGTAAAACATTTCTGTCCAAAACAAGATCTATCGCATTTTTGCCAATATATTCTAATTCGATCTTTATTTTCGTTCTGTGGTTTTTTACATAAATTGCATATATATTTTTATTATTTGTTTTACAATCATGTTGATATTTATTATTGTATGGTTTCTCACAATTTCTACAATAATAATCACTACCTAAAAATGCTTTCATACTATTAATTACATCATAGTGTTCGTCGTAAAAGTACAA
The DNA here is from genome assembly GCA_029891345.1 of Dryococelus australis. Classification (NCBI taxonomy): domain Eukaryota; kingdom Metazoa; phylum Arthropoda; class Insecta; order Phasmatodea; family Phasmatidae; genus Dryococelus; species Dryococelus australis. Next base: position 62,675,441 of record CM057008.1, read on the forward strand.
ATAAATAGTTGTTGGTTTTTTAGTTCCAGAAAATATAATTGAATTGATTTGTGCAGCTGAAACAACTTTAATTTGAATATTGAGAAAATTTTCTGCATCCATAAGATCTAAACTGAAGCCAATTTCACGACTTTTCCCCATTCTTTTGCAAAGTTCTCTAGCCTATTCGCCTTGTCATTTTCTTCCTTTTCTAATATAAATAAGCTCATTATTCGTTAATTCTCAATCCAAAATGATGATAGTTTCGTATGTTAAAACTGTTATTATTGATCTAGGTCCACATAAATTATCATCATTTTTAATTATAATTAATACATTGTTTAGTTAAATTAACAATTTTTTGCGTCTTGCGCCATTACCGCTGGGTACTCTGTAAACATCAATATCGAAAGTAGTTTCATTTATATCTATATTTTCATTCTATGTAATTACTCTTTCAATTTGATTAAGTACATTTTCGGCATTTAAGTTGTTATTTCTTGCGGCCGAAATAGACTGGTGAAAATTCTGATTATTTGCATATATTCTCATTTGATCGCCTTGTTTATAACCAGTTAATTTTCTTACTGCTTTAATTGCTGCGTCAACAGCATTTCGAGCAGCATTAATTTTTTCTATTGGTGTTCCTTCTAGATTATTTATACGAATACCATATTTTGTTTGCCAAATGTTTAAAGCTTCATTAGAATTACGACTAATTTCGCGAATTTCAAATAGTTGTCTTCTTTCTACGCGTTCATTAGAAATTTTTTGTTTGAAAGGAAAAATTTGTTTTAACTCTTATTTTCTTCTTTTATTGAAAAGGGCAAATTTTTGTTTCTTTGATTTTTTGGCTATACAAATATCTTTTTTTTAGAAAATGGGTATATTTTTTTCGATTTCTTTTTATCTTTCTTATTTAATTCATTGCTATTGGTATAAGACAGTGGCAAATCTGCAAAGTTTCTTTTTCTTTGCTCATTAATAATAGCTGTAATTAAAACTGATTTCCTTAAATTATTTATATTTGTTATGTTAAAGTTTTTAGCTTTAGTTCTTAGTTCCGCGACTGTTAAATCTTTTATAGTTTCTCCTGCTTGACGAATTTTTGTAATACTACTTGTAATAAGATCATCTTTACGTAATTTAGATAATTTTTTTAATGTTTAATTCTCTAGCTATAATTCTCACCTGGGACACTCATTTCGCGCAGACCTGCTACTGAATAATTCGAAGCCATATTTGTTTATTTATAAGAAATAAACATTTATAAACGTTTAAAAAAAATAAAGCAATGAAGAAGTGTAAAAAATTATGAAAATACTGAAATTAAGTTTGGAAAGTGCTTAAATTATATTGATAATAAGTTTTATAATATTTAACTTCTTCTGTGATAACTATGTGTTATAATAGCAGGAACATTGTCCTGCTATTTAGTTGTTGGAGACGTGTATACATTTACAAGAGATATGTCATTAACGTTCACTGTTGTTACGGATATGTAATTAATGGCTGTTGACTCCATCAAACGGATAGTAGGCTAACTACTTCTCCAATACACAGCTGGATGAAAAATTAAAGTTAATTTTTTACATTTACTCAGAGGATTGATTCTCTGTATGAATCCATTACCGGTATCGCAGATTTTGTAAAGAAAATACATTTAATTTAAAGTCCGTGTTTGTACAATAACAGTAAACTGGACAAGTTATTGTATTTCATACAATGAAAAAGTATACAGCTTTTAAAATAATTCTTATGGCAACGAAAATTTTAAACATTATTTTTTGAAAATATGAGTTTTTACAGCATACAGGTAGCAAGCTCTAAAGACTATTACCACCACATAAGTAACAGAATTATTTTATTCACGGATCTATGTGAGTGGGAACACTCTTGTGCCAGAATAGTCTATGAAATTTTGCTTCAGCACGCAGTTTAAATTCCCGCTCACGTGAAATGCTACATCTAACCAAAAGAAAATTAATACAGACATTGTTTACAAAATTTAATTTAATTGCTCACAAAAATTATTTGTATCTTGTCAAGGTACGTTTTATAGCTGTCCAGATAATTTGAGCCATAAACTAGAAACACGTTACGACATGTATTTTTTATTCGAAATTCGCATAATTTTTGTACATATTTTCACTAACCTAAGCAGAATATAAAATGGCAGAATCTAATACGCTATCCACAGTATTCAAAAATAGGTTTCTTAAAATTACTTTGGTGTACCCGAATTTGCATATGTGGGAATCGTACCTGGACGATGCCGTTATTTGGCGGCTTTACTCAGGTTGAGTTGAGAGGTTTGGGAGGTTCTCTATGGTCTTAAGAGCTGATGAGGGGTGAATGATGTGGATATGGAGCAGCGCCAGGAATGGAGTGTAGGGGAAACGGGAGATCCCCGAGAAAATTCACCGACATGCTGCATCGTCCCGGCACGATTCCCACATGTGAAAATCCGTGGACCGACCCCTCCAGGAATCGAGCCCGGATCATCTTGGTGGGAGGCGAGCGCTCTAGCCACTCGACCACCATGGCCCCGCTTTTCTCGGGGTTCTCCCACCATTCATTCCAGGCGCTGCTCACCTCATGCCATCCTTCATCGGATCGCAAGAATATGCACTTTTAAGAGCGGTCCAAACATATGAACTCAACTTTAAAAAAAATATTTCGGTTGTAAATAATATTTTGACATAAGTTGTCACAATTCAAGTAAATAAATTTCTAAATAACCTATTGCTGTAAATTTTTTGCCACGCAATACTAAACAAATGTACACATTCATTCTGCCTCCGGTCATTTACATTTAACAACAGTTCGAAATATTTCAAACATGCATGTACTCAATAACTGTGCGAAGGTTTTGCTATAGTTATAACTAGTACTGTAAAGCTTCTTGCAATAGGATATGCTACTTTTCATATTTATCATTTGAATACATGTCAAAACTGCAATTGCGTAATTTAGAAGTTCGTTGAACAAATTTAATATACAGTTTTTAATACAATATTTTATATAATATTTAATTACAGTAGGATTTTCTCTGTCTATGATACTGTCTCACTGTAGCACCTCACCATATTTTGTTACGAAATGGCTTTTGCATGGTGATCGGGGGGGGGAGAAGGGGGATTTACCTTTGTCAACTCACCTGCTTCCCCTGGGGAGCCAGACCTTCCTATCAGCCCCCCCCCCCCCCAAACCTATCTAACTGTCACCAATGCCGTGAACAATGGCGAAGGTACACAGCAGGGAACACGACCCCTCAAATGGTAAGCATTATCTACTCCACTCGTTTTGTTCTGAAGAGATAGGATAAAAGTGTCCTATCTCCAAGTAGTGAGGTGGGATAATGTCGGCTCAAACATGATGTTGCAGTGCATTGCGCATATGCATATAAATCGTCTTTGTGTAAAAATAATTCTTTATATAAACCATCTGCTATGAATGAAGGTGACACATAAGTGTTTTGGTTTTCACTTTTTCGATATTATGATTGCTTTGTTATCTGCAACTTGTGCCATATGCTCTAATATAGCCCTTTTTATTATTTAAAATAGTATATTAATAAGAATGTTAACGAAATTTTGAAAACAGGATTCCCTCATTTTACCTTTCCTTGATGGCATCTAAAAATCTCATTCTTCTGCATAAACATGTATGACCTCTATTTGCTGTCGCATTCACCTCTAAAACAGCTCTAATGATGCCCTTTATCGCCCTATTAATGCTGTTATTTGTTGCTAGGAGCACAAGAGTCCTCTTTAACCTAAATCATTATTAATTACACATACTAGATTATCATTGTTAATACAATATTTAAAAAAAAACTTGAAATTTTCTGGGTTAGAACCCCCACACTTCGGTTCAAAAACCCAATGCCATTAACCACTCGACCACAAGATTGGATTCCAATGGAACTTTTAATAAGGTATAATGTATAATAATGCATCTGAATTCGCACATCCAAATGAATATATCGTAAAAAGTTATATATTTAAGTAATATGTTTATTTATAACTTTACAATTTTCAAACACAAATATATTATGCGACATGTTTACAAAATGGCATATTAAAGGAGATTTCGTTTGTCGGTTTACAACAGCCAAATATTCGAAGCCTAATTTTTTAAAGAAAAGTTATGTGTTTTAATGAAAGATTTATTTATTAAACTTTTACAAAACAAACATATCGAGTGTCATATGCAAATATTCGTATTTTTCAGACAGATAAGAATATGTCGTCGGAAAAAATGATTATGTAACTATAACAATCGCCATATTGAATTTTAGTAAGCATAGAAGTAATGTTTACTTTATTTTTAAATAAATTATGTAACCACTCCGAGCATCAAATAAAGCACATCACTTACCTTACAACAGGTCATTTAGTCTCTAAACTATTTCTGGCGAGGCCAATTATGCATTTAAGAACTTTTGTAAATGTTGTCAAAATTTTCGAACCTTTTAAGCTATAATGATCAAATTCATAACGTAGAAATCGTACCCTACATACACCATTATGGTAAGGTTGTTTAGGCCCTAAACCCTTTCTGGCAAGGTCAGTTATAAGTAAATCTCTTTTATAAGTATAGTTACTCATAATTTTCGAACCATTGAAGCTGTAGTCATCAAATCCATAACGTACACATAAACCCCGACAACAAACAAGAATGAAAGGTCAAACACACCTAAACCCTTTTAATAAACACAGTTACTCATAATAACCCATATACCGAAGCTATACCCATCAAACTCAGACTAATAAACACAGTTACTCATAATAACCCATAAACCTAAGCTATACCCATCAAACTCAGACTAATGAATGGTGAACAGATCGGTACTGAACTCGATTCTCATTCAGGCTACTTACATTATATTCAGTTTTATTACTTTGAAATCTAAACAGTGGATAACGAGCGTGACCTATCAAGGTAAATATATTGGTGTAATAAGCAATGGATAACTACAGTAAGTGATATTTACATATTGGTTCAACACTCATACTTTTCATTCCGATACAAACGTTTTTGTTTCGGTACAAACATGCACGCTCAGACACAGACAGTATCAAGTATCAAGTAAATCATACAACATGAATAATACACAGAATAACACACATACACACACTCGCACAATTCATTTGCACATACCTTACCAAGCAATTTCAAATCCCCATACCATCGAACTTTTCAAGCAAAACTAAATACTTGAAAACTAGAGCAACATATCTTACAACTCAAATGAACAAAGCATACAAAAACTCACGACCATATTAGGAAACCACATCTAACTATATTACTAACAACATACCACCCACTTGCAAAACCCCTAGTATCAAATTTTGCAAGCAAAACTAAATACTTAAAAACTAAATAAAAACCAGCATACAACACAAATGAACACATTAGCATATGTCATCCAATAAACATCATGCATATTTAATTTATAGCATAATGCTAAAAAAAAGTAAAAAACATTTTCAAGAGTCCCTTTTTCTAATTTACTATATAACATCATTTAAAACAAAATTAAGATCCAAATAAAGTAATCGTCTCACTCAAATCGTATTATCCTATACTACATAGAGAAATCAAAACTTTTTTAATTTCATAAAAATCCCTTAATCAAAGAATGTTTGTAAAGATCTACTCTGTTTAACTGTTGGTTCGATCCTTCTAGATTACTTAGATCTTATCTGCATAACAAGTATTTTTTTATCTTACAAGAAGCTTAAGTATATTCATCTACTTCGAAAAGCATCGCTATTGAAGCATACATACTGATTTAGTCAATACTTCAATCTAAACATAGACATTTACAGTTATGTTAACATACTCTTTGTTTAAATTCCCGACAAGGTAAATATGCATATATGAATTGTTTGCAATGTTTGTTTAAACCCACCCATCTTAAACATTAAATATTAAATATTTTTTATATTAATGTTATTTTTATCTATCATTAAGTTAAAGGCATGCTATGTAATATATTGTCATAAATGCTAAATACTTACTATGCAACTAACAAACTTACATAATATAAGTCATTACATTACCTAACATACACAATCATAACCAAAGACATTTAAATCTTTATAATCATTCTAGAAAGACTGTTTTGTGAATGGCTGATGAGTTCTGGCAGGCTTCCGAAGAATACCATGTTTAATTGTTATCTATACACCATAACCTTTTGATTTATAAAACACAACCAATGTTTTGAGAAACTTAAAGAAATTATATCGATCATGATAGGTTCGGCTTACATCGGGAGAGTCGAGTGCACACATTATCAATCGTCAAGAGTAAAATATGCATATTCGCTTAACAAAGAACACATATTTAGCGAGATTATTTACATATAAGTAGTATGTACATAGTGACTCAAGAACGTTACAGGGTAAGTAGATATTTGTTTTTACCTGCGCATCAAGTAAATTTACCAAACTATTGACGTACTGAATATCCTACTAAAGTAGTATGTATGTAATGAGATGAAACACAGACCGATAAAAACCGACGAACAAGAAAGGAATATAACAGTGTAGGTTTGCGAACATACTCATTGCTTCATTGCAAGTCAAACTCACTTTTTAGCACTAGTATTTACATATTGAATAACTAACATAATTAAATTCACTCTAAGTACACATCTTACCATAACCAAAACTAACATATGTTTGATATTGTGCATAACTGATATGCATGTCATCTTGCAATACACTACACAATAAACACTTAAACAATATACCTTTCCAAACTCAAAGCATTCTGGAAAGAACTCCCATACAGCATTCATAATCTCTCTACACCAATCTATCACAACAAATCGACACCAAAGAACTACATATTGAGACAATTGCATCGATTTTGTTGTCTCTGGCATGCCCCTTTTCCAACGATTCGGCGAGGCAACGTCTGCAGTTGTTACACGCACATGAAAATGCTTTCTGAAAGTGAAAACGAAATTTGGACAAATTGAATATTCTACTTATAAACGAACAGAGGTCGCTCTGACCTGCTTGCTGGTGTTGTTGTGGCCCGGTATGGCAGAACTAATTTAATTTTCACAATTAAATTATTTCTTGGCTTTTGTGTAACAAGAACATCGTACGACCTGCTCTTGGATCAACAAGTGTTATTATGGCACCTGTAGTTTTTATTCCTGCTGTCGGCGGAGCTGAGCGCTGCGATCGCCTTTCCTCTTGGCGGAGGGGTGTTCTTGCCATCTGCGCAGAAGGCCATCGCATTGGCAGCTTTGAATTTCATTCGCCGATCATTACTTATACCCCTCTAGGGTATATTGATTATTGACTGTGGTTATCGCCTTCTACCAAGTTTAACGATCGTGGTTCAAATATTGGTGTGTAACTTTTTATTGGTTCCTACCTTTGCAGGGCAAATAGTTTGTTCTTATTGGGGTTTGGAATTGATTCACCCCTCCAGGTAATAACTGCAATGTAATAGTATATATGCCTTGACTTTTTGCTCATTCGAGGTCAGACGATTTCCGCTTCGGGGGAGCACCATAATCATAACAGTTATGTAATTATTCACGTTAATTTCTTGGTAGGATTCACAAGCAAGTATGTTATGGCGTCACTTTGATGAAAGGCTAGATGCCCTAACATGGGCTTTTACGATCATTGTTCTTGCAGATAATATTTGTGATGACTCTCTACTAAGAAAGTGAATTTATATTTTTCTCCTCAAAGTTAAGGCTTCTATTTGTAAAGCAGTTGCTTTGGTCGCAGGACAAGAGGAGTGGAATAGAACTTTACTTTTGTTATTATTGCATTTTGATGGCAGGCAAGTCAACTCCGCTGGAGTTTTAAGATATTTATTATGTTTGTTCTATTGCCATATTTCTTAACTTTGTTGTTGATAATGAAAGAAATTCTCTTGGAAATTTTATGAAAGTTTTACTGAATTTTGTCATGCAAGGCCTATTTAACTACAGGATAATTGAATGGAAGTTTTTAGAAAATGTTGTCATGCAAGGCCTATTAAACTATAGGTTAGGTGAATGCAAGTTTGAACGCATTTTGTCATGCAAGGCCTATTTAACTACAGGTTAATTGAATGGAAGTTTTTAGAAAATGTTGTCATGCAAGGCCTATTAAACTATAGGTTAGGTGAATGCAAGTTTGAACGCATTTTTTCATGCAAGGCCTAATGCAAGTTTTAGATAATTTAATCATGAAAGTCCTATTAAAATATATATTTGGCATTGGTCCTATATGGCCATTGAATTGTTTGTACAGAAAATTAAATGTATATTTGGTTATCCCTGGTGGATATATTTTTGGTAAGTATAAAGGCTTTGCGATTTTAAAGTGCCCTTTTTACGATGTTTTCAATCATTAAAATAGGCTTGCGAATTTATATACACTTTTCCATATATGTATCCGAGTTCCAGTAAGGGGAGAGTGTTTTGAGTAACATGTATTATGATAGAATTTTTACTCAGAAATTGTAGTGTTTTTAAAGAAGCTGTAGGTTTAACAGAGTCTTGAAAGGTTATGTGTCATCGTAATGTTTTCTCAGAATGGGTGTAAATTATATATTTTTATACATATCAAATTATGTTTGAATACCAAGAACAGAAACTGAATAAAATAATACTTCATGCACACTACATGTTTTCTGAACTTAGTTAAGAAAATTATATTCCAAACCTACTTGAAAAACCATTACTTTTTGGCTTCTGCCAGTTGTTTACTTATGCTTAAACCATTTTTAGATTTGTAGGATTCAGTCTTGCTGTTTCCTTAGGTCAAGAGTAAAATGCTCAGGTCGCCCGAACAAACCTCTTATGAGTGTGTGGCATTTTGAGTTGCATATTGTTTTGATGGAGCAGTGGAAAACTTTGCTCGTATGGAAATAACATTTAAATTATTTAACTTCGAAAATTAAAACTTTAATGAGAATACAAAACGCGATACATACGTCGCTGTTCGTATTCGTACAGATGCAGCAATATATACACGCACACACTTTGACCAAAGTTAACCTCACACTCGGATTTACGATGCAGACAAACAAATATTATTCACTCACTACAAAAGTGTGGCAAGTACGGCATTTTTCAGGCCACGTGCATTTTAATAATTATATTAATGGTTTACAAATACATTTACAGAACACGCAAACTTACTGTTGTAACCTCTTGAACGCGTGTTTTTCTGTGGCAATCCTTGCGAATTTACTTCAGTAAATCCACGTTTGTTCGTCACTAGCATTAAATAATTTATTTGCAAAATCAACACTGCGCACATTTCCTGATAACAAACAAACTTAAACTTATATACGGAAATAATATTCGTGTCACTTGATTGTGGAAGGCGGTTAGGAAAATGGCGGAACGATCAGTTTTAACGACGTGCCGATTAATATTACATTTCACTCAACAAAACGCACTACAACGGTTCCTACAACCAATTATGTTTGGAAAAAGCAATTTAAAAAATAATTAACTACCGATTAAATATTCCGACAACACCAACAAGATATTCGTATAATAAACGAGATGAGATAAAAAAAGTTTACACACAACGGCCTTCACCGGACTGTGAACTAGAAAATAAACATGGCTAGCCATTGGCTGGAAACGTTTACTGTTCGTATGTGTCGACATACTCTGTCGTAGATGTTAATAATGTTTTTAAAGTCCCGTTACTAATAGCCAAGAAAATTTAATATTGCTTTAGAAACATAATTTAAACCATAAAGGTTGTAAGTATAACTAAGATTTTAAAGTACAACTTTTAGTTCCGAGTACTATTTTATTCCAAAGACATCATCAAAATAGCCAACCTAACAATACGGATCCCGCAGCAGTTCATCAGCTGTTACAATACTGTAGGAGCGAGAGCATTTACTATGTACATAATGTATAGGTTGGTCACATCGTCTGTCAAATTTGAGACCACTTATATGAAATGGACACGAGTTTGATCATTCTGCCAACGCTCATCTATACACACCCAAGATAATATATTTAATAGTGAATATTTGCCATAAGAAATAATGTTAGATCCATCTTATCTCCTACACACCATTCACTTATGAACTTAATTTTAAATACAGAAGTTATATTGTAATTGTTTGATGCATTCATTTATTTTCCAGACTTATGAATAATAATTTTTTTTTCTTCACAAAACACGAAATATCATTCTTCATTTGTAGAAACAGAGATCTCACCATATTATTAATTAAATATACCGTACAGCTTTCCCCATCTCCCAATAATAAATTTAATAAGATATCAACCAACGATATAGCCCAAACCTGCATCTACCCATCGAAAAATGTTTAAAATAAGTCATTACTTTATATCATATCATACTCACTGCTAAAAAAAACATACGAATCATCCATTTCTACGCATTATATGTTGAAATATTCCAATTACATAAACAAACCATAACAACAGTCAATGTTTACATCATATCGGTTATACCAAACACTTCCCTTCATACCATCCAGGACAACAAAACAATCAAATAAGCTTTCCTATGAAATATACCAGGGAATTACTCAGATAAACCACATCATCATATCATCATCATCATGCAGACTTATACTTCATCAGTCAGATACAATCTCAAACATCCAATATAGTGTAAAAACAATTGCTACTGAAGGTGATAACATATCCCATTTCGCATTAATTAATAGAGGTTTCCTTTCCTTTATTCACATATGGCTCTTTACTGGAAAAATAGTTCCATCAAAAATTATTTTGTCTCTTCTTCTAATTACCATATAAATTGCCAGAGAAGTCCATCTCATTAGCTAACACCAAACACATATAAACATATATTTAATGTTCTTATATCCTCGGAGCTTATACTTATGTTGTACATATCAAGACATTGCATACAACAGGAAGAGGATAAAATGTATATTTAATAATAAAATTAATAAAAACTTTAGTCTTCCATACACTTTATCTTTATTTCACACATTTGTCAAAAATACATAGTATTACTTACATACACTCAATCATATTCTCATTTCAACAAAAGTATTTATGCTTTACTCTAATTTTATAGTACAATTCGTATTGTGACCACTCAAGGTTTCCCTATTCACATATACAGTATTGCACTTGACACATGTATAGGTCTTATAGCTAATGGTAAATGGACAGTTATTTTCTTCATGTTGTCTAGCGCTAAACAGACTCGTGAATGCCTTGTTGGAATACTTGCACTAGATTCCCGATGATCGACGAACACTACCTTTACACTTCCTATGTATGTAAACTACGAGTAAACACAATATCACACTCATCACAGTGGAACGACTGGTATGCTAAACAGATGAAACATTGACTACATTCATCTCAAGGTATATAACAACAACTTGTAGTAAAGGTATTTCCACAATAACATTATTGTTTCTGTATTGCTTATGGTGTTGCAGATAGTAAGTATTCAACGATTGTTACTACAAAAGCGTGCACTATCACTATGTGATTCCATGCCAAACGATCTGAATTCCACCACACAACCGTTGAAGAAGTGAAAACATTCATACAGGATGCAAGCTTATAATACTGGTTTCACAACAGCACAATTAGTTTATGTTGTCACTCAAACTCAGAGAAAGAGACACCATCTCCACTATCTTAATATACGACTCAGGTGTAGAACTCAAACCCATGATCCCATACAGGGAACAGGGGCTTAAATCTGGCACCTTAAAACCGCCCTACGTACTCGACAACTGCAGAAAATGTTTAATTATAATAAAAAATGCTAACCTTCTCGTTGGTTAACATCATAGGATCTTAAGCTGATGTTCAAAATCTACTGCATAAAACAAAAAAAAAGCAAGTGCTTATAGTACTGTGACATCTGGACTGTTGTCAAATTTCTGCGTCCATAGGATTAACGTATATTATCGTGTTTAATCTTAATGCCACATATGGCGTAGGAATCCAGTGGATATTTCATTGCGTCCTTGCATAATGTGCGAGATGAAATATCCACAGACACGGATCACTGACAGACTTGCTTTGATCATTCTTCAAAAGGAAACGTATCCGAATGTACACATAGCGTTCACCACGCATCGCCTCAACAACGTTTTACGGACAAGAACATGTACATCTTGTGAATACAAGTTAGACAGATATGTAGTCGTTTTTATTTCTGTCCGATGTAGTTGAAAATATACATGATATGTCCAAAAACGTTAATCAATTCGTTTGCAAAAGTTTGGAAAAGTAGCGTGTTATATTAAATGTTTTTCTGAGTTTATAATGCCCTACACGTAAAAGGCTTATCTCACGAATTAATTGCAAAATCCGAAATCTGCCTTGAAAAATGTCGTAGACACGTAGTCACGCATATTTTAACATAAGCACTTGCTTGCTGTTCCGAATACAGTTTCCAGCGAATAATGGAAAATAGTGTAGTGGAAAGATTTGGGCATCGAGGCTTGAAAACCGATAAGGATGAAGAGAAGTGAGTATGGAGCAGCGCCGGAATGCTAGGGTGAAGGAAACTGGAAATCCCCTAGAAAACCCGCCGACTAATAACATCGTCCAACAGGATTGCTACATAACAAAAATGCAGGAGTGCCCCCACCGTGAATCGAACCCGGTTCGCCAATGTAAGAGGTGGGTAGTCTAACCACTACTCAACATAAAGGGTAGTCATTCCACCTCCGAACGTCCAAGTGTTACGTTCAAATTGACGTACTCATTTTACGGTAATCAATCTAACAGTTGTCACAATAGTAACACAGTTTTGTTAGAATTTCACAGTGAAAAATGAATTACGTCATTAAGTCCATCACAGTGCTAATTTTCAAAGCCGCAGAAACAGCTTTAGAAATTTAGTATCAATAATTACCGAACAACCAATTTAAATTGGAGTTATATGAGTAATGTGGTGTTATCGGAGCATAATTTTGGAGGATTGTTAGAAAACTAACGTTATCAATTCGTATGAGTCAAAAATATTTTAAGTTTACGTAATATATTTACCAAACTATATATACACGGACATACAGGTCCGAGTGAGTTTTCACGAATGTTGTTCTCGTTGTCAGTCTGCTGTCTCTTCGTCACGTATCTCTTGACACAGGAAACTGTCTGTTCTCAGGCCACCCACACAACTCCTCTGTCAGACATACGCCTGCCTGACATACGTCTGTCTGACTGACGAGTTCAAACAACTGTAAAACTTCACTCAGACATGTTGGAACTTGAGGTATCCCTAGAATTCCTTTTCAAACAAAGGTTCTTTCAATTTATTCGAATAGGTTAGTTAGTCCCTGATCAGTTGTGTAACCGTACACTCTAAGAAATTATTTGTAAATTTACTATATCTGTGTATACGTACAGTGACAAAGAGTGAATGGTAAAATATTTTCCCATACATCCATGGTAACGTTTCTACACTTGCTCTGTAAAGAGTCAAACGCATAGGGGAGTTCCCAACTTTGTTTAGTAGAGATACTGAACATTTCCATATTTTCAGCCTGATATGTAGTACTATTACCGTACATTGTATACGTTTAAAACTTCAATTACAGTTTAGGAAGTCTGCCAGAATTTTTTTACAGTGTAAGTACAACACATAACAGCTGTTGTTATGTTCCGAAGTGTGATGGTATACGTTATTGTAATTTTAAAAATGTTGACGTGAACACATCTTTAAAATCACGCCGATACGGAAACAGCGATGTAACCTTTGCAGGGTGTAGGGCCGCGGTGGTGTAATGGTTAGACTACTCTACTTCTACCTTGGCGAACTGGTCGGTTCACTCCTGATTGTCAATCAGTTAAACAATATTAACTGATTCAGATTATCAAGAGTGGGACAATAAATAGTTGGCAGTAAGTATTACTGGCAGGCTATTGAAAGTGGTAAATTAAGTGAACATGGGTTGTAGCCTTGAGAAGCGAGCGCCCTAGCGGCAATAGAGGTGATGAATGCTCGCCTAGAGCCAATAGTTCTAGCTGGAGCCTCCCCCTGCCGTGTTGGAGGGTTGAACGCAGAAAGTTATGGAACAGGTTCTACAGGGGAAGCCTCTGTTAATTAACAGTCTGGGTGGAGCTCGCCTTCAAACGAACTTATCTCGCAATACTGTGTACCGGAACCAGAATGTTGTAGGTCTGTCTGTACGTTTTAAATAATCAACCTCAAGTATCTATACTATATCTATAATATTGAATATGTAGCTCTTAAGATTGCACAGGTAAGCAATTAAATAATGAGTAGTCCTCGGCTAGAATCACTCTTGAGTCCTAACATTCAGGACCTGTGGGGTGAAAAATAACTCAGACCACGAAACTCAGTATAATAAGTATACTTACCAACTGAAACCAGTATTTGTGAATGTTCAAACATATTACATATTTAATCCGATTAAATAAACTATAGCATTAAAATAAACATTAATTTCAATTTAGTGAGAAGAAACTGCTGTAATATTTCAATCGGCAACTCCCTGGCAACTCATACATAGATCTTGGCTCCCAGAACAAAAAATGGATGAACTATAATGCATAAAACAAGTGACGCTGCAAATGAAGTTAACTTGTCTATAACGGCTTACAAACTGTTAAAATAACAATGAGAAAATGTCAAATGTGATAGCTCTAATAATTATGTAATACTTTGATAAAACAAAAGAGGTTTGTTGTTGAAGAAAAACTTCGAAGATTAAATGGCTTACTCTTAAAATCTATTTCATTTAAATGAAATTCTTCAAGCTTTTGTTATTTCTATTTCCCTAATTTTATCACAAACACAACTAATGTAGTTTTTTAATAATACAATAAGCGCCACAGGACTCAAGAGTGATGCATCATAACTGTTATTAAAGACCTGGAAATTTCTCGACTTCGGCTGACAGCAGGCTAGATTCCACAGTACTATGTATACTTAACGCCACTTATGGCGGCATCTCTTATGTTTTCCGTACGTAATACCCTCGCTCTACTTTCGGGCTGTCTACCATTAGCTCGCTTGCCTTCAGGACGTGTCAAATGATGTTTCGTTCAATGATAAATTCCCGTAGTTGTACAATTGTTTGAAGATTAGTGTGACACAAATTAATCCGCGAAATTTACACATTACGGACTTTCATAGTCTAATTATAGTTCACACATACACACAATGAGAAAAACATTGCAAAGTGACTACTCAAATTGATATCAATTATCAGTACGAATCTCTATTTTGAAAAGGTTATTGTGATTTTATTATATAAGTGCGTTTTGTTTATTAATATTTGATATATATATATATATATATATATATATATATATATATATATATATATATATATATATATCAAATATTAATAAACAAAACATATATATATGTGTGTATATATATATATACGCGTGTGTGTGTTTACAGTATTAAGTATTTAGTATCACAGTTATTTAGACTTCAATATTCTGTTTGTTATTGTACATGTTTGTGCCAATAAATGCAGATATACAAAAATATTAGTCATTATTATTAGTTATTGAAGTTTATTTTATTTTGAGTTTAGTTATTTAATTTTTAAATGAAATTTAAATGTTTAATATTATTATTGATATATTCTCTGATATATTATAAATAAACTAGTATTACATACCCTGTTATTTTGTACCATAATTTTTGGCCAAATGTTCTATAGCCTTGCTTAAACTTTATTTTCGGGTTACTCACTATGTATGCAAGTCTCCACCACAAATGGATAAAACGTAAAATACGCTGGAATAAAACGCCACGAAGAAAACCATGCTTCGTATTTGTGCACTGAAAATGCTAATAAAAATAAATAATCTTTATACATAGCTAGTAATAGCACGGAATCTTCGCCATTTCTTTTAAAATCAAACCGTCTAAAAGTCACGTAATGCACTCTAAACCTGAATCAGTGAGGATATCTATTTTTCTATTAATAAGGACGTCTGGCAGAACAAAAAGTTGCTTTCGAACACTTTATATAGAATTTCAGTGAAAATGCACCAGTTGTCCTTCACTTACTGAATAAATGACATTTTCAACTAAGTGTTACTGATCAGTGATACAGATAGTGATCGACTGCTAAGTTTGTGATCGTACGTAATACGTTTCAAAGTAATTTATTTTTTCATAAACAGATAAATTTTCAAAAAAAAAACTTATTTACAAATTATTGCATAAAAATATACTTTTTAAGTGTGAGATTCATCTTTGATATTACCGTTTCACGGGATAACATGAACATTAAAACATGCATTTTATTTTCACGTAGCCGTCATGGAGCTCGGTTTTGACGTTTACCAGCTTCAGGCGTGTCGACTAGAGTGAGCTTATGCATACTTATTGTATAAACAAACCTAATGTTATCAACTTAACTAAAAACGAACAGAAATTGTATAGAATTTAAAGCTACATACGTTCGATTTAATATTGGAAATGACATATTTTCGCTTCTAGCTTCAACATTGGCTTGTGGCTTTAGCATCGCACAACGGCGCGATGACGGCCTAGTAACAAATATACTTGGAGTTCAAATCCTGAGCGAAGTGTATTCTTTAAATTACTAAAGTGTTCTGTAATTGCACGCCACAAACAGTGATTGTCGGAGATAGGCCTATTTCTCGTCATTATTGGGCTAAATTGAGAAAAGCAATATTAAATTCACCACATGCAGTTGGCTGTGACAATCAGTTATTTTTCACTGATTCTCAGTGGAGCAATTTTCACCGATTTGTGAATCAGTAATTTTTCACTGTTTTGGATTTATAGCGTGTATGGCCATATAGTTTTATTTCTTAAATACATCGTATATCATGAGAATTTTATAATAACGCCAAAATTGAACCACGAATTTTATGACATTGTCAATATCTATAAGAGGTATTGTCTTCTATTTCGCACATCCCGCGGTAATAATAAAAATACAAATACGAAAACGTCGGCGTAAACGCGATCGTCGTTTTCAAATAGTAAAAAGTAGACATTTTTCATTCTTCTTGTAAACAAACACTTTTTCTTCTTCTTCTTCTCCATCGCAGACTGACGCCGACATTCGCAACTCAAGACTGTGTGTATATATATATATATATATATATATATATATATATATATATATATATATATATATATATATATATATATATATATATATACATACATACATACATACACACACGTATGTATGCATATACCGGTTGATTCGCAATTACTCCGACAAACTTCGGGAGGTGATTCTTCATGAAAAAGTAAAAGGAAAACATATGTGACACTTTATACCTAAACCGAATATTAAGGGAGGTATGAGCCCTTAAAAAAAAAACGAGGTTTTAAGCCGCATTTGTTTAAAATATCGGCTCTTACGTTGAAGGTCCCGACAACATACAATAATATTCCGAGAGTTGTCATTGTATGTTACTTCGTTACCGATATTTTGCACAAATACGGCTTAAAACCTCGTTTTTTAAGGGCTCATACCTCCCTTAATATTCGGTTTAGGCATAAAGTGTCAGATATGTTTTCCTTTTACTTTTTCATGAAGACTCACCTCCCGAAGTTTGTCCGTCTAATTGCGAATCATCCCGTATATTTATGTTGTTCGGGTATAAGAGGACGATGAGACACACGACCCCGTTTTGGACATCTCCAGTTAAACGAGACGGTGCTGACTCTATGCTGTATTTAAGTGTACTGAAGGGCTTCACTACCTAATTTGGTCCAGATCCCTCAGACTGTGTAGAATTGTATGGACAACAAACATTGAAAATACATCTTCCGGCCCATTTATGTTAAGAATAGGGTTGTTTATAATTCAGTCGCAGACAAGATAATCTCCAGTCCGTCTGCTATAGACCATTCACTGTAACGTTCAATTTTTCTGAAGCCCCGCCTGCTAAAGTTCTACTTCCAAGATATTCCTCCGCCTCATGCAAACATAGCTTAACCAAGTCTAGAAAATTTCAGCAAAAGGACAATGCACATAATTCTTGCGCACTAATTTAGATTAATGTTTTCAATAAAGACTGTTTCTTACTAGGCATTTCCAACACGCTTATTTTACCCTCAATTTTGTTCGTTTTCATTATAAACAAAACATTATACTCTATAAGTAAAATATAAGAAAAAATTCAATTTAACCAAAAATAAGATGGCTTGTAATATATAACATATTTAGGAAACAGCCAAATACGTTTAAATAAGGGGTGATTCTGTAAAGGTATGACACAAAAAGATGGAAGAAACAGCGAATAAACTGTAGTAAGGTATAATTATACTCAGGTTGGGAGAGTTCTGCTGCTACTAGGTACGTAGTCTTCTAAATATTAAGTTACGTAAACAATAAAGAGAGAAATATTCTACTTAGTCACGAAGTTATTTTACAATGTATGTTTTATTATTGCAATTATCGAGTTTTTAATCTAGAAAATTGAGAAAATCAGGTACATGGCCGACACTAGCGCTTACCTAGTGGTGAAAATGCGGTACAAGCAGACTCAGTAGCTGGCTGGAGCAGAGCCTGTGAGGGAGGGTAGGAAGTGGAGGGAGGTAGAGTGAGTGTGAGGCCTGCGTTGTGAGGGAGCGCGTTGTACCGGCGGTCATTAAAAGTTCCCAATAAACAAGCGGCCGCCAAACTGCAGCCCGTGATTTACTGCCTCCTCTAGAATACACACACAACAGCCACATGCGGTAGCCAGCCTGCCCGGCTCGCTACATCTAGCTACTGCTGAAACTAAACCGCTGGATAATACTGTTGCACGTCAACTTCAACATTATAGGCTATTCACGGCAAAGTGAGCACTTTTTAAGGCCCTTATAAATTTTTCATTTCGTCCAATTTCCATCTTCATTGTGCTTTTTAATATAAACATTGCAATGTGACCAACAAACACAGTATTTGTTGGTCTGTGGTTAACGCCTGTGGCTGCAATAAGATATATTTATTAGTGGTTAATGCCTGTTGGGAGGGCCTTAAAAAGTACTCAATTTACCGTGAACAGCCTATACCAAGTCCGCAAGCACTTCAGTCACTTCACGTCTTACCTAACGGAAAAAGTTTGGATTTATAGTCGTTCACAATTATTTTATTTTCGAAGTACATATCAGAGTAACAACTGATGTAGTAGCATGTTTAAATTACTTCCATTTTTAAAGAAAAGTGAAAAATAAGGTAATTAATACCTGATGGGATCGGCTACAAGTGCCTATGAAAAGTGAATAGAATTGACAGGAAGAACTATGCAGAGCTAAGTGCTAAAAAACGGTTTAGTGACTTCCTATATTAAAATTTCACGTGTAAATATTTTAAATAATTCTGACAAATTTCAGTCAATTGAAAAAATTTCGAACTTTTTTTTTTTCTTTCCGCATTACTGTTGAGGTATAATATCGGTACCTTCACTTCCGCTAGTATTATACATTCAATTAGCGAAATAAATATTGTAATTAGAAAGTATCATCTCAAAAATAACGCCTTTAATGAATTTCAGTACATTTTTGTTGGTTTGAACATTAAAATTTAAGCTAAATAATAAATGTGTTGGCTAATGTGGCTATTTTCCGTAACACCTTGCTCAGTGTTCGAAGACTAATTAATTATATACTTGAGCACATACCGAACTTTTATAACTAAATTGTGGGGCATAACTATAATAGCGCGTACTTTATTTTTCATCGAAAAGTTTCAGCGCAGGCTTGAGGAAAATGTGTTAGTAATGTTGGCTCTCCTGCCGCAGAAGAATATCCTTTGAAATGTCCCGGTGCATATTTAAAGACTTGGATAAAAAAAAACAGGAAAAAATAAATCACACCTTCAAGAAAATGTAACATCTGGTTTGCTAAATGATCAGTTTGCTTAGCACAGCGCAGTTTGAGGTCATTCACTGTCCGTATCTCGGCGATGAAGCGTAGCGAGGCCTTGAGCGATGATGAGGATGAAGCGGCGCTGGAATGCAAGGGCGGGGGAAACGGGAGATCCACGAGAAAACTCACTGACCAGCGGCATCTTCCGGCACGATTCTCCTCATACGAAAGTCCGGGAGCGGCCCCGCCGGGGATCGAACCTGTTTCGCCTGGGTGAGACGGGAGTAGTCTAGCCACTACAACACCGCGACCCCATCTCCTGCACGGACTGCCAAGATCTATTGTCCTTTGTGTGTCTGTTGACATGTTCATTGTTTCTAGGTGTGGGGCTGCGGTGGAGTAATGGCCAGACGACCCGCCTCCCGCCAAGATAAACCGGGCTCGATTCCCGGCGGAGTCCCTCCCAAATATTTGCACGTGAGAATCGTGCCGGATGATGCTGCTGGTGGGCGGGTTTTCTCGGGGATCTCCCGTTTCCCCCGCCCCTGCATTCCGACGCTTCTCCATACTCACCTCGCTTCTCCATCATCGGTTCTCAAGACCTCTCTGTTAAGAGCCGGACTAACTTCCCCACTCAAACTTTTTTAGGTATTTATTTAATTTTTGTATCACTCCATATTACTTGTACACTGTCGATATTTAGTTCCTTCTCTATCAACAATTTTAAATGTTTTTTTTTCTTTCAAATTTTTAAACAGCTCTTAAGAATTTCATTTCTATTCTCTGGATATGTACAAAACTTGTGACGCCGAAATGATGACTCGTGCCAAAACAGCGACGACAAAGAAACAAAGCATTGTGGATAAAGCTGCAAGTGAACATGTACGACTCTGTTACCTGCTTCCTACTGATATGAAGGTACGCTTACGCTATACTTAAATCTTACTCTAGCCATTCATTCCATGCCGTCCACAAACCGAAGTTCAGGGAGTCCTTCTCAAGTCCTGGTACTACAGGATTGCTACGGGTCTGGCAATCCTTAAAAACCGTGACAATCAGGGAATTTGAAAACGGTCAGGGAAAACCTGGAAAAGTCGGGGTAACTGGCCACTGCTCCTGGAAATTAAAACCTGGAATGTGCTCTTAAGGTATAGGCTGTTCACGGTAAAATGAGTACTTTTGAAAGCCCTGTTTAGTATGTACTTGTATGCAAGTTGTGTATTATTTCACCTTAAGCAAAATTAACATTGTCATGGGCCTTCATCACTTTATTCATGCGTCGGTCAAGTAAAACTGTGAAATTAGTAGAAAATAAACATTTTATAAATCTGATCATTTTTACACCCTGAGGCGTTTAAAAAAAAAATAAAGCGTAAGAAATAATTTACGTTATCAAAAATGGTTGCCTAACACTTTTTATTCGACGTTAAGATATGGAACTATCTATCGTTACCAACTTTACTGGGAGCATATTACTCAGTGCGGCCCGTTAAAATATATGCAGGAAGGGAAGGCCAACTCAGAGTACATTACGCCAAGTTTTTAATGCAGGTCAGTGAGAATATGTCATTTCATAACTACTTATGTAATCAAGATAGCCGACTTACGCGTGCGCTAGCAACATTTTTTTTCCTATTCGTTTGCTCTTTTGTGATAGGTCAGACAAGGGAATTTCTTTTACTTAACGGACGATTGTGGACGGAGGGTTTCGTCTGTTATGCTGTGCAAGTAATGTTATTTAAGCAAAGCCAATTGTGGACGAAGCGTGACATCATCCCGGACCATCTCAATTGACTGCACCAGATCCGTGCACCATCCCGGTGAAAACCAAAGAATTAATGAGAAATAAAATGAGTTGGTAATCCGCCGATTCGTGGCCTCGGTGTTTATGTAAAACAACAAAAACAAACCTTAGACTTAGACTTGGGTAGCTGCAAACTGATGTGATAATACGCTCCCGGTGCAGTGTCAGGTCTCATATAGGCTGATCACGGGTATTTGAGAACTTCTGGAAATGAACCTTTGACAAATGTCACTATTCCTACCTGCGTGTGTTTGAACCTGCGCACTAGCTGGGATAATGCGCTCTGTAAAGTTGGTAACTATAGTAGGCCCGGCTACAATAACAGTAAGAAATAACAATAAACAATTAAATCCAAACTTGTATATGAGACCAGCTGCAACACAACATAACGGCGTAAGATGGCTGCCTGATAGCGGTAGTGGCGTTAAGAATATTTTCCATTCTCTTATGTCGAGTTCTACGTCGCTGGCAAATCACGAGACAACATTGTAGCCAGTTCATTTTCATACTTCTACGGTAACGCCACTGTTATTTTGTTACGGGAACGCCGCGGTGATTGTAGCCTAGGCCTTACACACGTAGATCTCGAGAACGGAAGCAAGAGTTGAGTTCACTGTGAAATGTAGCCAACTTGACAGAGCCTCCGGCGTGCGTAAGGCTGCACCTCCACGTCCACGTGTCAAACTTCTTATGGCCATAGAAGTTTCCAGCAGTGGTTGGTTCCAAAACTGCTCACTTGACAGTTGTAACGTCACTTCCGCTACAAGTTGAGAACATGTATGTCAAACGTTTGGCAAAGTGGAACAATTTCGCTGCTATTTAACCACTAGGCTCGGCAAAGTTAAAAAACAGGATATTGTAATAATCATAAATCAAATATCAGGGTGTCCACCCACGAGGAAAAAAGGGAAAAATCAGGGAATTTCATGTGACAGGGAAAAGTCGGGGAAATGTCAGGGAATTTTCACGTAGGTAAGGGAAAATGTAAATATTTCGCTACTCCTTAAAATTTGTTAGTTGTGTGAATACAGCATCATGTAACTATAAGCAACGGTACATATTTTCCAAGTAACATAGGGTTTGTATGTACAAAATAAAGTATTTTTGTGTTTGTAATGGGTACTCACTTGAAGTCATATATCGTGAGAAATATGTACAGGCTGATTAAAATATTGGACCTGCTTGCTTGGTCTGTTGCAGTGTAATTTAATTCTGCTTCACTGATAAGCGCATTTGTTTGGTCGGCAGTGAAAAAAATATGATATTGGAAGGTTTCGGACCCGAAAATAGGTCAGGGAAAATGATAGGATTCTGCCTGGAAAACAGGGAAAAGTCAGGAACTTCCTAAAATGAAATTGCATCGGACATCCTGAATATGTATAATAACTTTGTAACAAAGCATAATCTTTCTCTTTTAATGTCCACATAGCTTAGAATGAAAATTAAAAGTTACCTTTTAGAACACTGCGCACCTAGCGGCGGAAATGCCCTATACTAAACTCTCCCGTTAAGGTGGGTTTACGATTGACTTAACAGAATGAGTTCGCCGTGTGCTTAAGAAATGATTCAATATGTTCAAGGTTATTAGTTTATGACTGTCGTGTGCGGGTTGTGACGGGTCGTGTGTGATATATTACATGTTAAGTACAAGACAAGATGAAGTAGCCAATCAGAGTACAGCGGCAGTTGTTGGCGGGAAACTGTATTAACAACTTGCGTTTAGGTTACGTCGTTTTGTGAAATCATATGGAAGTAATTATTTTGATCGAGAGAGAGTATCATCTTAATCAAAGAACAGTACATGCTCATTTTTCTTTCGTGGAAGAGGTTATTGAATACGCTTTAATTTACCTTTTTCAGATTTATTGATGTAAATGTTCAATGTTGGCATCGGCTCCCCCTTCTATAAGATTTCACGAGGTTTTTAAAACGATTACACGAGCAGTAATCACAGATAATTAAATATATGTCAATTGTCCAATTGTTTAGGTTATTTCTGTTGCTTAAATTACCTACGATTTTGATTGATTAGACTTAACAGTTGCTAATGCAATCGAAAACTGTACATTTTCTTTCAGTGTGCTTATCGAGTCATTAAGTACAATCGTAAACCAACCTCAAGAGATCTGGTCTTGTTGCCAACGTGAGTAGAATAAACCTTCACGATGAGCAGGTTTTACTAGAGTTGCATTGTTGTCAGCGAGAAGCGCAACGGTGAGGAGTAGAAGAGGCGAAGCTGCGCCATGTCTGCGTGTGTGGAGGGAGGACATGCAGGAGTGGAGACGTAAGCCGGGCTGCCATTGGCTCAGCACTCGCACAGTGTCGCCGGCTGGCCGTGTGCTCAACAATTAACACCTGCCCTCGCCCCTTTTCCCAACACACACACACACACACATGCCTCCTCGCCTTCTGAGAAACACCACCAACACAGCGCAGCGAGACTGTTTCCCCACCAAACTTTTACGTGTTTGTATTCCAGTAAAATGTGTAATTTCGTGCGCCTGAGAAAATAACAAGTGTGTCACCCAGCCAGAGAGACTGGCAGGCGGCTTGCCCGAGCAACAAGGGCTTAAGGCCGCGGAGATTGCCTTTACGTTACTTTACACGTTGTGATGACGTGCTCGTTACTTAAGGTGGATTTACGATTGACTTAACAGAATAAGTTTGCCGTGTGCTTAAGATATGATTCAATGTGTTCAAGGTTATTAGTTTATGACTGCCGTGTGCGGGTCTTGAAGGGTCGTGTGTGATATGGACGTGACTTGAGAGATCGTCATATTTTATATCTTCATTACAAGACAAGACGAAGTAGCCAATCAGAGTACAGCGACAGTTGTTGTTGGCGGGAAACTGTATTAACAAATTTGTATTTAGGTTATGCCGTATTGTGAAATCGTATGAAAGTAATTATTTTAATCGAGAGACAGTGCCCTCTTAATTTGGTTTTCTTTCGTGGAAGAGGTTATTGAGTTCGCTTTAATTAACCTTTTTTCAGATTTATTGATGCAAATGCCTACGGTTGGCATCGCCTTCCCCTTCTTATTGAATATCACGAGTTGTAAAACTACATATTGCACAGGCAGTAAACACAGATAATTAAATACATGTCAATTGTCCATTTTTTGAGGTTTTTCCGGTTGCTTACATCTCCTACGATTTTGATTGGCTAAACTTAACAATTGCTAATTCAACCATAAACTGCAAATTTTCTTATGTTCATTTTCTGTGTACTTATTGAGTAAATAAGTACAATTTCTAATTCTTCAGTATTTAATCGTAAACACACTTGAGTGTGCGCCTAGGGTAATGTTAGCTAGGTTGGCAGCAGCCATTTTCATGGCCCGTGTTTATATTTTAATGCTCTGCATTTTTAATAGGCCGGCCTATCACCATTATGTTACCGTAATTATATCCTTTATTTCAGTTTGTAATATTTTTGTAAATTTTAAATCATGTTTCTGATATATTAATCTATTTCATGCTTGTTATATAAGACTATACTTCCGTGTAACGTACGCAGTTTAAATATTGTAAAGGCGGTGGCCGCTAGGTGCGCTGCGTGTGTGTGCGTTATGTGACACTGGCTATAAGCACAGTCGAGTCTTCGTTTCCCGGCCTGCTGAACCGATCCCGTTTCTCGCGGAGGGAGGTCTTGTGTAGTGAAACTGTACTGACGTGCCCGGAGGGCGGTCTTGTGCAGTGAAACTGTACTGACGTGCCCGGAGGGAGGTCTTGTGCAGTGAAACTGTACTGACGTGCCCGGAGGGAGGTCTTAAATGGTTGCATATTTACCAAGATGAATTAAGCCTCCAGGACAGTTAAAGTGAGGGAAGAAGAGGATATAAACAAGATTAGGGAAAATCTACTGAAGCAAGGAAACACACCCACTCCTCCAGCATTCAAATGACAATGACAGCAACTGAATATGTTGAAGAATAACTTCAAGTTGAAGAAGGAACGTTTTCGCAGCTGACTGAATTACTACTGTGAGTTCATAAAAACTTCAGCTATGTATGGCTGTCAGACAGCATTTAAAATTGTTTATCTAAATGCAAGATGCATTAGAAGTAAATTAGATGAGGTAGAAGCATTAATTACCACTACTGAAAACACTGACATCATCACAGTCTCTGAACGTTCGATAAATAGCTATGAAAAACATTATTACAATATTGAAGGTTATGCCAGTTTTTTCGCTTGCAGAGATGACACGATAGTAGGTGTTACGTGTATTTTTGTTAAAAAAATTCTCTGTGGACTGGTACAGTTACAGATATAGTAGAAGTAAAACAGAGTTTTTTGAATGTTCAGTTTGATGGTAAAAATGTGGCAAAGACAAAATTACCTATCATAATCTGCTATAATCCCAGTAAAGGTAATTGCTCACTTTTTCTGAAAGAATTAGAAAATGTCTTAACGAAAGTTAAAAATGAATGATCTTAATATTGACCCCCTGGATATAACAACAGAGTTAGTCTATTATAATGATCTGATAACAACAACATATGGATTCACACAATGCAATATGTTGCACTCGTACGACAAGTTCACTTATTGATCACGTACTGGTCAACAGTAACAAATACACATACAGTATATCTAAGATAGGTCCCCTTGATAATAGCATAAGTGATCGTAATAGCATAGTGTGTGATGCTAATAATTATTATATATATTAAATATAATAATGATCGTATACAGATGGGAAATCAAAAATCTAATATTAACTACAACACATTTAATAGTTATCTAGATGTGTACTACAAAATCTCACCCTAAATGATATCAGTAATTCATTGTATAGTATGCTAATACAGCATATTGAGGAGAGGATCAAAGCAAACAGCATAGCCATTGACATTGGTCCAAGAACATCCAATAATAAGTATAATATCTGAAACACTTGGGAAACACAGGAATTAGCTGATTTAAGGCATATAAGAGATGTACTGTATTAAAAAATTAGGACTACTCAACATAATGACATGATAAAAATGGAATACAAACTCTGTAGGAATAAAATTACATTTCTAAAATGCAAACTATAGAGGGAATTTTATGCCAATAAACTTGCAAGGTGTAATAATAACTTGAATCATACTTGGAAAGTAATTAGGGAGGTAATCTATAACAAAAAGGCAACAAAATTTGTGGATATCCATTCACTTGCGGTAAATAATATTGTGATAACAGACAGAAGAGAGATATGCAATACGTTAAATAACTAATGCACAAAAATTGGCGCAGAGTTAGCAGCTAAAATCACTAAATCAGAGGCATTCTCTAAACCAACGAAAGGGAAAGCCAATACAAAATCCTTATTTCTGAAACGTACAGACTTCCAAGAGGTAATAGACATTATAAAATGCATGAAAAATAAAAACAGCACTGGCTATGACAATATGTCAAGCAAGATACTGAAGAAAATAGCGCATACAATCATAAACCAATCTACCTTTGAAGGAAATTCTCCATCCAACGTTATGATTGGAAAAAATATACCCAAGCAATTACAGACCAATTTCAATGTTACCAATCATTTCTAAGATATTTGAAAAAGATTAATGGACTATCTGCAAAATATCAAGTTTTTTAACTGTAAACAGTGTGGTTTCATGGAAAATCCAAGCACACTAATGGCCACAGTAGATTTGATAAGTAGATATGCTACAAGAATGTTTAGATGGAAATAAAATTCTCTCTTGTGTTTTTATTGATTTAAAGAAGGCATTCGACACAGTAGATCATAAGATATTATTACAGAAAATGCGCAATGCTGGTATAAGAGGAATTGTACTCAAATTTTTTGAAAGCTACCTCCAAAAATAGGAAACAATGTGTTTATGTGAATGGTCACTCTAGTGACCTAGGTTTGATAACACATGGTGTGCCCCGGGGCTCAGTATTAGGCCCACTATTATTTTTATATGCATAAATGATATGGCAGATTGCAAATTAAAGGGTCAAATTACTCTGTATGTTGATGATACACACATATTTTACACGGGCGGATTTTGAAATGCTGGTCAAATACGTGCAGGAAGGCATACAATAACAGAATGATTAAAAGTTAATAAATTCAGCATTAATGATGAAAAAACAGACTACATGCTTATAACAAAACCAAGTAAAACGATACCCCCCTCCGCTATACATTTGAACAATAAACCAATACCGAGAGAATATTCTGCAAAATTCCTAGGCCTGATAGTAGACAGTATTGTAAAAAAAGATAAAACCAGCTGCAGGGCTATAAAATATGTTACAGCCAACAAAATATCTAAATACAATCCTACACTGTCGCCTTCTGTATATGGTATGCATTTGGGGAACACGTAACAAACAGAAACTTAGAAGCATAGAAACAATTCAAAATATAGCAGTAAAACATATTTGTGAGTACCAAACAAAAAAAAGTCTAAAAGATATGTAGAGAGAGCAGAGAATACAACCTTTGAAAATGTTAATAGAAATCGAATGCACTAAGATAGCCTTTAAAATATTCATTAAACAAATACAGAGCGACCTTCTTTTTAAATTCAATATTGATATAGGCATGCCCATTACACAAGAATTGAACAGGATCTAGAGATAAATAGAACACATACCTCAAAATTTGGTGGTAAGGTGCTGTCAAAATCATATACCGGCATGAACTCTGGGGTGAGAATCACAAAAAGAAAACATTATTCAGATGTAAACTAAAGTAGAAACTATGGCAACAGTACCTAAGTAAGTAAGTAGTCATAAATCACTCACAATATTCACCTCATTTTACAGAAGTCTCTTTGCATGTGTTTTGTTACTTTATGTTTATGTGCTGTATTTTACATTTAATTATTTTTAGGTAAATATTGTAATAATCAAGGCGTGCTGTATCGTCAATGCGGTAAAGAACAGATTGTCAAAGTTTAGTATTCGTCATTGATACAAACTTTGAAAACTACTAGGAGGTGGCCATAACCTCCACAACAAAAACTACCTGGGATATTTAGACGTGTTTTTCGTGTATAAGCGAATAAAATTAAATTGTTCTCTGAAGTTGGTACTGAAATTTCAAACGTTAAGGTAAACACAAGCATTGTTACACTTCTTGGAACATAGTTAATGAACAATAGCAATATAAAAACCCCCTTAATACTAACGAATTAACAGACTAAATTTTCCTACTCTAAGTTCTATTATCCTTTCATGCTACTTTCCAAGAGAAATTTATATATGCGTAAATTTAAGTACGTGAGCAGAAAATACTGCAAAATTAGAAACAAAAACCATGAAATCAAAGACAACACAAGTCTGTCCCCATTTTGATTGGCCAGCATGATCACGTGATACAGGGTCAAGTATCATGCAGAAGTTGACATTGGCAAGTTTCCTTTTATGTGAATATACTCGCGACGCGATCGTAATCTGTCTCGAAACATGCCAGTCAAGGATATAGCCGGCTTTCTTGTAACGTGTTACGTGAAACGTGAAGTCGAGGTATAGCCGGCTTTCTTGTAACGTGTTACGTGAAACGTGAAGTCGAGGTATAGACGGCTTTGTTGTAATGTGTTACGTGAAACGTGAAGTCGAGGTATAGCCGACCTTCTTGTAACGTGTTACGTGAAACGTGAAGTCGAGGTATAGCCGACCTTCTTGTAACGTGTTACGTGAAACGTGAAGTCAAGGTATAGCCGGCTTCCTTGTAACGTGTTACGTGAAATATCAAGTCATCGCAGTCCCGACCTAAGTCAAAATGGCGTAAATTTTTAGTTCGGGGCACCAAGAAAAATGTATTGTGTATCACCTTTCATGAAACATTAATGGGCCCGCCGCTCGAGCTGTGTTGTAGTACTATTTGAAATCAGGATTTTTATTACGAATAAACTACTAACTAAGCCTACGTCTAACGTGCTAAAAAACTAAAAAAAACACGCGCTTCAGACTATACCTGTATATTACCTTCAAGATGTCACGCACATTAGAAACAACATTTTACAGCATTCCAGCATGGTTAAGTAAGGTTTGCAGAGCGCTCTATCTAAAACTATGCGCATTAGTTACACACAAAAGTACTCTAGGGACATGCACTGAACCATGATACAGACATTCCACCAATGAAATTCCAGGATTGCCGCTGAAAGTGTCATAAGTATATAGGGCAGCACTGCGAGAACACTGCAAAGCCGTGCACGTAGGGGTGATGGCGCACTTGTAGTGCGTGCCAGTGTGGCCCTTGCAGCCTTTGAGGAAGCTGCGCAAAGAAGGCCTGACAAGATTTTTTATTACAATTTTTGCAAATTTTTTCTTTGAATGTATTTAATCAATTAAATATTTAAATGGGTAGCTGTAGTTAATTACTTTTTATCTTTCCTAGGTAGATTTCTTATTACTAGAACATTTATTTCCTGTTAATACAAATAGAAACTTCAGCAGTAGGTTTATTATATATTTGAAGTGGATATGACCACATAAATTAAATTAATGCAAGTGTACTAAAACAGCAGCTAAGTAGTACAACATGAGAAGTGTATTCAAGTTTTTTTACAGTAAACAGAACACATTTGAGAGCCTTGATTAGCATCGATGTTCATGTAAACTTACACATTAAACATTCTTCCATCATACGTCATGAGCCTCAGAAGTTTATTCATACGTCGATCAAGTGAAACTTTGAAATTACAAGAAACGTAAATATTATAATGAATTTGTTAATTTTTTTATGCATGTGCGTTAAAAAAAACAGAGAGTAAAAGAGATAATTTCACTATTTAGAAATATTTTTATGGCACTTCTAATTCGACGTTAAAACATAGGACTATTTCCCATCCGTGGTCGACAACTTTACTGCAGTCTATGTGCAGTGACATTCTTTACTGCAGTCTATGTGCAGTGACCTTCTTTACTGCAGTCAGTGTGTAGTAGCAGTGACATTCTTTATTGGTGTCACTGTGTAATAGCGGTGACATTATTTTCTAGGGTCACTGTGTAGTAGCGGTGGCATTCTTTATTGGGGCCACTGTGTAGTAGCAGTGACATTATTTACTGCAATCACTGTGAAGTAGTGGTGACATTCTGTACTGGAGTCACTGTGTATTATAGGTGACATATTTTACTGGACTCACTGTGTAGTAGCGGTGACATTCTTTACTGCAGTCACTGTGAAGTAGTGGTGGCATTCTTTACTGCAGTCACTGTGTAGTAGTGGTGGCATTCTTTACTGCAGTCACTGTGTAGTAGTGGTGGCATTCTTTACTGCAGTCACTGTGTAGTAGTGGTGGCATTCTTTACTGCAGTCACTGTGTAGTAGTGGTGGCATTCTTTACTGAAGTCACTGTGTAGTAGTGGTGGCATTCTTTACTGCAGTCACTGTGAAGTAGTGGTGACATTCTTTACTGCAGTCACTGTGTAGTAGTGGTGGCATTCTTTACTGCAGTCACTGTGTAGTAGTGGTGGCATTCTTTACTGCAGTCACTGTGTAGTAGTGGTGACATTCTTTACTGCAGTCACTGTGAAGTAGTGGTGACATTCTTTACTGCAGTCTATGTGCAGTGACCTTCTTTACTGCAGTCACTGTGTAGTAGTGGTGGCATTCTTTACTGCAGTCACTGTGAAGTAGTGGTGACATTCTTTACTGCAGTCACTGTGAAGTAGTGGTGACATTCTTTACTGCAGTCTATGTGCAGTGACCTTCTTTACTGCAGTCACTGTGTAGTAGTGGTGGCATTCTTTACTGCAGTCACTGTGTAGTAGTGGTGGCATTCTTTACTGAAGTCACTGTGTAACTTTGATAAGATGTTCTAACCTAAAATCCTAATCCACGTCGTTTTTGGTTGTGATATTGGCAGTCCATTCAGGGCTACTTCTAACTGTTCTGAAGCCCCGCCTACTTCCAGGATATTCCTCCGCCTTATGCAAACAAAACTTAACCGAGTCTAGGTAATTACTCCAAAGGGATAACGCACCACACTCATGCGCCCTCAGTGTAATAATATTTTTCATAATTACTAGGTATTACCAACACGTTTGTTTTCTCCCTGTTTTAATTTGTATTAATTGTTAATTAAATGTTATAACTACTAAAGAAAATATAAGTAAAAAATTCGAAGTAAAGTATAACCAAAAACTAGGTACATTCATGATACCGCAAGTATAAGACGCTCGTGATACATGTAAGTATATCTAGGAAACAAACAAACACGCCATACATAGGGGTGATTTTTCAAAAGATTTTGCTCGGAAAGTTTGAAATAACAGCGAATTGAATATAGAACTACGCGCGCAGTGCAGCTGCGAACGGGCTGCTGTGATTGGTCGTAGCTGGCCGGGCAGGGTGTGCCGGCCACACAAGTTGTAATTTAATACAGAGTAGTCGAGTATACAGATATGAAACAGCCGCTCTCGTTGTGAACTCCAGCCGTGCTCACTAACAAAATGGTGTCACTGGCCAACCACATGTAGGAACACTGTTCGCCAATGAGCGCATATTAACTTGCTCACCAGTTGGCAGCACTGCCAATATGGAAACTTTCGTACAATCTGTGGCTCCAGGTTTATGTTACTATAACAATTTCGTGTTTATAATTGTATACATAAAGTGATAGAACGTTAAGTGCGAAAAGATTTCAAGACAAATAAATGGGTTTGAACGTTATTAGTTAGTAAACGTTTACGAACGGAACAAAGACAAACTAAGACGGCAGTGTTGTAAATTTGTCTAGAGGTGACTCATGGCAATGTTTGGAAGTTAGCGCGAGTTGTACTGTAACAGTGACACTTCAGTTTTTCAAACAATATGATAATTAGTGAATGTGTATAGTTTAACTCGAATTCCACAAACATTAATATGTGTAATCTGTTTTGCGTATGTTTAGTAAAGAATATGTAAAATTATTTATTTTTGACAGTTATGTTGGATATCGAATTTAAGCTTTTTGATAGTTACTATGTTACAGTTTTTTCCTTCTATGCCAGAAAGGTGGTCTAGAAGTAGACTTTTGATATTTCCTCTAGTAAACAAAAAAGCAGTTAACTTTTGTTCCTAAATACCAGGCCACACCAGTTAGCTAATTTATTGATTTCGAAACAATACTAAAGGAAAAAAAAATTGAAATTATTCATTCGAAAAGAAATCCCGAAGGAGTTCCTATGGAAAGAACAAGGGTTCTGGACTTCAGCATGAATCAATAGTTATTAACGACATTATACATTAGTATTTGATGAAATATGGCATATAGATGTGAACATGAATGATAGTTTTATTGAAGTTGCATTTAGGAGAAGAATTAATATCCTAATAAGATGAACCACAGCCAGGCTCGAATCCTGTGAAGAAGTACGTCAGATGTTCGGCCCGAGGAGAAGTTTCGTAGAGTTGAGCAACCGGCGGACCAGTTAGAGGGTGAGACTTACTTATCCAGACTTCGACTCCAGGCCGAGTCCAGTTCGTTTCCAACTTCTGGAGATCCAGCCCGCCGAGGACGTTATTTGTTGTTCCACCCAAGGATGAGTTTGAACCGAGTAGCTGTGAGGACCATTGGTGTACAACTACATAGAGCTACCTTCATCGCCATTTGCTGATTTCAAGATGTGCTCAGATAAGTCACTGTAGTGATGTTTACTCGGGAAATTTTGATATCAATGATTTCATTTCAGAATAACAGGCAAACATTTGACGTGTGGTATTGGCAGACTGGTGTCGCCTTTAATGTGATTATAAATAGTAAATTTTAAATAATTCATTGTTTCTGATATCATTTCCTTTGATAGGGAGCACATATTGAAATTAAGCCCTTTGAAATTTTGTTAATTGTTTCATCACAGTTTCATTTTTTAAAAACGCGATTACCCGACTTTGTCTTTCAATCTTATTATTTCATCCTTATTTAGAATTAATTAACTTTGGAACGCTTTTTAGGTATCTGATTGTGGCATATTATTTCCCGCCTTATATATTTTTTTTAGTTTATGGGAAATTATATATATATATATATAACGACCATTGTATTCTTCACGGGAGCTCAGCGAATATCTATCACGAAATTACCAAGGTTCACCCTATGTATAATATTATATATATATATATATAATATTTCGTGATAATACGAAATTACTAAGGATATCACGAAATAACCTACATATGTGTTATGTAAGAAGAACTCTAAATCACTACAACTTTAATCCATTACATGTAATCCTCGTCTATGTTTTCTTAAAGAGCAATATCAATTTAATTTAACATGCCAATAAAACAATGTAAGCATCAAGTGCAACTACTTATAATTTTCGAAAAATTAAAATTATCACGAAATTACCACTGATTACCCTACTTCTTGTATGACGATATAGAGAAAGTTTTGAGACAATTTCTACTCTAAATAGCCGAGATAATTTAACTAGATAATATTTCTGTTTCTTCAGATATCCATTTCTCCTTTAAATATTCCACATAGGTATAATTTTTTTGCAATTCAAATATACATTTTATTTTCTCTGTGGCATTCATTTTGGTTAAGAAATGCTACAGTGCCCTATCATTGACTACACGGGCAGTCCACTTGTATACAACGATGGTTGTACCCATCAAAGACGAAGTAGATCGTCTCTCGCCTCTCGCATGAAAAAAAAATGACTGACATGGCAGACCATATGACGAAGAGCCAATCACGAGCGAATACTGTGAGATAATCATTAAATCACTAGCGCAGTCTAGTGGTGGCGGGGTTGAGCTGTAGTGTGTAAATGTTGAAGGGGTTGGGGGTTGTGTGTAACATAAAGCCAATGACTCGTTTGGAATGTGGGGGTTGGCTGGATAGCCAATGGGAGATAGGGATGGGAAGAAGGGAGAGGTTGTGCAGGCCAGCGTGCTTCACCATCTTTACAGAAATCGTACTGGAACTTCTACGTGTATGTCTTCAAAAAATAATTTACATAATTTTTATAAAATATCCCAAAATTTCCGATTTATATTGGAATTTTACTTATTTGTATTAATTTTTCAAGTTTTTTATAATTTCCCCCTTCCAGATTTTTGTTATTTTTCGGCTTCGAGTTCACTCATGGCCAGAGTCCAAGTTACGGATATCCAATATGGCGGTTGTATCACTTCTACAATGTGACATAAGTATATGAAGCGGTACAATGTGACGACAGCTGGAATTACCTAATATTGCCCACGTGTACGGGCGTTAGAAATATGTAATGTGACACTTAAGTGTTACTGGCCTATGAGTTGGCGCCAGAAAATAATACGTAACAGCACACAATACTACCGCACTATTTTTTTTTTTGGAGTTGGAATATGTAAAGTATCCAATTATGGGTGTAATAGATGAATGTATGTTTATGCCTCGGCTATGGGGGAAATAGATGAAAATTTGTAGAAGAGAATCAATTATGCATTTGAAAAATTATTTTAGAGAAACGCCTTAAAAAATCACTCATGACAGGTTAAATTAAGACAAATTAAAATAGTACCAAAATTAGTTTCAGTGTAAGGAAGTTTATTAATGAAATCTCAGATATTTAGATACCATACCAGTCAAAGTTGAGAAATAAATTACTAACTAACATATCACAAGGAAAAACAAACATATTACTAACACTGATTATTCAAATTCAAGTAAGATAAAAGCAATGATATAACAGCTATACATCTGCCAAACTACCAATTTGATAAGTGTTTTTCTTACAGGGATAAGCACTTAGTAGCTGACTTTGTGAGCATAAACTGAGCTGTCGTTGAAAACAGTAGTGCAGCAGCATCTTTCCTCTGCATATCTGATCTTGCGGGCGATCCATGTCCTGCCTGACACAGCTTCGTGAAACCAGCAACCTCGGCGTCGAATCCATATCAGCGTGCAGCAGGCATCCGATGTCGATCTGCTCAGCTGAGCCCATGGCGTCGAACTACGGGCTGGTCCTTCAGACGTCTGTGATGCAGGCAGTCATCCGCCGAACTGTTCTCCAAATGTTCCTAACAGCGTAGACTTCCTTCACTCTGGCTGGAAATTTCCTCTGGTGCTTAATGCGTCGTCTCTGGAATCTGTAGCTTATCTTCCGCTTGTCCTGTCTTCAAATTTAGTGGACTTTGTATGCGGTATCATCTTCTTCGGGCTCATTACTTAACATGAAAATATTATGTCTTCTTAGCTTTCATTAATTCAGTTTTATTATTCTTGTATTCTTCTAATATTTGACTGTAACATACGACGAACTTGCAATTAGAATATTAAATTAGTTTTGGACCCCTTCTTTCCTTTCTACCTTCCATCAAGGCAGTTACATTTAGAATGTTTTAGGAGTGTTCTATTTTACTGTGCAATATTCCTAACAGAAACGAATAGCTGTTGTTTTCTGGCTGGTGTATCGTAATTAACAGAAAAAAACTATTTGACTGACAAAACACTTTATTTGCATAGACAAAGTTTACATTAAAACTAACAATTTTCAGTATTGAGCAGTATAAAGATCAAAATAAAACAACTTACATACTAAAGCTATGTAAAACAACTCGCACATTTAACACTTACGAAAAATACATAAAATTACAGTTATTCATATCATTATCATGATGTTAGGAAAATTGAGATGTTACATGGTCAAGTCCATTAATGTCATTTTTTCTCCGATTTTTTAAAAGTTTTTAGCGATGTTTGTATTTTTTGAGGGGTTAGTTTGCCTTGAGTCCATGTCAAGGTTGCGCATATGCAAATTGGTGGTGGGGGTCAATAATGTACTTTCTCCCCAATTTTTTGTGATATTTTACTACGAAGTTTTCGGATATATAAAAATTTTTCTACATTGAGGACATTTAAGGTCAAGATCATTGTCATGGATATCCAGCATGGCGATTGAGTTCATTACAGTAATTTCCCCCCGAATTTAACATATCTACTGAAGGTTAGTGATTTCGGGTACATGGTCATTCGGGTTCAAGGTCACAGAAAACCAACTTTGCAGTCATAATCAATACTCTAATTTTGCCGATTTTTTAAAAATCGGCAAACCAAGTTCCTAGGTGCGAGGAGGTCAGGCATAGGGTCAAGGTCAACAGCGTCAAAAATGGCGGCCGGGTGACGTCACAACATTGTTGCGGCCAATGCCAGTTGCCCCAGTCCTTTTACATTAGAAGCTGCATAATCGTACTACTTATAAGCAATTTTTTGCAGTGCCAACAATTGCGATATAAATGTTACCTATATCGATATGGCCGTTATTTACTGTGTCAATATTTCCGATGCCAGTATGAGAATTATTTGCAAAACCAACATTTACAATATCAATATGACAGATTTTCGCGATATTAATATAACGTATGTACGCGATATCGGTATGACCGTTATTTGCGATATCGGTATGAGCGATATTTCCGATATTAATATAAGCGATATTCGCAGTATATCAGGATCAATTTGTTATCATTTCTGTAATCTGTACAGCCCACCGATAACTATATGGTCACCGTGTTTCAAAACGATATTGAAAAGAAGTGAACATCGCGCAGCGCTACATAACCGAGGGGAAGCACCATATTGAAGGGGGGGGGGGGGTTGCCTGCACTTGCAGCGCAGCGGCTATATAGAGCGCTCGCAAGGCAAACCGGGTTCGATTCCCGGCGAGGTCGCTCCTGGATTTTCGACCGTGGTAATCGCGCTAGTCTGTGGGTTTCCTCTGGGATATCCCGTTTCCCCCGCCAATACATTCCGGCGATGCTCCATACTCACTTCAGTTCACCCTCGTCTGCACTCAAGACCTTCTCCACTCTACTCCTGTTAATATTTGTAAATTGGAATTGAATATCAGAATTGTTAAAAATACTTTCATTAATTTAAAATTGTTTTCTAAAATGACGATAAGACAGTGCTCCCCTCCCCATGACTCGAAACGAAAGTCTAAGTCTTGCACCTGCACAATGGGAAAATTACCTTCCCTCCAACCCCTCCTCCGAAAACAAGAAATATCCCCTCCGCTCCTGGTTGTGTGTAAGGAGGCGGGGTTGGCGGCACTGCTGTTGACGCAAACCCGAACTACAATAATTCTCGTGTGACTGCGCAGGCGCGCCGGAACATGTTTTATTGTTGCACTGCGGCGAACGGAGCGCGCTCTACGTCCCGACCCGAGTAATAAAGCTGGGCCAACCCGCCCGTGTTTGTGTACAGTGCGTGCGTAAAAAAAGTGGTGTGTGTGTTTGTGTGTGCTCTTACTTATAGCTTCTTCAACTGTGTGGGCGAGGGCGCTCAAAGCTGCCGCTGTGCTTTCCCGGTCATAAAACCTGCCCTCCGCGGCCGAGTGACACGAACCTGCGACTTGTAACTCGCGCCAACAAAGACCCTCTGACGGCGTGTTTGCCTCCGGTCCGCGCCCGCCACGTCTCGTGTTTTCATTAAAACACTTTTAGTGTTTCCCACGAAAACCACAGGTCCACACACACACGCACGCGCGGGCAGAAGGCCTGTTTACACGAGCCAGCAGCCGCCCAACACTGCTGCGGTATCTCGCTATCACGTCACGTGTTCTGGCCGCAGGATCGTATCCAGGGTGAGGGGCTGAGGGGGCTGCAGCCCCTCCCCCACCCCGTGATATGACAAACATTTTAAAAACCCTATTATAAAAATGCCAATCATTATATTTATATATTTGTTAATACCCACATGACACTCATTTTTTACACCCTATATTCAAATGGCAATCATTTTATTTATTTAATTGTTATTAACTACACATATGATTACATCTTATACATCAAAACTTCGTTTCTCAATAAACGAGGGGGGTGGGGGAATTATTATACTGTGTGATAAAATGTGGCGG
The DNA here is from genome assembly GCA_029891345.1 of Dryococelus australis. Lineage (NCBI taxonomy): Eukaryota > Metazoa > Arthropoda > Insecta > Phasmatodea > Phasmatidae > Dryococelus > Dryococelus australis. The sequence goes on from CM057008.1 coordinate 62,713,817, forward strand.
TGATTAGCTTACATATGCGAAAATATTTAAATATTAATGCTATGTTTACAGATTTAAAATGTAAGATATTTAAATGATAAGGTGATGCAATTTACATATGACTACATATGACTATTGGGTTGACCTACTGTAAAAATTTGTGTTTACATATGTGTGAGCGAGTTTGCATAAGTAGTTTCTATCCTCCTTCCATTATCTATCCTTCCACTGTGACTTTTGAACGATGTACTGGGCCTAATAGTGACAATACTATTACTCATCAGCACCCCCCCTCGCCCCCCCCAACCTGGATAGGCCACTGTCTGGTGGAATCGGCATCGCTGTCATACAGGATGTAGGTATCTCAATTACAACAGGTTAATTACGAAGAAAGAAAGTGAACACATGTATACGACTTGTGAGTGAAGAGATGCAGCTCCCATGTTAAGGGAATTTTGCAACAGTGTGATAATATTATAGCTGAGCCTTTAAAACAAAACGCATTCTTCATGTATTTTGTAGGAGGAAATCCCTACGAGATAGTATTTTAATATAGATAGGCAAGATGTAATTATTTATAAAACAAAAATTTTTTAAATTCCTTTCAAATGGACTATGCGTTGTGTATATATATGAAACTATTTATGATATAAAGTGAATCGTAAGGGCGGTACACATATATGAATAGGACCTGACTAGTTTATTACAAATACTGAAGCAATCGTTAAAATGCAAAGTTTGCTACAGCGTCTTTAACGTTAAGTCGAAGTAAGGGTCATAACAGTGCTTATTTCCCTGAAATAATTTGATGAAAGCAACAGAAGATGTTCTGATGTTCACAGACCATTGTTCCATTACAAATTATCCAGACACTCAAGTGTTCCGTCCACTCCAATATTTGTAATAAACTAGTGCACCAGGTACAACTCCAATATTTGTAATAACTAGTGCACCAGGTACAACTCCAATATTTGTAATAAACTAGTGCACCAGGTACAACTCCAATATTTGTAATAAACTAGTGCACCAGGTACAACTTCAAATACGTGTACTGCCCTTACGGTTCACTTTAGATCATAAGCTGTTTAGGGCCGCGGTGGTGTAGTGGTTAGACTAATCGCTTTCCACCGAGGCGAACCGGGCTCGATTCTCGACGGGTTCGCGCACGGATTTTTCGTATGAGGTAATCGCTGGTAAGCGGGTTTTCTCGGGATCTCCCGTTTTCCCCTTCCTTCATTCTAGCGCCGCTCCATACTCACCTCACTTCACCTACATCGGCTCTCAAGACCTCGATGTTAAGAGCCACTAAAATCTCTACTCTCACTCTTAAATTTATTAAAATTTAAATAATAAAATTTAGTTTTGAAAACTGCTTATTAAAAATATTTAAATCTTTGTTATATAGATAAATACTTTATTTGTACGTAAAGTGGTTAGTAGTAGGGAAAAGTTCCTTCTGGGAAAACGGGATTAAAAATAGGTGTCAGGCGCCTCCTGTCCGCCATGCTGTGACGTCACCCGACCACCAGAATTTCCTGTTTTCCCTCAGAATTTCCGATTTTTCCTCTCACATTGTGTACGAGATGTTGTTATCGACCTTTTAGAACCATGAGTGCTCCTTGTTTCGGTGACTGAAAAAATTTCGTAGGTATCCAAGCCCCCTTGGCTGCCCCCTTCCCCTTATGGGCCCCATTACCCTTTAAAAAAAACTTTACCCTGTTAGCGACTACCTGCCTTCCATGGAGAAAACTCTCCTTAATTACCCTCCTACCCGCTCCCCTCCCACCCAATAACATTCTTACCTTAGGCAGCACTTCCCCCTTAGTGAATCCCTCACCAATACTGCTTTAGGGTCCCCCTTAAACCTTAGGGACCCGCCACCCTAATGGACGCTCTCCTCCTAATGTTACCTCTCTCTTAGGTACCTTTCACCATTAGGAACCTTTATCTTTTAGGGACATCCTCACACTTAGGGACACCCTCCCCTGTAAATTTATGATCCATTTAAGGATAATTTCCCACTTAGGAACCCATTACCATTAGAGAACTTGTCACACTTCGGGACCCTCCGCACTTAAGAACCCTCAACCTTAGGGTTCCCCCATCCTTAGGGACAATTGGCCCGTTAGTGGCATTGGCTCTCAAGACCTCGCTGTTAAGAGCGGCACAAATTTCTTCACTTGTTAGGAAATCCTCTCACCCTTAGGGAACCCTTCACCATTTGAGACCCACTCAACTTTAGCGACTCCTCCCTTTTTAAGGACCCCTTTCCCATTGGGTTCGTTAAATGGGAAGGTGTTACCAAGGTTGTGCGAGTACCTAATATGGAATGGTGTCCCTGAGGTGGAGGGGTGCCCTAATGGGAATGGTGCTACTAATTGTGAGGAAGTTCTTAATTTGGAAGTTATGCCTTAGGGTGAGGGTGTCCCTAAGTGTGAAGGATTCTCTAAGATGGAAGGGCACACTTTTGTAAGGGGCCTTACATGTGAGGGGTGACCTAGAATGTAATTTGTTGCAAAGTAGGATAGGGTTCGTAATGGGGATGTGATACCCAATGGAAGGTATTACCAACTGGGTAGCTAGTTTCTAAGGGAGACTAATCCCTAAATGTGAAAGTGTCCCTAAGTATTACAGGGTCCTAAGAGGCAAGGCTCTTTGAGAGATGGTTTTATGGAGCTGTAAGAGGAGTGTACTCAATTGTGTACATTATCCATGTGTAGATATTTTTGGTATGGTCTGCACACTGCGAGTCTCAATGCTTCGCAAACTGTCTTACTATTCTAGTTCATGAATGGTTCATATTTTTGTAACTGAACTTATAGTTAACACTTCATTGGTTGTAACAATTAAACAAATGTCTCGATTTAAGTACAGCTTGCATCATAATATTTTTTCTTTGCAACACCTGAAGCTGTAAATTGAAGGGGGGCTGGAAGGGTTAAGGGCGAGGAGTTTCCAATTGAAGTGGTTCCTAAGGATGAGGGATTCCCTAAGACAGGAGGGGTTCCTAAAGTTAGGAGTTTACTAATGAAAGGGATTAACCAAAGGGGGATGGGTTCCCTATGCTGAATGGGTCCCTAAATGGTAGGGATCCTTTGGTCTTTGGAGTCCCTAATGGGGAAGAAGTCCCTAAAGCATTAGAGTTTCCTAATGCGAAAGGTATTTCTAAATGAGAAGTGGTGTCGAAGGGGCAGGATGCCTGAATTGGAGATTTCTCTAATGGTGTAGGGGTTCCAAAAGGTTAGGGACTCCCTATAGAGAAAGCAGCCCAAATTCAGGGTGTTCGAAAGGGCAGTGTTCCCTATGGGCGATGGGTTCGTAATGTGTAGGGGTTCCCTAAACATAAGTGGTTCCATAATAGTGGGTGGCCCTAATGGGAAAAGAGACCCTGAGGGAATGTTTTCCTAAGGGAGGCGGTTCGCAAAGTGAAGGGGTTCTCTAAGGGCGAAGGGGCCCCTAACAAACATTGGGTCTTTAGGTAGGAGGGGGTCACTTATGATAGACACATACCACATTGGGGAACCCCTCTCCATTTCGAGACTTCTACCTAAGGATCATCTCACAATTAAAGACTACTTCCCATTTAGGGACAACTTACTCCTTGACATTCCCTCACACTTATAGAAACCCTCATACTTATACTCCTCATCGAAATGGATGCCCTCCCCAATATAGACAGCCTCAACCTTAGGTCACCCCTTCCCCCTTAAGGCATCCAAACTTCTTAGAAAAAACCCTCCTCCATAGTGTTGCCCTACCTATAGCAACCATCTTCCCTTTAGGGGCATTCTAATCTTTAGGAACACTTTCCCACCCAGGGAAATAAAATTTAGAAACCCCATCCCCTATACTGACCCTCTAACTTTTAGCGACTCCCTCCCTCTTATTGGCACCCTTCTATTAGGGACTACCCATTAGGAACCATATGGCGGTGGTTCCTAATGGGTACCTAATGATTAACCGTTTACATAAAACACTTAAAAGCCATTTGTATTTATTTAGCTACTTTCTGGCACATGGTCCATACGTTATGTCGTGTGTGTCTTTGGTTCGTAAATGCCGTATGTAAACACTGGATAAGGCTCGTCTGTACTTGATACGGGTCAAAAACTAAAGTGATGTCTTATTTTAATAAGTGTGCAGGTTAACAAAAAACAAACAAGGGGTAAAACACAATAAATACTATTATTTACACTGCATGCCCCAGCAAACAGTAGCGCTACATGTTTCTAAAAATGGGGTTGTGGTAAAAAGAACACTTATTCAAAAATCACAACAATAACATATGTGACACTGCGAAAACCCTATTATAGTAGGAATAATACACTGCACTGGATCGCACAGGCGATAACACATAATTACAAAAATTGACTGACTTTTGAATGTGTCCCATTAGTGAAGCTGGTGTCCTGCATTCCTCTTCACATGTGATCGAAATGGGAATATTTAGTAATGCACCAAAAACACGTGTATTAAATTTAAACAGAATTAACACTCAAAATGTTAATAATAATAATAACAAGATAAATGAAAAAGGGCCATGGAAAGATTGAATGGAAAAATAATTAACATATGTACATCACACCTTACACTGGTGCACACTCAAGCACCCACAGGAACACTGGCTTGAGCAATGCTGCACTCGTGTAACCCTGAGGTGAACTTCGACGGGTGTTACGCGACGTAGGGAATGGTCTAGGGCCAAGGACGTAGCACACAGCAGGATGTAAGTTGGTTGAAATTTCTCTGGTCGGGCGCCAGCGTTCAGTGAGAGAACATGATGGTTGTTGTGGATCGTCTGCCCTAAAGTAGCCTCCCTGATGTTCCACCATATCTGGATACTGCTGCAGGTACAGCTGTTACAATAATCCCATGGCCTAGGCTATTTGAGTGTATTCTAGCTATAAGCTTATGCATTTCTGCGAGAATTGTTCCGGGCCATTCTCACATTCAATGCATTTATGTAAAGATCTATAAAATGGGTAAATATTCATTAAGTGAATTGAGAAATAAGTTCATTTACACAGTCAATTTTATCCCTCTGATTCCTCCGACTGGGGCACTGATATAATTGATGTCCACTATAGCTCAGACAGCTCTACTTCGGACAAGAGCGGCACAAAGCTTACACTATTTTGGTTAAGAACTTAAAGTATGGCCGTGAGCAAGCCTGCTCCCTGGCTAACAAAAATATGTTAAAGGTTCTGAATAAAATATAATTACTATTGAAAACTACACAATGACCACACGAAAGATGATGATCTGGGGAGGTCTCGCACGTGAGTCTTCTCCACGTGAGTACCACTACGTGACTAATTCGGCATTGGCGGGGAGCTTGCTATCTCGCCGAACTCTCCTGCGCACACATAAAAAACCTTAAATTGAACAAATGTAATGATGATGAGGAAAATGACTGGTGGTGTTGTATCACTGGTGGGAAGGGAACATACACACTTCTATTTTATTATACAACAAACACATTAGAAATATTAGCCTCAAATTGGAGGTTATTTCGAGGTTCTGGTATTTTGCTTCTAAGGAATGGCTGATGAAACTAATTAAGTGCAGCAGTTCGTTAACATGAAACACTTCTTTGAAAAATACTTAGAACTAACCATTTAAAGCCCACCATAATTAGGCCACAACGTGTTCAATATGTTGTTGGCTTCCGTCAGGCCAAGATGGCTTACATCCAAATACAAAACAGGGCACTGGGAACAGTGCGAGACAATTATGGTAAAATAAATATTATATAAAATATAATGGAAGTGCAAATATCTGGCTTTGTGAAATGCATGCAAATAATATGTCTATAATTGCACTGCAATTATTATGTTTGCATGACTTTGACGTGTGCGACGTCTCCGGCCCTAGAACATTCCCCACGACATCTAGCAACCCACCGAAATTCAACTCAGCAGCACACGAGTGCAGCAGTGCTCAAGCCACTGTCCCGTGCGGGTGGATGAGTTTGTGCTAGTGAATTCGTGATGTAATATTTTCGAATTATTTTTCCATGGCCTTTTTCATTATTATTATATTTGTGAGTGCTAAGTATGTTTTAAATTTAATTCTCATATTTACTGTGCATTAGTAAATATTCCCTTTCGATTATGTATGAACTGGAGCATTATGCACCAAGTGCATTTATGCGACACGTTCGAAAGTGAGTGATATATTTATAATTATGTGTGTATCCCATGCGATTCAGGGTATTATGTATTTTTAATTGTAACAAGGGTTTTGTAGTTCAGATATGCATTTTTTTTTTTTTTTGTTTTTAACCAAGTATTGTTGCCCGTATGCTGCATGTGTTTTAATAAACACGTCGTGCTACCACATGCAGGGGCGAATAGTGTATGCAATAATATTTAAAGTGTTTTCACCTTTTTTGTTTTTATGTGCCAGCACACATGTTAAAATGAGTATTTTCTTTTGTTCTGAGACACGCTCAAGTGCAGTATAATTCGAGCCATAGCCAGTGTTTGCTTACTGCGTTTACGAACTAGACCTGCACGACATAATGCATGGACCACATCCCAAAAAGTGGCCAAATAAATGCAAAATGGTTTTTTAAGTGTTTTATGCCAAGTGATAGTTATATTCATTACATCGTGTATTAAAATTTAGCATAATGAAAATTAATGCAAATGAATCCCCGCACATGCAGAGCCATGCACGTGCATTATATAACCTCCAAATGTGATGTTTTGTTGCCAGCTAAGACGTAAGTTGTTTTGGTTAAGTTATATATTTTTTTATCCAGTAACTTTTGTATGTAAAATGTTATGTGTTTTGTGCTTCATTTTCATCCAGAGTCATGTTTATTCAGTTTGTTTCACTTATTATTTACGTGTGTTAATATAAGTGATCATATGAGACATAGTTAGGATATGGAGCCAATGAGAAGGCAGCGCGCTGCTATGTTTGTTAGTAGCATCTTAGTCATTACGTGAGGTGGATTGCGTCAATCATGTAATATTCAATTACATTATTTAATTCTTTGGAACCTTGTTTGTTTTGTCGCCCATGGAGTGAACCTCCTCATATCCCAGTCATTTGTTGATGACCGGGGCTTAAAGATACAGTAATCTTTATTCAGGCTTATTACCGCCTTTTCTGTGAAGTGCATCCCTCTTAGAACAGTAATATTGTAAGTGCTTTGTATGATGGTCTTCTGGAATAAATAAGAATGTCATGTGACTCATCATCTTTTTACTTCATTGGCCACTTATAGCTCGTTTAACCCATTTCAATATGTAAATTGGTAATTAGTGGTGTTGGAGGAGAGCAGAACAGCCTCCACAGGAGTGAGTAAACATTTGAGGGAGGTTGACCGCTCCTCCTATCCTAGGCAATTGGATTGTAAGTAGTAAAACATCATCAATGCTTTGGACAGGTCGTGTTGGGACGAAACACAGCTCACTAGCCCAGGCCATATCTCTTTAATTTAATCTGGACACCGCTATCATACAAATTGTGAGCAGCGCAGATCAACGGTGGATTCCTGGAGGAAGACACATTCAGGGCGGTCGACCAAATGACCCCACTCCCTTCGTACTCACGTCTGCTAAGCTCTGATGCACATCCCAGTAATTATTTCCTAAACCAACATTCGTAAGTGTGTGATCCTAATTTCTTCAGAATCCAGAGCTCCAACTAGGGGCTTGGTCTCACGTTTCATTTTCCTAGTCGCCGACATATAATCTGCAATATTAGGTTTGCGCCCCAGTAATGACATAAAAACTTTTGTAAATAAAATATATTACACACAATAAAAATACACTTAAAACACTTTCAAAAAATTATAATTAACATATGCACCAAATAAGAGCATGTGGCTCAAAAATAAACGCAACACTTATTTTCCAGTGCACATGACACACGCTATCCTTACATGACACTATAAACCGAATCTAAGCATTACACATTAAATATTAAATATACCACACACAATAAAATATAAATTTTAAATGCCATAAAATCAAATATACAAAATAAACAAATTAACGAACTGGCGCACTGTGTGATGCACTAACACACAAATGCGGAACGATGGCTAGTAGTTCAATGCTTCTCTCACATGGTAGTTGGTTGAATCCTGAGTGCTGATGCTGACCACATGGGGAATGGCCTAGGATGAGACACATGTCACGCATCAAATGCCTCACCCCTCTCGAGGTTGTTCACTCATCTGTTGCTTTGCTCCATCTAGTCTGCACAACAGGTCGCTACTGGCGTTCCAGGGTAGCAAGTTGTTCCTCCCAGACTGTTGTTGAGATGGGCGAGGCTATCGATCCGGCGGCGACGGTACCATGGCGACTGCGGCAGGCATGGGTGAATGCCCACAGGTCACGCAAGTGGCATGCCGGATGAGACGGCTCCACTTGGAGCGGCATGAGGTGGAGTACTTCCCTGTGTCCGACTCGTCACTGCTGCCTGGCGATCTCGGTATTATGTGGGTGACATCTGTCAGGATTGTGGGCTTCCCAGACATGCAATTATTACATGACTCATATTCTAACTACCGATAGTCGCACTGATGACGGCGATGATGCTAATGGGGGCAGCACCTGACAATCCTGGTGGTACTTGGGTGGTCCACCTGGCATGTCACCCCTGACATCGAGTCGTCAGCAGAATGATGTTACGTGGCTAACAGTGCTGGCCAGGGCAGCATCGCTCACAGGAGCCCATGTAGATGTTTTGGTGTCGGGCATCGCTGCTGAGGGCCTGGCTGGCATGGTGCTGTCAGCATGATTGCTGGATGTTGTGGTATCTGTGTCGGAGGATGCTCTTGGTATAATCGCACCCCTATTCTCCCTTGTTGGTTAAGGAGTATAGATGCTGGGCGTCGCGAGGCCGGACATCGTGGCACCGGCGCTGGTGGGGCGCAAGGCATCGCGTTGGAATATGACCATTCGCCTTAGACTAAGGCGGACTTTGAAACACGCCCTGCCTAAGACTTCTAAGTCGCTCCACTTCTCAGCGAAGCTTGCGCTAAAACCTTTTCACCCAGCTGATTGTTGAAGTGTTCTGATGTACACATGCTAGCCCATCCATAGCTGGGGAAGGGATAAGGTGGTGGTAGGTGTCCACTGTGATGTGTAGTGGGCCTGAGTCTGCCTTGCTTCACACATTTCCCTCTCTTGCTTCTCCTCCCTACTCTCCCCCACCACTTGTCCCGCTTGTAAACTCACCAGGGAGCAGCTGGACTGGAGTTTTCCCCGTGGCCTGGTTGGTTCTCGTGCATAATGTAAATAATGCGATGGGCAGCTGTTCTGCCCACAAGGCAGGGTTTTCGATGGGCTCAGGCATAGTTGCATCTTCAACCCCTGATTCCACCTTTTGGTGGGGTTGGCTGTGTGGTGGGTACAATGCTGCTGTGTGTTGATGCGCAATCCCCTTGGTGAAAAACTCCCTCCACACACTGTCGGTGAATTGAGTCCCATTGTCTGATAGTAATATTCGCAGATAGCCTCAGTGAGAGAAAAACTCATTTCCAAGCACTTTTCCCATTTTTATAGCCAGCGCAGTTGAGAATGGGTAGGCCTCTATCCAACGTGAAAACAGATCAGTCACTAACACTATAAAATGTTTGCCAATTAAGGTGTGTGGCTATGGACTCATCAAATCGAGAGCAATGGTCTCACATAGTTCAGTTGGCATGCGTGGTTGATGCTGTTGGATGCCGTCAATATGCCAGCTATTGTAATGGTTGCATGCCATGCAGTCTCGCACATAACTCCTCACTTGTGTTGACATACTTGGCCAGTAAAAAAAATTAGCACGTTACGATGGGTCTGGGTTGCGCCCTGGTGGTCTGTGAGGTTGAGAGCATGTGTGTATTGAAGCACTAGGTAATGTGCATTGGCGGGTACAAGGATGCACAACATGTGTCCACGTGGGATTGCACACAACCTTCCACGACATGCCACTGGTTCACTGTTTGTTTTTGCATGTGTTTTTCTCCACTTTGTTGCGGCAAGGCATTCAGCTTGGTTGATAATTGTGTGCTCCTTTATTACGGGCAAAGATGGTGTGGCTGGTGATGCAGTGATGTTGCTGAACTTCACAGAAGTGATGATGGATGTGTTTACTTGCTGTGAGGGAGGAAGGGGGGTAACACACTCACCTACTTCTCGTCGCATGCCACTGTTTCGGACGATGTGTGAGAGAGATAGTCAGCTAGTTGGTTCTCTTCTTGTGCCACATGCTGTGCTTCAAACTGGATGCTTGTAACAGCAGTGTCCAGCTTGTCTACTTACTGAGGCTCTCCTTGGTGTTATGCAACCACAGTAGGCAGTGGTTATCTGTGTGGAGTGTGAAGCGCTGATACTCTAGAAATTGGCAGTATTTCTTCAGGCTCCACACAACTGCAAAACATTCTCTCTCATTCATGTCGTACCCTTGCTCTACTGGGCCGAATTTTTTATTACCGAAATCCAGAATGTGGCGTGTGCCGTCGTCCGCAATCTGAAATAGCACTGCACCGAGTCTGTTTTCACTAGCATCAGTCTGGATGTATAGATGACATGTTGGGTCATAGCGAGCAAGTGTGGAGCAGCTCCTTTAACGATATTTTATTTCTTCGAAAATGTCTTGTTCTCACTGCCTTTTGCAGTGGATGTTTGTAGACATGCGTTCTGTGAGTGGCACGGTGATCATTCTGGAATGTATTTGTTTAGCCAATTCACAAGGCCAAAAGATTTTCACTTGTTTGCGTGTTGTTAGGGTAGTTTTCGATGAGCTGTAATTTTTCCGGAGTGGAGCGGCTCCACTGTGTGCCCTATGAGCTGAATATTTTCTTTGCCTATGTGGCACTTGCAATTCGATGTCGTGAGCCAATTATGGCGAGGCGCTCAATCGCAAGTGTCAAGTGATGGATGTGGTCAGTCCCCGACACAGACCACACAATAACGTTGTCAAAATATACAAATGTACATACACCTACCAGACTGTCAAATACTCGTACCATCACTGATTGTAGTGTTGATGGTGTGAATTTCAGGCTGAATGGCTTGGTGCAGAATTGGAAGCGTCATCCATAAGGGGTGGTAAAGGCTATCTTGTGGCGATCCTTTGGCCGGACAGGTATCTGTCAGTAGCCACTTCTGTCGATGGTAGTGAGTATCTTCGCGCATCTCAAAGAGTTCAAGGCATCTTTGATATGAATATATAACGGAGGTGTGTGCTAGTGATGAGGTTAAGTTGCCTGAAGTCTACACCGAAGTGCCAGACTCCATCTTTCTTGGGCACTAAGGTGATGACAGAGTTATAGGTGTTTTCAGATGGCTCGATTAACCCTTCCTGGATCATTTCGGCCATTTGTTCCTTGATTATTTTACATCAATGGGAGTAATACCACCATGGGTTGTCATACACTGGTTTTTCGGAAATGAGTTGTATATTATGCTCCGCCACCATCATGCAGCATAGTAGGTCTGTGACAGTAAACATGTCGCGCCTTTTATCCAGGAGTCTGTGCCTGGCCAAGGATCTTACAGTATGTCACGGTATGACAGGACGCATATTATCATAGGTATGACACTACAGTATTGACAGCATATTAATTGTCATTTAATAAACCATGTAAACAATATATGTTTACGTGTCATTAATATTCTGTCACAATATTTAGCTAAACCAACAAATATAAAACTCTTTACAAAAGGATGTAAATGATGGACATATCAAAATATTTACACGATTTTTGTCGAACATCTTCTTTTTGAGGTTAACTATCAACAACATGTCTCGATCGTGTGTGTAAACAGGCCCTATTGTGGTGGTTACTGTGACACACTTTCGTGATAGCTACTATCATCATGTGAACGATTAAGCCTAGTTGATACAATACTAGTAGCTATCATGATAGTGTGTGAGAGTTAAATGTCATGATAGTACCTGTTTACACACACAATCAAAACATGCTGAAATAGTTAACCTTAAAAGGAACCTGTGTGACCTGGCACATTGTGTAGCCAGGGTCGTAGCAGAAATGGGAGCACTGAGGTGTAAAAAAAGGTGTGTAAGGCATTGATTGGCAAGGAGGGAACATTTGGGTGCCTCAAACACGCTAATTAAGGAATTAGTATCAGAAGACCCCAAAAGTTATGCAAAATTCCCTCGAATTAATGAAAGAATGTTTGACATATTGCTAAATAAGGCAAGCATTATCCTTATACTAAGTGTCGTTAGTCAAGGTGTCGGAACGGCGGTAGAGGTCTGCCACACATCCAGGCAAGTCATTTGACGTTTGTCTAATGTGCAGGAGGCTGGCAACTAATGCCAAGGTGTTGATCATTAAGGATATTGGTCAGGTGAGGAGTGGTGAATATAGTGTTAGAATCTCGGTGGAGATAATTACCCAAGGTGTCAGATATTGTCGGGTTGACAATATTGTGAAAGTCGGAGAGCAGCTGTGGACTCGTTCCTCAGTTCGTTCGGCCCATGGCCACTGCAAATCCTCCAAGTGCAGTGTATCCTCGTAGAATAAATTTAATACTGACTGAGTAATTCACTTAGTTGTTGCATTGTGGAATATCTGGGCTACCCACAAGCCCATACGAAGCACTGTCCCTTAATAAGCCGACTCGCTACCATTTAAATCTTACTTGCATAGTAAGTTACACTTTGAGAAAATTGGAAGGAGAATGCCAGTACCTTAAATGCCTTGCAGCGAACTGGAAATAAACCACACGTGGTAACTCATCACTGCTGCAATTTATTCATTTACATTATTACATTCCCGTCGTGAAAAACATACATTTAGTGCTGCTTACGAACCCATCAGCTTGGTAATACTGTACAAAAGACACGTGGTCGCATGAAATAACTTAAGTATAATTTAAGCTTGGTAGGTATGAGGGGCGGTGGAGTCTCGGGCAGCTTAAATACGAAAAGGTTCCGGTATGCTAAAATAACTATTACTGTGAAATGATTAGTCCAACATGGTGATAGCTGCGCGAGACACGAGACCCGACGTGACGCGGCATACCCCTCACAAAGACGAACGACTACTGACTTTCTCCGCACAGCTTGCCGGCCGGCACCCAACGCTGCACTATTTCCTTGCACACATTTGTAAATCGGACACGTGCCCTGCGAGCCGGTTGTTACATATTGCTCCTAAAATTAACCCTGTAAATATTATTCATTATTCCAAAACATTGCACTGTGTGAATGATGTGGAGGTGAAAGACACATTAATGAATATTACAGAAAATTACAAAAAGACACATCGAAAACTTTGATGACTTTAGGGCTGCAAAGGCAGGCGTCTTTATTAGTTGTGTCCAATTGCGTGAACTTACCTTGCCCTTTTATTGCACAAATTAAATAACATAAATTCTACAGGGTCTATTTTCGAATTCCTGTGCCGCATGCACTTGTTCGCACTCATTCTGCTCTGCACCTGCGTCGTTCCTTGCCACACTGCTCTGCACTTGCGCTCGTAGAGCGCGCAAACATACTGCGTTAAGCCACCTGGTTTCGCCGGCAAACTAGGTAAAGGGAAGGGGTCAACGTAGGCACACGTCAGATGCTGACATTTTCGTTAATAATTTCAAATTGTAAACCACGAAGATATTATTATTAATGTATTGTTTTATTTTTTGAGAAACAATTATATGTCAGACTGTGACATATTGTAAAATCCGCGAAAGAAACTAACAGAAACAAAAAAATAATCCGAAATATTACTATCAAATTAAACACATGTACCTATTTGTGACTCGCACTATAACGATAGTGTGTAAAGTCACTATCGTGTTTAACACTACATTTAACAACAAAATACATGAAAGTTGCGTGTTATGTCAAGACATTACTACCAACTATCTAGCTCGAACTGATATTGCGGTAGTACTATAGTGATCGTGCAACAGTAACTTACGTGCGCGAGTAGCTCTCGTATATAAACTAACGCGAATACTATCGCCGTGTTAATTAGGCTTTAGGAAATGACCCTCAGTGCAGTAATTGAAAACAAGTCGCTTCCAAGCCTTTTTCCCACTGTTGTAAAATAATGGGTGTGCTGAGTTTGATCTCATATTTGATCAGTGTGCTGATAAAGATGAGCACTTTGCTGTAACCTGTATAATTCCTCTATGTTGTTACTTCTTCCCTGGAGATGCGCTGGTAATCGCTCGTTGGTTGTTTCTTTGTTTATAAACAGAAGCCAGTTGATAAGGGCGGTGGTGTACATGTGGCAAGAGAGTAAAGATATCTAACATGAGTCGTGGCTATTTTTCTATCGGCACGCACGTACTCTCGCTCACAGAAATTAGTTGAGGTTCTTCTGGTGTAATTAAACGATTAGTCGTGTTAGTGGCAAAATGAGTAAAGGAGATTTGCCGAACAGTGCCGGCGGGAAGGTGGCACTAATAACTGGAATAACAGGACAGGTAAATATTGAATACGAAATCTTCTTTATGTGGAAAATACTTTCTTACATAATGGTAATCCGCAAGGATTGAACTGCGAGCCCTTGGTACCTTAATGGGCAACGGTGCATAACTGATTGAAAACCGGGTTTGGCGAGTGCTTGTTTTCCTTGGAAGTAGTAAAATGACACTCTTTGCGGAAGTATATATCGTTTCTGAAGAAATGGACAGAAAGTGTAAATGTTTAGGTTAATAGATTTTTTGTGTGTGTGTGTGTGTGTGTGTGTGTGTGTGTGTGGTGTGTGTGTGTGTGTGTGTGTGTGTGTGTGTGTGTGTGTGTGTGTGTGTGTGTGTGTGTGTGTGTGTGTGTGTGTGTGTGTGTGTGTGTGTGTGTGTGTGTGTGTGTGTGTGTGTGTGTGTGTGTGTGTGTGTGTGTGTGTGTGTGTGTGTGTGTGTGTGTGTGTGTGTGTGTGTGTGTGTGTGTGTGGTGCGCGCGCGCGCGCGCGCGCGTGTGTGTGTGTGCGCGCGCGCACAGAGAGAGAGAGTTGAAATCATTCACTTACAAGTAAAGTGTGATGTGGTTTTCACCTATAAAGTTATTAGGCCTATAACACTGGAACAATGTAAACAAATATGGCACATGGTCAGAAAGTGTGAGAGCGTGCCTGTCTCTGTGCTCTCACTCGTAACAACTGTGCTAGCTCGCGGCTGTTTTGCCTGCAGGATGGCTCGTACCTAGCGGAGTTCCTACTGGGGAAGGATTATGACGTGCACGGCATCATCCGCCGAGCCAGCACCTTCAACACTGGCCGTATCCAGCACCTGTATGAGGACCCCAAGTCCCACCGCCAGGGCAAGATGAAGTTACACTACGGCGACATGATGGACAGCAGCTCTCTGGTGAAGCTCGTCAGTGAAATCAAGCCCACTGAAATATACAACCTTGCAGCCCAGAGCCATGTCAAGGTACGCAACTGCTGTCTCTCATCTTTTAATCCATTCACTGTTACTTTCATTATTCTTGAAGCCCCGCCTGCTATATTCCTCCGCCTCATATAAACTAAGTGTATGCCCTACTTTCACGTGCACTCGCTTCAATATTTTGTATGAGAGGTATTTCATGTCAGTCATCATGAACACTCCTATATTGTGTTTTCTTATTCATATTATTTTTTAATGAAATATCATTTATACGTGAAATACAAATAAAGTTTTAATTGAACAAAAAATATGATACTTTTATTTTAACAGAAGTATAAAACACTTGTAATACATGACGTAGTATTTAGTAAACAACCACACACACATCATATATGACATAATTTTGCACAAAGTAACTGCAATAGTATGATATACAACATTTGCACCATCCAAACTGATATTTTGATTCTTTCACTTGTTTCATAGGTGTACAAAACTATCTTATAGTTTATTCATTTACCGTATGTATTTAATTTTTAACTAACTAATTACATCTCAGCTTTCTCAAAATCTTGTAATAGCAGGTGTCTGGCATGTTGGAAGCAAGAAGAACTAAGTGTATCTTACTGTAGTGATAGTAAATTAAGTCGTAAGTTAATGACAAAATGCAAACAAATAATTACTTAAGTAACTAACTAAGAACTTCATTAGCAGTTCATCTTGGGGACAGGGCTGCCCTGTACAGGCCAATTATGTGTAAAAACTTGGCAAGAAAAGGCGGTTGGCATCAAAACATTACCGTAGCATCTTCTCATTAATGTGTTTGTTTCTATTGATAGCAAGGTCATTAGAGATGCTGAAAGAAGCAGGAACCTTGCTTTGTACGTTATAAGTAAAGTATGTACCTATGTTGTGTTGCGTGTTAAACGTGGTGCTGTGACTGCAGATTTCATTTGACCTGAGCGAGTACACAGCAGAGGTGGATGCGGTCGGCACCCTGCGACTGCTGGACGCCATCCGGACGTGCGGCCTGGAGAAGCAGGTCAAGTTCTACCAAGCCTCGACGTCCGAGCTGTACGGCAAGGTCCAAGAGGTCCCCCAGAAGGAAACCACGCCTTTCTATCCCAGGTCTCCTTACGGTGAGTGCAAACATGTACTTGCTGAAAGTTGCTGTTTGGCCAGACATTATTCAAAAACGCTTCTCGTGTGATTCTAAACACTTGCAACTCTATGCAGATATGTAGGTGCTCCTTACACACACTGCGTTACCTATATGCGTGTGGTGGCCCCCCATGACGCGGCTGAATTTTACCGCTCTATACGTTTCATTACTTTATGCAGATGTGGTTCACCTCAACAGCAAAATATTTACACTTTCACCACAACTAAAAATATAGGTCAACCAATATCTGCAGATCAAATATCAGCTGATGCTGGAATTCTACCATTTTATAAACATTTCAAATGTGAAATTTATAAGGCAATAATTATTATATAAACCAGAAAGTGTTGAATGTTGGCAACACTGCAGTAATTGTCAAAACATTGGCAATATGCAAAAATTATTATTGTGATTATTTTCTCATAGTTTTTTTTTTATAAGATATAACTGTAGAGTTCAAATTTTTTCTGAGAATATAAACTTTTTTTTTAATACCAGTTCAACAAAATACAGTAGTTCCTGATTTTTCGACTCAGTTTTTAACCTATTTTCACTTTTTTTTTCTATTGTGGCATCCCAATCAGGGGCAACATTACAACTTCTATATTTTATCAATACTCTTGGGTCATCCTGTGGAGGGAGATCAGTTGAGGGACATGATCATCTGGATCGTGGTTCAATCCCTAATGCAATAGCTCTTTCCCAGCTTTGCAGTGTGAGCATAACCAGGACTCAAGTGGCATACCTACATACCGGTAGACACGTCTTTTGTGTTGGTAACAGGGCCAATGTTCCTGGTGATGTTAATGATGTGGGGTAGCCAATAGGAAAGCATAACTGTGGCAGGGGCTACATTGCCTGCGGCACGTGGGTGGCTTTACTCTAGTGGTTTGTGCTCGCTGTGTATAGTATGCACGTAGTCCAGTTGTAGTACCTTCGCACATCAGACCTTTGAATAATTATCCCATAAACTGTATGACATGCATGTTAGGTCATTTCCTTGGCATCCAGTAGTGCTTCCCAATCACCGCACTATTGAAACTCAGGGTTCTCAGAGATGCTGTGGGTTCTGTGTGTCAGTCTCACCCATGCGTACTTGCAAACATGTAGGCAATACTAAACATAACTTGAAATAAACACTTAATAAAATATATGTGGCTAGGACACTCTCACTACCGAATAAAAGCACGTGGTGCAGGTGAAATTGCAATATACCTGCGTGGAAACAGCAAATTAAATTCAGACAAAAGATTATTCTTGCTGAGAAGATTATTCTTGCTGAGAAAATTATTCTCTTTACGATTGAAGTGGTTACAGGCTTTTAACATGCCTGATGGCGGGAAAATCAAACATTGACATGACTGCATGGTCAAGTACAAAAAGCATCAATTTACTTGAAATTATACAGAACTCTGAGGCAAAAATTTAACATAGAACCCTGAATAAGATATTGTACATATGATGTCTCAAAGTGCAACACTTGGCATCGGTCAGCCATGTGGTTATATTCATACATGGAAAATACCCTCAAATACATACATAAAAACAAAGCCCTTAAAATTGCACCTATCAATAATGCAGAAGTTTCAATGAAACGCCATAAACATAGACAGATGGCGCCTGATTCAAGTTGCGCAGGTCATGTGACCTATCTGACATCTTTCTATTCCTTCTCCTCAATTAAGTTAAAAACGCCACTAGGGCGCAATAAATTAATAAAGCGGAAGCATAATGCATTTTAGAACCAAATAATTTTTAATTGGCAACATACACTTGTAACACATTTTAAGACATATTAAACCGCACAAATACAATATAACACATTTTACACTGAAAAATAACATTTATGTGGAAGTTTAGCATTAGTGGCCTCTTTGCACACGCGCTGGACACGTGACATGCGTGGTGAGCGATGTCATGGACTCTAGCGCCGTTGGCTGTTAGCCGGCATCAAATTATAATAATCATTAACACCGAGAGAAAATAGATGTGTTGATAATGTCTAGTAAGAAAAAAGTGTGTGCAATAGCCAAAGAAATAGCAGGAAACTATAACTTTAGCAGGTCTTCAGAAAAGTTCAAAGTTACCTTGAATGGACTTTTCATAAGGTGAGCCATGGATCATGTGCTTATCACAAAGTGTATCTCTCTGACTCACAATCCACTGATAACAATTCTGTATCCTCTTAGCAGTACAAAGTTTGTACAACTGTGAAATGCTCTGTTGCTATGCCTGATTTCTAGCTGTCCTCAGCTCTGTCTCAAATTATCCTGAGCATGCTGTGTTTACCTCGGAATTCCATTTCAACAATCTAACTTGTAAGACCCAGTAGTTAAGTCCAGCAGTTCTGGATTTTATTTTTCCCTGTGACATAGCAGAATGTACTAGTACTTAATTACAATATACAGTTGAACCTTGCGTTAACGAAAACCTATTTATGCAGAGTTGTCATGTGGTGTACGGGTCGTAAATGTCCCTCCATCATTCATAGCTGCGAGCAACAAAATAAGGCCTTAGTAGCATTGTTAGCCATAGATCCAAGTTTAGTGAACACGCAGTGTGCGCAGACGGCACATTCGACAAGACTTTGTCCAGCAGGATGAGTTGCAGAGAGGCTTACGTGAACTCAGAATCATTCTCCACTCTGGATACAATATCTTCACCACAAACACAACACCTGCTCTCCGAACCACCTAACATTTGCAACGAAAACAACCTGCTTTGTCTAAAGCTGTAGCCTACCACAAATGCCAATCAGATTATTGCCCCCAGAGGATTCCACTCCTGCATTGGCTTACGCTGTGGCACTTGTGCCAACCACCAACCCTCAACTTCTTTCAATAGCAGACTCGCTAGCCACCATACATACCCCATCCAAGGCAACTATAATTGTAAAAGAGAAAATCAGCTACAATGCCAATACTGTAATGCAGAATACATCGGCATCACCACCAACACATTCAGTCAGAGGATGAATGGCCATAGAGCAGACACCAAACAAGCCATAGCTGGTCACATCCACAACCTAACCTAATCTACGAGACAAACTTGATGATAGTAACAGAGTTGAGAACCCTACTACCTTCGAGGAATTAGCTCATCAATTCATAACAAAATCCAGGCAGCGTCAGGCCTCAACATAAGATAATGACAGCAACAGCTGCAACTGCAATATTTCAATTTTCCCATTACACCCTAGTTTCAAACCTCGCCATTATGTTCACTACTAACAGCGCCCTTCCTTCATATTGCAGTGTCCTAAAACTTTCCTCCCTGTGAAGCTGGTCTAACCAGCTAAATGTTGCAATCACGTGAATATATATGTGTGTGCGTGCGCGCGCGTGCATGCGTGCGCGTGCATGCGTGTTTTTTTTTTTTTTACAACAAGTACTTGACTGTGAGTACTTTAGCTTTCCCCTTTTTTTAATATATCATGAATTATTTTTCTGTGTGATATTCTAGCGTGTGCCAAGTTGTATGGCTACTGGATAGTGGTGAACTACAGAGAGGCATACAACATGTTTGCATGTAATGGCATCCTGTTCAACCACGAGAGCCCAAGGCGAGGAGAGAACTTTGTGACAAGGAAGATCACTCGCTCCGTAGCGAAGATAGTCCTCGGCCAGATGGAGTACCTGGAGCTAGGGAACCTGGACTCGAAGAGAGACTGGGGACATGCAAGCGACTACGTTGAGGTACAGCTGCTTGCATTGAGGAGTACTGCAAATTATATGCTAGACTAGTCTAGTCACTGTTTCTTCACACTTTTTTAATCAAACATTTGAAAAATCACCCCATGTATTACATGTTGTGTTTTTTTCATAAAAATGCCATTTATCACCGTTCATCATTTCTCAAGGGTCTGACAAAACATTTCAATACATGTGGACTTTCAATGAATGTGATCTTGAAATTCAGAAACAAAATCTTATATCAAAATAAGTTAGTTAAGATGGCGTTAGGCTGCTAAAAATATATAAAAGGAGAGTAATCCAGGTACTCGCAGTCTAGTAATTGTCGATAGACAGTCACAACATAGGACGACACATGTGTTGCACGATCACGACATTTCGCTAGCTAAGGCAACTTTATCAGGCAGCTATTTGCCATTAAGGGACGGTAAAGTGCACAGCTTGAGGCCTTTGCTAAGCCCTTTGGCGTAAAACAAAGCAAATTCCCTTTTCTACAAACACCACAACCTCAAAGGTCGTACCAACAGCAGGGAAAAACCCTTAAGGCTTTACTATTGTGTGTGTATAATTTACTAACACAACACATGAGTTCTCATTATCATTTGTATTTGGTTAAAATTTCACCCAGCTACATGTATTAACAAACACCATATAAATATCAAAGTTTATTGCAAAACTTCTACCACACATACTGTGACTAATATTACGTTCAAATGTTTCCTACAGGCTGATAAAACCTTCAACATTTATAAACAGCCTTAATGATCTCTTATTCTAGATGATGACTCATTGTAAAATACTGGCACTTTACAAAATGAACTTTGTTTTGTTTCCATTGTCATTAACATTTTGTGCTACTAAAACTGTATTCTTAAGGAAACAAATACTAACATTTATTTTCCATTAAAAACAGGAAAATTATTCCTCTTTACAAGTTTTGTAAAACCTACATTCTGTAATACTGATATTTGCAGGCTGCATCAAGCTTCAAAACTTTACTAAGCTGGCTGAAATATTAACTTCAAATAACAAAATACATTTATAATATGCTGTGTTTTACACTATGACATTTTTCCATTTGTGACATAGTAATCTGCCAAGAATTCCAGTTATCTGAATTATTATGAAAATAACTCTACCAAAACTAAGGGTTGCAAAGCCCATGTTTATGATGTTGGCCAAAGGGGGCCCTACTTGCAGATTACTTATCCTATGCCATTGTTGCTCACGTCTGTGACGACCAGTCGGCTGTGGGGTCTATTTATATGAAAAATTATGCAGGGGAAAACACCCCATCACAATCATTATTGGTTTATCACATTCTAGAATTATGTTTATTTGCAATATCCTGTGCATGCAGCGTACTCTATACATTTCAAACAGTGTGGTGCTGCTAGGAATGCATGCAACTCCAGCCCCTCAAGTCGGCGGAGCCAAGAAACAACTACACTGGCTGCCACTTCAGTATGGCAAGAGCCTCGTGTCTGGTCACCCACGATGTCACTTGCAACACTGGCTTGTTAATTATTCGCCGAAGCAAACATCTGTTGCATCAAAAATGCATGTACACATTCATCCACCTATAATATTAAGTCTTTGTAGAAGATATTTTATAGTTCATTTTTGCCATGAAAAACTTATTGTGCTGTAAAACGTTGGCAGCCGAGGAACAGGCACGACGGAGTGTAGCGCGGCAGTCAAGTCGGCTGATTAGCTGGTAATTTTCCGTAGCCAAAAATGAGACAGGCGTATCTCAAGGTTTCATCTAAAGTATCTATTGAGCCTTCACAAGAGTGGCATGTTGCATTGTCTCTGATATTGGATACTTGGTTCACTGCGATAGGAGTGAGTGAGTGAGTGAAAATATTTGGGCAGCTCTGAACGAGGTCTTGAGAGCTGATGGTAAAATGAGGTGTGTGTGCTGGAATGCAAGGTTGGGGAAAATTAGAGATCCCTGAGAAAACTCTCCAATCAGCAGCATTGTCTGGCATGCTTCCCACTTGAGAAAATCCGAGGGCGAGGCTGCCTGGAATTGAACCACTACACCACCACAGCCCCCACTGGGGTAGGGGATTGACTTCTGGCCATTTTGACTCAACTTTATCTGAGAAGATAAAATTGGAATACGGAAAAACTGCATAACAAATTTACAATAGATATTCGTTATGATGTTCCAGTATCAAGAACAGTTGTCTTGATTCATATCCAAACGTATTATGTAATTGTGTAAAATTTTGAGATTTGTTCAAAAACAATACATGTGCATTTAAAATTCCTATAGTTTTATTTTTTTTATTTGTAAAAATTCAAGTTCCTCCATTCACAACAAAAAAGGGTGTAATATGCTAACAGTGTATAAAATAATGTTATGCTCCTTAGTGCCCATAAAGACTATAACAGTGTTCAAGAAGAGTGAGTGTATTTGTGGTTTGCCTTGCAGGCCATGTGGCTGATGCTGCAACAGGAAGTGCCGGAGGACTTTGTGATAGCAACCGGAGAGACACACAGCGTGCGGGAGTTCGTCGAGGCTGTATTCCGCCATGTGGGCAAGGAGATCACATGGGAAGGCTCCGGGGTGTCGGAGGTGGGGCGCGAGAAGGGCACGGGCATCATCCGCATAAGAGTCAACCCAAAATACTTCCGGCCCACTGAAGTGGTACGAGGCTTGCACCCTTATATATGCTGTTCACGGTAAAGTAAGCTTGTTTGAAAAAAAAATCACTGCCGCTTAACTTGCTGGCAAGCATGCGCCCAGTTAAGTGACAGCAAATTTAGTAAAATAGCTCCAAATACTGCAGGTGTCATGTTTAAATTTATTTAAAATAAAGTGTTCTTTATTCTTTAAAGCCTGGACATCTCACTTGTTTGTGACTTATCTACAGTCAGGGGTCGAACGCTTGGATTTAAATAACTAATGCCAGGCTAGTATGGGGTTCTCCACTTTGGGTCTGAAATGTATACTTAGGTCTTAGTTGTGCCCGCCCTGGACCAAAAACTAGGGGCATGAAATTCTATGACAAATTTGACACTATAGGTCTTCTTTTTATAGGACAGTTTAATTTTGATTAATTTCACAGACTTGAACCATCGCGAAGCCAGAATCGTGAGGGACGACTGGGGCCTTATGATTGTTTAGGTGTACACAGTAGACCTGGTGAGCTTTCTGGTCTGCACAAAATCAGGACTTACTGTCCCGGTGAAGGGTAGCGTTGTGTGTGTATCTTTTTGCTGGAGGGAAGAGGCGTACTCCTCCTTGCTGGCTAATTTGATGGGGTGTCGGGTGGTTGGACAGCGGCCGGCACCAATTAATGAAGGGAGTCTCCTGTAAGGTCTTTTTTAGTTCATGTGAAGTCAATCTATAAAGTTGTAAGAGCAAACATTGTTTATATTGAACAGATAGGTACGGTAGATGTTACATTTTAACATGTTTGTAGCGCTAAGAATTATAGATGTTACCATTATTATTATAGGCTAATTTCATTCCCACATCTTGACAACTTGAAATTCTGAGACATTCACACACAAACATTTCTAGGAAGCGGAAGATGGTGTTATGAGCACTGTAGACTGTCCTTCCTATTTTGTAAATTATAAATACAGTGCTGTTACTGGAAAGGAAACACTTGTACATAAATATGCAGAGGCCGCAATGTTTGAAACTATAGTACCCTGGCATAGTTAACAGCGGTATTACCCATAAATGTAGTCAATAAATCAAAAGTACAAAACTGAAATCCAAAACACTAAATTAAAATCATAAGCCAAACATACATGGTATAGTTAGTAGCCTAAGGAAGGCTGCTGTTGGTGGTGAAAGACATTTTGTGCACCTAACTATGACACATGATACTCTGCACAACAAAAGACGTACACTCCACTTTGCCCCATCTGTATGCTGTTTCATTTCACATAGGCATATCCAACGCTAGTGCTGAAGTGGCTAGACACGTGGTTACAATGATGGATGATATTACAGACAAGTCAGTCCAACTTTTACTGTTCACCCTACTCCCCAAGCAGACGTTATCCATACCCCCGAAGTGACTGTATTATCTGCCAAGCCACCGAGCTCGCCACCCAAGCTCACGTACTTTTACGGCATGCCAATGGAGGGCAGCACATTCCCTGCGGACAGATAAGGGATGAAGTCCGCCGCATCAGCGATGCCACACGCAGCAGATTATGCCAGCAGACAGCAACCGCAGACGACTCGAGAGGAGGAGCTTATCTCTTTCACCGCCCCTCATCTACTTCGATTCTGGAAGTTATCAGTATATAAGGGACTACGTGGCCGAAAATCATCAGTCTGTGTTCCCTCTACCACTCTCAATAGGGCTGGAAGAAGCCAAATGGTATGCGCTATCTGGTATGTCTGCAGATTCCACCGCTGTTTTGAGGGCCGAAAGAAGCCTACCATTGATGTCAACCCCTCCAGAAGACTCCCGCGCCGACGGTCCCTGTAGGACTACCTCCCCTCTTTACTGGATGGTAACTGCAAACTTTAACACTGCCCTCCTGGCAGTCACCAACATTGGTCCATTCAGGCTCTTTATGGGGCCAGAAAGGAGTGAGATGGTGCCGACGAACTAACCCCAGTGGCTACCACATCCAAGTGTCATAAGTATACAGCCTGAGCTAACCCACCGTTCTCTAAAACAGGGCCAGACAGAAGAAGCACATGGTGCAACACTTGCCTGTGGGGCCTAGACCCTTGGCAGTACTCTATGGAGAATTGAGTTTCTGGCTTCACTTTTGCGAGGTGGTAGTTAGTACCTTTTATTCTTATGCCAAACACCCTTGAGAGAGGTGCCTAAAGGAAGTCTAGAAAGGCAGTTTACACCTCCAAAGTTAGCTTGAATTGCAAACCCATTCCTCCGTGCGCACTTTGTAATTCACCTCACGGGGCAGAGTTCTGACAACTGTAAACTATAGTGGACTTCCTTTCCCATTGTTGCCCAGTGTCTAGTATGGATAGACAAGTGGCATGGTGCTTGGATGACTAAGCAAGGTGTGACAGGATAAGTTCCAACAGTGGAGCTTGTGGAAAAGTTTTCTTTTTGGCGAAAAAGTGCGGTGAAGGGGGTGGTATAGCAAGGAATGTAGCTGGCGCAATGCGTTCCAGCAGCGATTGTGGTGGAAGACTGAAGACTGGTCCCGAATCAAATTCTGACTCCGTATTTATACTTTGCCGAGCGGCTGCCTGTGCGCTCATTGGCTGGCGTCTTGAGTTGAGAGTGATTGGTGGCCGCTGTGGCGGGGGGGGGGGTGAAAAGCATAACTCTCAGTGGCGTGACGTCACTGGCCGGCTGGGAGGATGAAAGACAAACGACTAAACATTCTAGCGGTGGTTAGTAGTACTCATTGCCTTGAGGCGCATAGCATCAGTGGGCCGGTGAACAATACAAGTTGCTGGGCTGGCTGGAACGTCCATTATTGCAGTGCGGACAGTACAATCTTCTGATGTCACGTGCCTAACGGTAATGCAAACTCCTGAGAAATCAAAGTCCGCTGCAGGCTATGCTGATGAACTGAGTTTGTGTAGTTACCATTGTTGAAAACGCATCGTGTTCCAGTTGGCCCCCTCGCCACTGCAACGAAAGCTCTTCCCTGAGGGAGATGGAAGCAAATTCCTCCTGAGAAGAGCATTGGCAAGTCCTCACAGGAACAATCGCCTTCCTCTCAGGTAGCCCAACTCAAGGGGATTACTTGGGTGGAGAATTAAATTTCCTTTAAGAGAATGTCGAACTGACCTCTCCCAGCTGTGCTTCTGTAGTATGTGCTCTTTGTGCCACTACCCTCGTGAAGGATCAGCTGGCTGGAAGCAGCTGCAGTGGTGACACTATTTTATGTAGTTTCTTAGCTTTGATGGCGGCAGACATCCTCCGTCTCGCTCTGTTGCATGGACTCTGCATTCCTTCTCTTTTTGCACTTCAAAGGATAAGATTACGGGTAAACCAGGAGGCACAGCCTCAGTCAGGGTACAGACTGGTTTGTGTGTGTTTTAATTATGCAATCAATAAAACAGGCATTAATCAAGACTTGGTCGAGTTGTCTCTCCTGTATTCTGTATTCCTACACCTTGTCCATTCTCTTTCCGGTTCATCACCTGTCCCAATAAGACTCTTCTAGAATTAGCCACTAGCTGACACCTTGCTCCTTTTCTCTCCCCCATTGATAGCCGTCTCGAAGTGCAGCTTCAGAAGCTTGCCTACCTGGGCCTCACTATAACAGTTGTCTCTTTGACCTTCCAGTAAGTGCCTGGGTCAGATCGCGACGTTCCGCGCACCAGGGAGCCAGGAGAGTGGATGCCCTTGAACATCTACAGCTTGGTACTTGGGTCACATTGCAATATTCTCCACGCCAAGTATCTGGGTTGAAGACCACCTCACATGACCTCCACATATCTCATTCCATCAGGCTGTGTCTACCCCTTACTGGCTACCCACTATCAACCTAATTGGTTACCCTCACCACGTTATGCCTCATTATAGGGCTGGGTGGGGTGGGGCAAGGCTGCCAAACTAGGGTTAGTTTAAGCAAGGTGTGAAAGGAAAGTGACCCAGTTGACAACTAGGTATACTCCTCGAAGAAAGAGGAGACAGCACGTCAAAGAGGGTTGACCACCAGCTCAGCAAGCTCCACTTCTATCCTCCTCCGACACGTACCACGTGCAGTATTTCCGCTGCCACCTACACCACTGAAGAAGACACTTACCTTCGTCCAGCCAGATATCAGGGTAATTGGGGCCCTTAACGTCACGAGCTTACATTACAACCAGGGCACCGACTTGTCCATCGCTCACCTGTGCACCACCCAAAGCTCAATGCACAGTTATTGACATGGCCAAAGCCAACGACTCGGGCACCAGGAAAAACCCTGTTCAAGCGATGATCATGGCTTCACCATTGTCCAGGGGAGGCAGTACCTCGGCCTTACCCTCCAACAGTATTCCAAAGTACACAGAATTATTTCTCTGTCTGTTGAGTGGCTAGACTATGTTCCTATTTCAATCTTCTTTGCACGTTTGAGTGCACTCTCAAAGATCAAAGATGAGAAAGATTTATTGCTTTGTCTCACCTATTTTCTGCAATCTTCAATTTCGGTCTCTCCACCAACATACACTTTGCGTACTTAACAAGCACACAGTGCCACACTCACTATCTTGGTATATTGATATTACCAATGAATGGGACTAAAGTTATTCTGTTAAAAGGTCAGGGAAGTATAAGTTTGGCTACATGTTGAATACAGTTTCTATTGTGTACATTCTTTGTACCCTGAAAAAATTATTTATCTTTCAATACATTAACATTGAGAGGCAAATTATATTGGGCTAGTTAAAATCTTGAAAGCTGTGTTGTTATTACAAAAAACTTTTAAACATCCAATATTCACGTTATCAGTGTAAATGGCAAGGGTCCATTTATTAAGATCTGCATAATTTAGGGTGTTGTTTACATTTGCAACTTATTACATACACTTGTGTTACTTGTGAAAAATTAGTCAGGCAGAAAACCTAACACATTTTTAGTTTACTTACATGTTTGGTAATGTAATTTTTTGGTAAATTCTGTATACCTGTATACTTTCAGGAACTGCTGTTGGGGGATGCAAGTAAGGCTTACAACAAATTGGGCTGGAAACCCAAAGTTACATTCAAGGTAAGATTGTATGGTGTTTTTAATAGCAGTGTTGATATTTTATTAACTGTTTCTGTTCATTCTTTAGAAAAATGTTCTCAAATACAATCATTAGGGCCCGGGAATTTTCGCAAATTGCGAAAAACTGAGAAATTATGTTCATTCGCAAAGTTCTGTAATACAGTAAAACACACTTAAGACGTTCCCACGTGAGACATTTTCCAGCTAAAACATTCAGTGTGAGTAGTCCCGCTACTTCACCATTTACTTCTGTGTTATTTTTTCCCACATTTAACATTTTTATAACCTAATCGTTCCCGCATAATACAATCAATTTATTTTTTGACAAAACTGTGTTTTCAAGAAAAAAATTTACATCATTCATGTTCAATTATTTCACAAAGTGAAATGTAAGCTAGACACGAAAATGCACGTCCCAGGGTAGCCAACATCATTTTGAAAATTACCATAATTTGCACACCTGCAGAACGCCAGAAGTTCATGTAAAAGTTTGAATCCCCCCCCAATCAGAACACGCCGGCAATTGTGTGCTACCAGAGAGGGTTCCAGCTGGTGGAATCAGTCACAGCAGTATAAATTCTTTTGGGCATCTGTCTGGAAGTATCAGCCCTGAGGCAGTTAAAGTTACAGCTACAAGCACACACCTTCTGGAGCTTTCACCAAACTGCTAAAGGTCCGAACCACAGAAAAGAGAGAGGAAAAAAACCCAAAATCCCGACTGAAGTCAATTAACCTAACCTGCTTTTTAAAACAAAATGAATAAATTAAAATTTATATAAAAATAACCAAAAACACAACAGTACTGATCTGAAACACAACCGAACATTAAATGCATTTAAAAAAAAAAAAAAGGAAAAGGGGAAGAAATTCCTATTATAGTAAAAGTATCTTATCAAAGAAATACAAAAAAAAAAAAAATCTTTTTTTTCACCAAAGGCAAAACTTTACGAGTACGATAACATTTACAGGAATACAAAAATTCAGTGAGTGAGTGAATGATTGACTAAATCCCTCTACTTTTACAACTCAATAGTTTAAACAATCATTGTATTGATTTACCGCTCGTGTCAGGCGACCACCAAACATTTGTTGTTGTTTTGGACAACTAGAAGCTCCCTTGTTAAAAACTACTTATATCAATCATATGTAAAAAGAGATGATTGTAGAGCGTCGAGCAAAGACTTTTATTACTAAATGAGTACAGCAAAACAAAACTGAAGGGACCAAAGATTTGGGTGTTTGTTATGGAGGGGTTCTTTATACTCGTGCAGTCAATTGTGAATCTAATTGCTGCTGGAATTGAGTAGCAGTGGTTCTTTTGTATTGATTTAAGAAAAGTATTAAAAGTATTTTCTTTTCAACACTTCTAGAGTAAAACATGGCCACTATTAATAAATTACCATTGTCATAGGAAAAAATGAACCACTAATTTTGTTTGGAACAAAAAAAAAACCTTGGTACACACAGAGTAAGGCAATACAGCTTCTACAGCAGTTAACATTATAGCTTTTGTTAATTTTATTTTTTATTTGAAATATGTGACAAATTTAGGGTTTAAAAAAAAAGGCAGAAATATGAAAGGAAAATAAATATAATCATATTCAGTCTTTGTTTTAGAGAGGTTTTGTGCCCCAAGAGAGAAAAACAAATTTGTTATAAAGAGTAGAAAATGCATTGTATCATGTACAGTTCAGACCGGACCAGACACACACACGGATATAGAGAGGTTTTTGTTATAAAGAGGTTCACTATGTAGAGGTTTTACTGTATCCCTTAAATTAATGATGTATTAACAATTGAAACCATTGCTCAGAATACATTGGTGATTGCAAAATTAGTTTTGAATGTTGTGCAAATATTCCCAGATTTGTATCAGATTGTCATGTTGTATTTTCTTTTGTGTAATATTAAATGAGTGGGCAGTTTCAAGAGCGGGCAGGATGCCAGGTGGCCCTTTGATTGCTTGACCCTTGCACGTGTTGTGAGGGAGAGTTTAAGGAGGGGAGTGCTGGTGGGGGGAGGGGGCAGAGCTGCTCCGGCGGTCGGGAAGGGCTCTGACCAGAACCTCCGGGGCGAGACATTATGTGCTAGAGTAAGCTCCTATGAAGAGAGCATGTTACGTTAAATCTTGACGCTGGTTTTACCTGCCTTAATATAATTTAGTAGAGATTCAGTGGGAGGTAGTTGATCGGTAGCTTTGGATAAATTTGAAGTGCTTCGGCTCAGCACCTCCAACGGCATTTTTAATCTATAGGTAATTCAGGTTGCTCTTAAGCTTGATCCAAGTGCTCTAATAGTAAAAGGGAGACCAATCCTTCATGTGGAGGAGTGAGTGAGAAATTAGTAAGGTGATGAAGCCCGATTAGAGAATTTAATAAATTAACTTAATTTCTTTCCTTTGTCGTATTCAGCACATTAAAATCCACAATAATAAGGTAAATTCATTTAATAAGTTTACCCCCCTTTTTTTTTTTTTCATTTTAAATTGTTTAAAAAAACAGTAGAATTCTTCAAAAAAATTAGCGCTGGAATGCGAAAAAATTGTGGGCGATACAGCTCTTTTATCGTCATATTTGGGTTCAGCACACTTTTTGAACCACATCTTATCAGATTAGCAAGTCCAGGACTTGCCCGTGTAACCACGTCATTGTAACCACATGTTTACTATACAAGGAGTATTTTTATTTTATAGTTAATAAAATATTTACTAGTATTTTGTAGTTAAGTTTCGGATATTGATCTGAACATGATTTAATCACAATATTATCATCTGCAAATGAACAAAAGCCATAAGCTTATGTGAGTGACGTAACAATTTTGCAAGCTCAAATGCTTGTGAATGTTCTTGTGCAGTTTTAAATGTCTCAATAAAGATTTATCGCACAAAAATCACTGTGACATGACAAGTGGCAAGGTTGTCCTTTCATCCTTATCATAACATATATTTAAATGTTTTCCACTTAGATACAAAGGCTACCGATTAAAATAATCATCACTCAAACTGGATGGAATTTATTGTTATTACAAAAACAACATTCTCATAATGCATGATTTTTTTACTATAACATTTATTTGATGAAATGAAAATATTTTCATAATGAAATGATGAAATTTTAATTATTAAATCAGCTTATGATTGGTAGAGCCTCACTATTACGGTACCCATCATCTTTTGAAAGCCAACGAACAGTTATTATATATTAACAATTTTAGGTGAAGGTATTACTCCAGTTGGATGATGATGATGTAGGGACCAGCCCGTTAGCTACGTGCATTATTCAGAAATGTGGTTACAAATAAAAAAAATTAGATTAGGGTTCAAACATGAATTTGCACACTGCTGTAAGTAATACAAAATTATTACTGTTAGTGTAACACTAGAGTAAAGGGTGGTTAATTATACACTTCACAGAAGAAAGCCAATCCTTGTTCATACAGTGTAAACTTGTGTGACAGACCGCCTCTTGAGAAAAGTGTCAGAAGCTAGGTACTTTACTGTCTTTGGGCATGGTGGCTGAGCAATTAGCATGCCTGCCTGCCACCATGATGAACCAGGTGCAATCCCTGGCCGGTTCATGAGACTTTCGCAAGTGGGAATCCTTGCTAACTAAATACCCTCCTACGCATCCAGCCCATGTGCCTTACCTACCCACCAAATATCCAAACATTGCAGCATATAAAATCTGATTAAATTTAAGTCAACCTTTTAAATGTTTGTTTTCTATGGTGATGCTATTGGGTTAACTAAACATTTGTGAAGGGGGTTGTTTTTTTTTTTTTACAGTGATTTTTGTATGTTTTGTGATATTAATATGTTCTCGTTATTTATTATGTGCAATTCCCAACTTGTGTCATATACTGCAGTAGCCTATCCGGTTTTAATATCCGGTTTAAATATAAACATGTTTTTTGATAATCCTAACAAACACTATTTTGAACATTATTTGATACTACGCGCAATCAACAATGCAACTATACATTCTAAAAATCAAAGCATACTTTTTCCATAACATTTGGTGAGATTAAAAAAAAGAAAGTTTACTTGAAATGTGTTCCTTACCGAAAACTGTTTCCTTGCATCAGCTACGTGCCTCGCAAACGTCATACCATCACTCGTACTGCTTTACCCTGAAAATGTGCCAACATTAAACAGGAATTTATTACAACAAATAAAAAAAGATTTCTTCTTTAATACATGTAGCATTGGCCAAAAGAAATTTCTCAGGTAAAATAACTTTGTTTATTAAGTTTAACAAATAAACAACAGTATTTGCTATTGCTGAGCTGTTAAAATAATTTGCATGTTGGAAGTATCTACATTTTCAATGGCTGGTATTTAGCCTGCTTGCCACCCACCAAGGCAAACTGGGTCACATGCAGGAATTGTGCTGGGCAATGCCATTAGTAGGTGGGTTTTCTCAGAGATCTCCCATTTCCCCCACTTTCATTCCAGCACTGCCTCATACTTGCCACAATCACCCTCATGAGCTCTCAAGATTTCACTGTTAGATGCCACCCAAATCTCTTAACTCACTCATACTCCTCCTCCCATCCCCCACTCACCTCTGCTCTCCCCCCTCTAAAGTTCTGCCAATCCCCTTTCATATACATTTCCCCCCTGCCCACCCAGCACACCCATCCCCTCCTCCCTCCCTCCCTCTCTGGAAGGCTGAGCGGTTAGACTGCTCACCCTCACCAAGGTAAACAGCGGGTTCAATTCCTGACCAGTACAATCCAGATTTTTTGCAAGTGGGGCAGGTTTTCTTGGAGAGCTCCCCCTCCTTTTTTCATTCTGGCGCTGCCTCATACCTCACTTCACTCTCGTAGGCTTTCGAGACCTCACTGTTAAGACCCATTCAGATCACTCATTTGTTCCACAGAAAATTTATTTACTGACACAGGCATATCTGTGCAAAAACTCGCTTCCCAGGAGACAATCATAAGCTATGCATTAGAGTGTATAATGTGTAGGAGCTGGTGAAAGACATGATGGACTCGGACTTGGAGCTCATGCGGAAGAATCCATCAGCATGAAGCACAGGTGCAGATTCACCAAGGAAGAGTTAAGCCAAGAACTGTGCAAGGTGCCATGGAGTATGCAGTCAGTTGTTGGAACTGTACGTTGCCCTGGCGCCATAATATAGTCACAGTAAGCTTCCTTTTGTAATGGACCAGCTTTGAATTGGTACATTTTACAGACAATTTTATATGTGATAATTTTGACATGTTTCATCAAATGGTGGTCAGTGTTCTTATAGCTTGCTAAATGAAGTACGAAATTGCTGTGTACCCAGCGTTTGTAGCAATGGTAATAACTCAATACATTATGAAACAGTGAAAGTTGTCTGTATGCCTTCTAAAGATAGATTTCTTGAATGCTATTAGTGACATAAGATTTTAATGTAGCAATAGTCAGGGGATTTTTGGGATAACCTGCAAAACTGAATTTAATTTTTAGCAGCAATACTATGTGATTTATTCAAAATGTTTAGCTATGACTGCCAATTGATGAATAAAGGTCATTGGTACATCCTGTAATTATTTTGTTTAATACTAATTAAATATTGTATATTGTGTTTAATAAAGCATTTGCAATTGTGTAATGTGTGATATTTGATTCGTGATCATTAGAATATAAGTTTTAATGTAAAGTCTGTTACTTTTCTATTTGAATTGATCCATCAAGCCTTTAAATAATCACTAAATTTATGATGTATGTATTTAACCCATAAATACAGTAAACTCTCAAAGACCTTTCTTGCCTAGTTCGAAGGAAAAGTGTTGCTACTTAAATAACCTTTTCAGTTGGGTTCTTCTCATGGTTCAATCAAAAGAGGGTCGATATTTCAGGAGTCTTGGGAAAAAGCGCTGACTATATGTTGTGTATTGCAATCATTTTGTACTTCAGGTTACAAGTAGACTACTAAGACAGAAATTCAAGTTCTCACAAATGGCATTCATCAGGCCGAGTGTTACAACACTGCAATATGGTGGTAAACCTGGCGAGCAGGTGGGGAACCAGATTGAAAATTAGCCAGCTGTGATTATATGTTGACTGGGGCTGCCTGGATTTTATTATAAATTGATCGTACGGACAGGTCTCACCTCAAAACCACCACTGACCTTGACATACTTCATCCATAAACAGTGTATATCAATTATGAATCATCACCACCACAAAAGTTGTCAAACATCATGCTACTCATCCTTACAAAATAGCCTCTTCTGGTGCAAGCAAACAAAATCTTGCACATCAAATTAATGAAACTTGGCAACATGTGCATTGAAGCCTTTAAAAACCAGTCCCTTGCCTACCACCCCTAGTCGGCCTGAAAACCTGACTCCCTTCAACCTCCCCACACCAGCACATACCCTGCCAACTCTGCCTAAGCCATTCCCATCGTGCATAACCACAAAAGACCAACACCCCATTAAACGAAATCACCTTGCCGCACGCCTGCGCACACTATGGGCGACTACGCCACATCGAGCTAGGGCAAGTCACAACAGTGGCAGATTACTAATCACATGCAGACAGAGTTGACTCCACAATTGGACAACCTAGGACACAATTATAACTAACACGTTTAATTATAAAACTGTACTGTCTGCCCAGAATCCAATGTGCAGTCACCATCCCCTTGAACCAAGATTATTTTACCTGACGAGCCAATGACCAGAGAACAGAAAAGGAAGTTTCAAGCAACACCACCAGATCACCGCACCCCTGCTGCCCTGTGACGTCACAGCCACCGAGCCTCGGGTGGAGGTTGTAAATCTGTCACCAGCTTTCACTCAGGGTAATAAGAAATACACAGTGGCACCACTACCCTGCGATAAAACAGCCCCTGTGCGTTACTATCCCCCCACACACCCCTTATCTAGGACTATTGTACGAGGCTCACAAACATCTCTAACCAGAGTTCACCGGCCGCATAGGTCAGCAAGCTCTCCCTGGTGTGATCAAGATGACGTCCTCTCCCAGCTTGAAAAGGCTCTACCTCATCTGCAGCTTGCAAAGGCTCCTTCGACACCAGCCCAACCAGTTCCTGCAAAATGCTCCAGAGGTAACATAGACGTCCTAACCTAACCTTGCACCCTCTTTTACCCCAGTCATTCCTTGACTCCGTGGTAGCAGGTTGTCTCGGCGTCCCCTCTGGACAACCGCCCCTTGGAAGACATGCTGTTAAAAGCATAATATTAAGTCGCAGAGTTGATTAATTAATCTAAGATTTCATTTAGGCTCACCTTCGCCTGAGTAAAGTATTTAGGTGACTTACATAATTATTAAGATTGATTAGTGTGTGCATTGAACCGATTCCCCTTTGTTCCAAGACGTACAAATAAACTACGTCAAACTTAATTTAGTTGACTACGTTATTCCTTATTACCTTCCCACCATATTGTTGAAGTGTTATAGGTATTGTAGGAGGTTCCTAATAGAAAGAGAGGTGGGATACCTAGCCAGAACAGGTGTAGAGAGCGGCTAGCTCTACCGACAGAACCGCAAATACAGGTTGGTGTAGGCTCTAACTGCAAGGATGCAACTCCATCCACAGCTCCGGAGTTCATCCCGCATCCCGTCTTGCCTAGCACACCACTTAACTACCAATCGGAGCTTGACGCCTACCTGGGAATTTGACTTAAGACCATGCGAGTTACTATCAACTGGAAACCCTCTTCTGTTCAAAACTTTAGCCAACCCCTAATAGACAAAGATACGAGTCAGCACAATACATTTTCCATTCCGTTAAATTTCATCCCCAATCTTAGACTGACGCGACCAAGTAAGATCGCGCCAGCACCTCACACTGGAACTCAAAGCCCTCTTATTATTGTAACCTAATTATCGTCTGCGGTCCCTACCATGGCAAGTGACCTAGGACAGCTGGCGTCCTGCTTATTGGCAGCCTTCTCTGTGAATAAGATAGCACTCCCTGGGTGGGAGCCGCTTGTGGTTCGAATCACTTTGGGGTTCTGACTAACCCTCCGCTAGGCTTTACCTGCATTGATCAACCACGGTCCGTCGGCCCAAGACAAATAGTTCAAACCACGGAAGGATTATGGACCGGATCAAGGAGGGTAATCGGCGCTAGACCACAACGAACACACAAACCAGTACGCTTCAACCTGTACTGAACAACCTCACTTCTGCCAAGAACAATACTCTACAACATAATACAAATTTTCCGTCACAAATGTTTTTTAAGGGAGCATTAAGTAGAAATTAACAGTAGAATCCCGTTGTAGCAAGCAGGGTAACTGCAAGAACACGAGGTCTTTTTGATGAACCATCAAAAAATCGCAAATATATTTAATAAAATATTATAATTTAACGAGTTGAAACTGCAGCGAGATTGTGTGAAGTGGGCATGCGGCAGGACTTGCGACCATGTGAAGCGCGTTTTTGTTATCTGTCTCGTTTCCATAAGTACCTTCTGCCGCTCTTCCCAAGTGCATTGTTCTATAGATAGAATCCCCCCCTTTCTATCTTGACACAGTTTTCATGAACCAGTTCTGCTTTTCCGTAGTCTTACACTGTTATTGACTGTCAACTGTGTTTGGTTTCAAAGAACTTAGCATATCTGGGTCAAATGTAATTGTTAAATGAAAACAAATTTCATTTAAACATAAGTGATAGCTGGAATTGAATACAGCTACATATTAACAGATTTTCGCCTGTTTTTTTTTTCCCATACTGTGACATACCAATTAAAGATAGGGACACAATTACTACATTTTATTGCTGTGCTATAACAACTTTATAAAAATGGATTAATAAAGTTTTCTTGGATTTTTGCTGGTTTAGTAGTCAAGTACAGTCAAACTCGTTTAAGAATTTTCCGCTTAAGAAGCTGTCTTGTATAAGTCCCAAAACAATAACCTATACATGTAACGCATATTTATCCCGCTTAAAATGTCTCTGCTTATAAAAATTTCCCGCTTAAGAAGTACATAATTTGTTTAAAACCTTGCCCGTTTTTAAGATTATAAATTTTAAATATGTATTTTCTGGCATAATTCACGCACCTTAATTTTATGGTGCTGAATTTCTGGAAAAACTTTTGCTTTCATATTTCGCATAACACGTTTCTCTCAGCGAGGCAAAATAACATAGATTGTAAATTCTGTGCTTCTTAACCCTATTTTTTTCTAAAACTACCAATATGAACATTGGGCACGCGCCAATGGACAATAGCCAGGGCTCGGCCGCCTGCATCACATTTTCCCCATTGGTTCTGAACTTTTTCCAAATGTTTTAATGCATACGAGCGTAACTGAAAAAATCTGTCAAATAATTAATAGTAATATTATAAGACACCAAACCCCCATAAGACTGCAGCATTTATTAGCTTTCTACAGATTTTGCACCTTAATAAATATTTATTATTTGCGCTAGCACCAGCAAGTAAAGTGAACAGCTAGAGTATTGAATCAGCTTGTGGTGTGCTGTTCAGGTTTCACAATATGGTTGTTATAATATAGGCACGTATTAAAACAGTGTCTGTGGATCAATACGAGCGTGAGCAGATGTTTGGTTGAATCATTAGTGAAAAAATGTGGCATGCGGTTTAGGTTTCATCAGGTCGAAGGAAGTTCTGATGAAACCTAAACCAGCTCGTATTGATTCTGTGTTGCTGTTCTAACTAAATGCCAGTGCCTCAATATTATAATGGCCATCTTGTGAAACCTGGACAACACGTCACAAGCCGATCCAATACTCTGGCTGTTTACATTACTTGCCGGCGCTAGGAACTTGCCATTTAAAACCACAATAGACGTACAATTTCACAAGTAATCAACACACTAAAAGTATGCAGTATTGCCACTTCTCATGAAGTGTGGCTTATACACGTTTTACAAGATTAATTATACCAAAGGCACAATTTAAGCAATTTCAATTCACCACAACTGTTAGAAAAGGCAAATACAATTAATCACAATGCATTTGAATACCTCATAAAAACTGAAATATAAAATAAACCCTCACTTGCTGTAACCAGATAATTTAATCCTGGTAGTATAGTACTATATGACGGTGTATTAAAAAAACTGTTGTTAAGTACAGAATTCTCTTAATAGGCCGTACTTGTAGGTACAGGAACTGTGTGTGTCTATCCACGAGTACCACCATGTGAGTACTTGTGCATTCTGTCTACATTTTGTAATGACAGTGTGCTAACAGGATAGCACAGTGGACGCTGCATTTGTTGACAGACTATACTTATGCACTCCTGTTACAGAATGTTTGCACAAACAGTTGAATGAAACACTACCCAGTTAACAGGGAACAGATATTTAGTGCAGAATGGAATATAATTAATGTAACATTACTATTACCTTTAATGTGTAGAGTATTTCAAGAAAATGTCACTAAAAAGGTTGTAACATTGGTCATAGATATTTTAATTATATATGATTATAGAGTACATGTGTATGTTGTGACTTTCTGTAATATTTCCAAATTACGCTTTACTGTTAAGAATTTAACAAAATACAGTATAATCGTTAGTTATTTTAATAGTTCCCTGACAGAAATCATGTGAAAGTATTTTTCGTTTGTTTATACAGTATTCAGAATTAATATTTTGTTAATTATTTTTTGTTTCTTTCCTAGAGGATAGCTGCATTATTGAACAAAAATACTAAAAATTATCCTGGTTGTCTCTGATTGGCAGAGATATGTCATGGTCAGACGACAGCAGACAACATAAGTAAGACAGAACTAATTTTTTATGGTAGAATATATTCCACCACCTACAGTGGACGTGGATATGTAAAAATAAGTTTTAAGACTATAATAATTAAGAATAAATGTTAATTTTATTGAAGTAATTGTAGCATGACTTTTTTTGAAAATGAATACGTAATAATTGAAGATAGGAATATTGATTTTCATTGTATTTAAGATGGTTGATTAATAGTTTTTTGAATTTGCTGGATATGAGTCTAATAAATGCAGAATTTCTGACTTAACTGCAAGGTACCACACGGTGCCCAGCGTAGGAATGGTTATTTGTGAATTGTAAGACGACAGTGCAACCATTATGTGATGAAATATAACATCTAGATTTTGGTAACAGACATCAAAATTAAGTTATCATTAAATAAATACTGTATTGTGCTATTAAATTTTCATATACATGTAAAAAAACATAAAAGTTTAGTAAAACAAAGACAACTAACAAAGAGGATGAGAGTCCACAAACAGAGGTATCCACAAATTATACTCAGGAGGAGCCAATATGTGTAGAATCCAAAACTGTTACAATCTCCTACTAGAATGTATATACAACACAACTGTTGAAAACAGAAACACAAACACAATAAAATAATCTTCGAAAAATTGTCAATATTTCACAAAGGTAACCATGAGTTTGTTGAGAGCTGTAACTTGATTGATTACCAATGTATTCTGAAACCGACAATATTATTTACAAATTATCTGCTCCCATATCTTATCACCTGCAGGCAGCACAGCCGAGAATGATACACGTTAAGACAGACTGACAGACTTGCATAGCTTGTTTAAATGGAAGCAAGTACAATTTTAATTACAGTACATGTGATGCCTCTAGGCCACATCTGTGTTTTAACACACAGATATACACAAGTTCTATTCACAGGGGTAGCACACGCAAAAAAAATGGACTAATGTTACATTACGAACTCCATGATGATTTTTTTTGCATGTGCTATCTCCAGTGTCAATTTATTCAGCACCAACACGTCTATGTTAAGTGTGGTGCGCTGCCTCGGCTCATACAGTAGTAACAAAGTTCTCTGTTCACCAATACTGACACACAATATACAATTTCAAATTCCTCCCCAAGAGTTACAACTGGTTAGCACTCTAGTACACGTGTTTCATCTCACCATGTAGTGCGACACTTCCATCAAAAACACTCCTGCCCCACAAAGAGCAAAAGTGAATTAAAAACCCAGCAAATAACTTAATTTCAAAATATTCTTAAAGGAAAAAAATGGGAATTATTCTGCATTTACTTTGCAAGACAGTATTGCACATTGTTCCGTTGTCTTACTAATGATTAAAGTTTGTTCACAGTAAAGTAAGCACTTTTGAAAACCTGCTCACTTGGAATAGTAGTCGATAAATAAATTTATTATATTCGAGCCTTAGATGCTAACTTCCAAGTGCGATGGAATATACACAGTGTGTTTAATTACATGGCAAAATCTATTTATATAGGTGATTAAAGGATAAATATAGTTGAAAGAAAAATATGGCCTTAAAAGTGCTCACTTTAACGTGCAGCCTATAGTAACAATATTTTATAAGTATTGCCAACTAGGCCCCATTATCTCTGTAATGAAAGCAAGCCACAAGTTGAGAGGCAAAATGCAGTGGATGTTAGTGTAAACTTGCCACCAATTAACATGAAATTAAACATTTCACAACTTCTATCACCACACCACAATTAAATGTTGC
This sequence comes from Dryococelus australis, assembly GCA_029891345.1. Lineage (NCBI taxonomy): Eukaryota > Metazoa > Arthropoda > Insecta > Phasmatodea > Phasmatidae > Dryococelus > Dryococelus australis. Next base: position 62,754,070 of record CM057008.1, read on the forward strand.
CTTGTATGCAAAGAAAAATTTTACTCAGGTGTCCACTGAAATTCCCAGAATTTTCCTTCTCCAGGCTGAATCTTAACATTTTCTAAGGCCTATTTTGAGGACCAAAACCTTCCTAAATCAAATTGTCTACCGGTAACGGAACAACTATGCCATCAGTGAAGTTTAATTAAATTACACTGAAACAGACCAAGCAAGTACGGATTTCATCCGGATCCACTATATTTCTCACGAAACATACTATTCACACACAAATACTTTATTATGTACATATAGGCCCTGTCACTTGCCAAAAATGTATTATCGCCAGTTCACAAACTTAAAAAAAATTATTACAGTTTTAGAATGAATATGCTAACAATTACACTATCCTTTATCAACATAATTATGTAACAACTTTTGCATAGTAGCTATTATTTAATTTTTCCCTGGCCCAAGTGAAAATTCCCTGTCACATGAAATTCCCAGAATTTTCCCGGTGGGTGGACATCATGTTGTTTGTTAAAAGTTAAATCACTTCTCAAAACCTGCCAAAGGAAATAAGTAAGCTAAAGGCCTGAGAAAAAAAATTAAAGTTGAGTGTTACACTAAAAGTTTCTTAAGTAATTTTAAAATAATTTTAACTTTTTAAACTTAAAAGAAAATAAAAAAACAATTATTTAGAATTTGGCATGATAGGTTTTTAATCCTTCATATGGCTTAGTTGCAACCCACTAGAAGATTACCACATATTTCTGAACATATTGTATTTTATTTGTAATGTAAAGGCCAATTTTATTGTACAGTTTTTTCTTGTTAATATATTTGTAATGCAATATTTTCCATTTGATATGCTAAAATTATAACTGCAATTCTCCTATAATGGAAAATGACAACATTTCCGCAGCAATCCAGCTGTATCAATGTTTTTCGAACAAGTACAATTCAACAGTACAGTCAACTCTCGATTATCCGCGATAATGGAGGGGCGTTGCCGCTGATAATCCGCATACTAAGAGAAAAATACAGTTTTTCTAACACTAAGTTTCGCATGGTTGTAACTGAATACTGGGTGTTTCAGTGTGAAACCTAGCCTATCCTCGACATACTACTGTATTAACCCTCATATTTTACGGCCTCGAATAATTTCAGTACCCTATTATTTATGAACAAACCAAGATTTTTAAAAAATGTGTAATTTATACACCCCTGATTTCTAACTTACAAAACCGTAATATAAAGTGTGTAAAATATGCAGGTAATCATGGTAGTTCTCTCACAAACATTACAAGAAATGTGCAGCTACAGCTAATACAAACAACGCGGCAGGATGCATGTGGTGTTTATCGCTGAGTGATACTGGAATCTGAAGTTGCGAAAGAAGGGCAGGGGAGGCAGGCTGACGTCAATCGGTTGCTAGGCAACAGGCCACCTACCACTCCCCCCTCTTCTGGAGAGGGGAAACAAAGACGTGCAAAGCCAAGCCAATTGCATGTCACCCGTGTCACACACACACCTCCCACACTGTCCAGTGCACAAGGCATACTTCCCGCAGCACGTTTCTGGTTAAACCACTCCAGCATAGCCTTATCTAGTTCCGCGTACATCGATAATTTCATCGTTTTCCTATTCGCCAATCCACTTGTCGAGTCAGCACTGCATGGAAACTCAATAAGTTTGGATTTATTGTTTCCTATATCCCAAATTGTTGTTTCTTCCATTCCATACATAAATGAAAGCTGTGTTATTGCACTTCCTCCCTTCAAGTTTATTAATAACTTCCAGCATCTGCTGTAAATTTAAAACCACACATTTATGTTTTGCAGACATTTTTAGGCTGAAAATAGGTAAAAACAAAACCGAACGTAACTACTGACTGGCGCGATAAAACTGACATTGACCGTGGGAATGCGATACACGGGAGGAATGCGGCAGTCACACCGTGTTCCGGCTAAACCTGGCAGGCGGCACCTAGGCTAGCGAGTTATGCTGTGTTGTCAGCTCAGTTTTGCAACATAACTAAGCTCACCGCTCCACCAGGAACACATTTTGATGTGCATTTGCATCGATAAGCAAACATATTTCATTCCACAGTTATTTTCATAAGTACCTGTTACGAATTTCATTAGTTAAGATAGGTGTTTTATTAAATAACTTCGTTCTGGCAGTGTTTGAGTAAATTTACAAAGTTTATTTTTATATTTCTGAATATGCCACGGTAAAGTCGCAAAGCGGAATATCGAGAGTCTACTGTATTCCTTTTTGAACTGTGATGGGACAACTTCACCTGACTACATCTCCACCCCCACCTCATCCTTGTTTAGGGCAGCCAGCTCCTGTTAGCATGTATTCTCTCATCCATACCTGAGCCAGGAACTACGTGTGGATTTTCATTTTCTCTTCATGTAAAACATTAAACGTTTTAGAGCAATGAACAAACAATTTTTGAAAATATTGCAATGCAACTACGATGCAAATGTCACCGTAATTGTGGTATTAGGTCTTTCAAACCCTCATATGCTGCTGAAAATAATATACTACACCTCTGGAAAAACAAGTACATAGTAAAACTACATGATAAAGCAGGGATGCCAGAGGTAGACCAATCACACGTGGAACAGACCCCGGGACCTGCATAAGAGTCCATCATGTTGCTAATGCACCACCTGCTCAACTCTACCTTTGTTTTTTTTTTTAAACCATTCAAGCAAGTAGCAACATTTTAAATCAACTATTATGAAGCTAATTAAAGCAGGAGAACTGTTTATTGCTATTGTTTATCTGAACAGGAACACCTGCATTCAGCTTACCCCAATATTCGGCTATCTATCAGGAATTCCACTCCTGTCCCCTGGATGATAACTACACTTAGTGCAACCCATGATAGAAAACATATTCATTCTAAATCTATGACAGGTTCCCTGTCACATGAAATTCCCAGACTTTTCTTTATTTTCTCTGTGTTGGTGGACACCCTTTAACTTTTACAACATAAAATATCCTATAAACGAGACAATGGTGTATTCTCTACTGCAATGTTTATTATTTTAGTTACACTCCAGATAATCTGTGAATGATAGTGTAATTATCCTTACGATCAAAATGCACAAATGTAAAAAAAGTGAAAGCAGTAATAATGTAAAATGTGACTGAATTGCTAAGGGTTTATGTACCACTGATGTCTATACTAGAGGCAAGGTAGGACTGTGCGAGGAGAGAAATGATGTTTATGCTGCTCCGGACCTTCACACAACGAAGCAACACATTGTCTGGCAATACCAACACATTTATTACAGCTGGCAGCAACTGCCTTGATCCGCAAACCTCACTAAACGTTGTTCATGGTAAAGTGAAGACTTATGAAACCACTGCTAACGACAACATATACATCTGCTGCTCTACTACCGACTTGCAGGATCCTCATCAATGCTAATTGCTCTAAACTTGACTTTTACGAGTGTAATGTTTAAAAGCAAGGTCACAGAAGTTAGTGACAATAAATTTGGGCAACTTAACATCTACGTCTTAGAGTCGGTGAGGGTGAAGCGAGGTGAATATAGAGAAGCAGCGAGGTGAATATAGAGAAGCGCCGGAATGAAGGGATTAGGGAAACAGGAGATCTCCGAGAAAACCTGCCTGTCAGCAGCATCGTCCGGCACAATTCCCATGTTTGAAAATATGGGAGTGGCCCCACCAGGATCGAACGCAGTTCACCTAGGTGGGAGTAGAATTGTTCAACCACCACAGCCCCGAACACAGAAGTTAGCGTTTCTTGTATACACATTGGAGTACAAATTTTGTATATTAGTAATACATTTATGTTCCTAACATTCGCACAGTTTAACTTGGATAAAACTCATTAATAAAGTGAAGGTAACATTAACTTTCCATGTTATTTATATACCATGTGGAATACATAAGAATTACATACATATTGCTTTCCTTCCGAGAATGGCTACAGAAGCACTAGTAGCAGTACAAGAAGACGCAATACACATAACAGTATCTAAAATTTAATTAGATGGTACGCCCTGAGAGACACTTTCTGAAAACTAATCTCAACCACAAATCAAGACAAAAAAAATACAAAACCAAGATGGGGGCCAACCTAAAATTTTTGTGTGTGTAACTGGCAGCTGTCACAGTCGCCTAGTCCACGCAAAAATAGGCTCAAATATACTTTCCCGCAGCTAGGGAAATATAGACGTGTCCAGAGGGAAAAGTTTCTTTGTTCTGCTACAACCAAAGTAACGTAATGAAACTACATTAAGGTTGTGCAAATATTCGGTATACCAAAACGAAGACTGACAACTGTTTCATTTCTGTGAGAAATTTGATTGCCAAAAAGTATAAAGAAGCAGAAATTCTCATTTCAATGAAAATTCAGGTGTTTAATGAATGTTTATTTTGTGCGCCAGAATAGAACATTTTTACCTGCAAATAGACCTTTTTCATTTATATTATTTTATAACTAAAAGAGTAACACAAAATGGAAATTTAAATGTAGGCAAGAACCCCTGTGGTACTCCACATGCTAAAATGTTATAGAATTCGATGAACTTCCATTATGACTAAACTCTTATGAAATGGAACTTTCGTGAAAATGAAAAAGTGTTTCATATCTTTGTTTTCGTTTTGTGAGAAAAAGTTACATACGCACAACCCAAACTACATTTCATAAAATACTGAGATTTTAAATCCACCGCACATCACCAACAAAATTGCTAAGCTAACTCACATGAATGTGTTCCATAGTTAAAATATTCAGGAAACAACTGCCACGTTTCTTTGCAAGCAGTTAACATGAGAATTAAAAAGTTAAGCACGGTGAGAATTTAATACTTCCATCATGTACGCAAGCTAATTTTTGACGTCATGTACACAATAATTTTATTAGTTCAGAAAAATTCAGCACTAGCATGGTAAATACTAAAATGATGGTCCCTCAAAGTGTGGATTACAGTGGAACCTCAATGCGAATATGGCCTATAGAGTCACATCCGCTATTGCGATAGTTTTTAAATGAACAGTCATTTTCCCCATCATTTGAAAGGAACTTAATTTGGTTTAAAATACAAGTCTGTTAATTACACCTTTCACTACAGTGATAGGAACATTTGTAAACTCTTATTTTATAAAAGGTTTAAACACATTGCATTGCAAGTGACATCTGCCACGCCAGAGCCAGTCTTTGTTAGGCTATGTCACGTGGCGTCACTCGAGTCCCATGGAGAAGTGAAAGAAGAAGTGTGTGTGTGCAGCTGTTGTTTGAGGTGTAGAGGAGGTTGACGAAGGCGAGTTGTACAAACATATATGGAGCTAGTCAAGGACAAGAAAGGAGGAGGCATGTTAGGAAAGACTAGGAGAGGGCAGAAGCAAGATGCTATCTGCCTACTGCTCCTCCTATGATATGTGGGTAGGAAGAGACTGTGCTTGCAAGGTTGTAGCTTTGCTATGTGCCAGGCAAGTGGAAAAGCATGATTACGTCAACAGCTAGACAATGCTACATTGTTGATAGTAAACACGTTTTTGCATCTTATGACGAGGGGATTTAAATTGTGAGCATAGCTTTGTTACTGTTTTTGTAAACTGTATAGCGTAACACATTTAAGCAATTATTCTATGCCAAAATTTTCAACTAAAGTACATTAAAATGCTTTGGAATACTGTCGTAAAAGGGATGCCGACTTCTATGGCGCATTCAGTATAAAACTGGCTTGCAATGCGACGGGCTCTGGGTAAGGTAAGGACTACATCATCTACAGGCCTATAATTAATCTCCTATGAGATATAACACTACATAATTTCCTACAGGATATAGCGCTACGTAATCATTATAATTATGATGTAGACACTTTGTTTATAACGTGTACATTGGTGCTGATCCGATACAGGTTTTTTTCCAATACTGGTATGAACCGATACAACAATTATCAGATACAGATACAATGGATATATGAATAATGGAATTAAAGACTTCTACTAGCACTAATCGAATTTTGGGAAGCTGATGAAAATCTGTGTAAAGTCAGTGTCACACAATTAAGTATTAGATGCTTTAAGTAAACATACAAAACATTAGGAAAATACATTAATTCTTCAAAATCCGAGATAAAGATTTTAAATACTGATATTACAAGGGTAAGGGAATTGTGGCGCCAGCAAAGCTGTTAATTCGGTGACTGGCAATACAAGCTGTAGATGATTATCTCCTGAAGTCATTGGCCACGTCTCGTAGTCAGGGGAGAGGGGTATAAGGTAGAGAGACCCGAGGATAAAGGGATTTGGGTAGCGGGGCAATAAACCGAAGTAACAAAGAGGCGAAGGGAAATAAGGAGGGAAGTTCAGTGATCTCCAGTCTTTGAGCATGTATGAGACAAAGAGAGAGAACAAGTGAAGTATCACGCTGATTGGTAGGCAATTAACTCACTCGAGCCTGTTCCACAAACTTGGAGGAAGGGAAGAAGAATGCAGGAGGAAGCAAGGTCGCGCCTCCTTGCTGGTCATTACATAATGCCGCTGTCAAAAGTCTAGATTTTTTGGTACGATTAACTTGCAGCTGAACACGTGCAGTGTACAGCAATGACTAACACGATGTACATGAGCAAATAAAATAAATTAAGGGCGATTAATTGTTACGATAAATTGCTATAGCGATAATTTATTCTGCCGTTGTCGACTATCATTACAAGGTGGTTCCACTGTACTGGGATTTCAAAATAACCCAACAGGAAACACGAAGAGAACTAAATGATGAAATGCACAGTGACAAAATAAGAAATACCAGCTTTACTAGTGTACCACCCATGTCTGCAAGAACCACAACCCAAATTATAAACAACTCTGGGGAAAAAAAAATCAAACATATTCAGTTCTAAAAACTTGTGTTTCAGTGCACAGCACAAACTATACATACGTTACAAAACTAACTGTCGCACAAGTATTCGAAATACAGTAAAACTTGCTTTTCGCCATATACCTATGTGTTACTTTTCCAGCATTTGATATTTTTTATAAACTAATCGTTCCCACATAACACAATCAATTTTTTCCCGGCAAAACTGTATTTTCAAAAAAAATTTTAACATCATTCATGCACAATTATATCAAGAATAACTACAATTTCACATCATCATGTCCCAGGGTAGCCAACATCATTTGAACAAATTTTAACGGAAGCGAAAACTCTTGATGTTAAAGCTCAATTTTTCTAAACTGCAAAAAATTACCGAAGTTTGCACGCCCGTCGAGCATCATGTGTTCAATTTTGTGTAATATTTTGCAGTAGTTTTACTTTCTCACGTCACGTTACCATCTGTGGTATAGTAATCACACAACTTTTATGATAACAGTTCTGTTTTCACCCCGTTGTCTATTCACTGACTAAAAGCAAGTACTGTATATATGTATGTAAAAATCATACTTGATGTAAATAATAAATGGACTAGGGATGGGTCAGTTCAGTTCTTCGGTTCCAATTTATACCGGTTCCTGAGGTGACTTGGAACCGATTATAGGTTAACAATGACTACTCGGTTCTAGTTTTTACGCAGCAATAAATTTAGTAATATTTTGAGATGATATACTTAGTATGAAACATTATGAATTAATATAGTTACGGCAAAACTCCGTCATAGCAAAAATAACTGTAGCGAGAAACTTATCAAAACAAACAAAAATTGCCATTGCCACCAAAACAATATGTTTATTTCCTGTAACAAGCATTTTTTTCTTGGCCGCCATATTTCCTTACAGCAAATTATTGCTGTTGAAAGCAAATAAATATTAATTTATTTGGTACCGATGTTCGTAAAAGTAGTTTTTCAGGACAGGCATTTAATCAAATACAGTATTTGGTTGAATATATTATTTCAGTTAAACAAGTCAAAATGTAAACATGCTTGTGGTCGCAGTGTCATAGATAAATATATACAGAGAAGATACTACACTTAGCTTCGAGTGAAACAAAATGGCTGATGTTATGTACAGATTTTTAGCTTTGAATCATTCAAATTGTTCTATGTGCACGTCTTCTAAATATGGCATTCTAGGGTATTATACAAGAGAAAAAAGGTAAAACTGGGAGTAGAGTATGTGCATGTATTTTTGTAATATGCGAGTGCTTTTGAACGTGATACATGAATAATGGTTAGTGTGTGACAAAAAGATTATTAAAAGTTATTTGTGTCTGAAATTATTAAAATTTCATTTGAATAGGACAGAATACTGGAATCTATGTTTAAATTGTAGAACCAGAACCGGAACCAGAACCGATATTTCTTGTTATTCAACCCATCCCTAGTATAGACATAACCCTGCATTTCAGTTTTCTGTTCATGTTTGATGTATACAGTATTTATTCAAATCCAATATATCAATTACTGTTCAATTTATACACAATAAATTTATAAACATTTAATTAAAAAATGCATTTGAATTTATGTACAATGTTGACAATTTTTTGTTATATTGTTTGTTAGGTTATTTGGTTTTATTTTATATTAATGCCTACATGTTTTTGTCACTACAAAATTCTGTCTCAGAATTAGATTTGTGGTTTCCCACATAAGAAGTTTTTGAAAGCTTTCCCCTTGAAAACATTTTAACAGAGTTGTACTGTAAATACACTATTTAAAAAAAATTTATCTGGGAATAAGGCGAGTATTATATTTGTGATTTAAGACATTTTGCCACCTTGCAACATGACCGCAAAGTGGTCTGCAAAGTGGTCTACGGGAAACATTAACTTTAACAAAAACCTCAAATATGGACTGCTTGTCCATCAGACAGCATGCTTGCTTGTCGACAGGTACTACACTGCGAGTATTTGAATTCCTGTTCTTTGATATACAGGATCATCGAAAAAGAATGGTATAATTCCAAAAAATCACAGCTTCAAAACTATTTAATAGATTTGGTTGCTTCTTACAACAAAACGTACAGGAAGAATCAACGTTTCGCTTACCTTAAAATGTTTGTATGTGCGTACCATTTGTAACTCTCCATACGTCCAGGCGATACCTCCATCCACATATTCCAGAGCACTGTTGGCATAATTGTCTCAATGGCAGCAGTGATTCTCTGATGCAGTTGTGATGATTAACACAACCATTAACATAAAAAGTTGATTCATAACTGTAAAGCAACCAATTTGCATAATTTCTTTCTGTGTCCATTTCGTTTAACATGAAAGCAACAAATGCAAAACGTTTGGGCCAAACTTGCGGCTTAATTTAATGCAACTGAATCTTGTAGGCATGCAATCTCAAACGTTTATAAAGAACACTTTGTACTGTAGTCTTGAATGCCAAGCTCCTAACTGCGGCAAGCAATTGACATTTTAGGACTGAGCATACACGATATAGACTAAGATTGCTCCACCTTTTCTTTGGATATTCTTGGCCGCCCTGGTGATTGTTTTCTCTGTACGGTACCAGTTTTGTGGAAACTTTTAATCAAACAACAAATAGCCCTCCGTTCTGGTAGATGTTGTCCTGGATACTGCAGTCTAACATTAATTAGCACAGTCACTACAGAGTTTAACTCTGCGAACCACAGAACACACTGTACTTTCTGCTGCATGGTCGCCATCTAACTGGATGGGTCAGCGCTGATGCCAGATGGCACACTCGCCCCTGCCACAATCTTAAGGTCGGTGTGAGACTGTTGAACGACCCCTCCTCCCCAAAAACACACTCGTCTTTACACTACAATTTGGTGCATTAATCAGCAAACTTCAATAAATAAGTTCCTTCGCTATAAAGTTATGAAATTGTACCTTTCTTGTTCTATGACCTTGTATTTTGGTAGTCTAGCAACCTATTTGCAACCTTAACGTAATAATAAATGTGACTATCCAAATTTTTGAAATTATTTTCCGAAAAATAATGTGCAGGTGGTACATGAGTAAATACAGTATTTGAAGAAACTTTCCTGAAATAAAAGTGTGTCAGTATTGCCAACAAATAACCACAGAAAAAAACCAGCACATATCCAAGTACAGTCAACTATTGATTCTACGACTCTTCACTGCTCTTGAGAAAAAATTCATTATTTCGAGAGGGTTATCAATGGAAAATTATTTTATGGTTCCCAAAAAAGGGTTGCTACATTGAGAAGGTCATTACTCCAGAAGTTTTAGAATCTAGAGTCGACTGTACTTATTCTTTTACAAGCATTTTCACTCACAAAATAAATATGGTACAGTCCAAATCATTTACTGTGCAACCTGAAAACTTTGTACACCATAAAAATACAATGGTCTGCCAAGTGAATTTGAATGAGGATACCTCTTTCACTGCTTTCCGAAGAAAAACAAGACTGAAAAAAGTTTTATATGAAAAATAGAAGTGGCCAGATAAACAGACAGTGTTTCCATAGGGAGCTACCACTGAATATATAAATACAGCACCTACATCAGAAAAATGACTACCTGAACTATGGTGGGGTTATTTACTTTTTAGATTTCCATATACATGATATTAGAAAAAACCAAGCTTAGGGAAATCTAATTGTGTGTTTGATATATGCAGTCCATTCAAACACCACATTCAAAATCAACATTTACAGTTTCCTTTTTAAAATTTACACATATTTATTGAAAATTTAACATAAAATATTACCTGACATTACTCTAGCAAACAAACTCCGAAAATATTTTTAAACATGAACTATTTTATTCCTTCACAAATATTTAGTGTGATTCATTTTTCACTGAACCCCATCAAGGCAGTAAGTAAATTTCATACTACACCACTTTCCTACCCACAAAGAAAATGCTCCAAAATTATCCTCACACCCATCCTGCCAACCAGCCGCATGCTGACGAGATGGAGTCTTGTGTTCAGATCAACAGTCTAGGTCTTAATGCTATAAATTTGGTAGCAATATATGTTGTTCCAAAATTAAATGATAATTTTTAAATGCGTAAACCAATCCACTTGTCCCCTCTGGTTCCATGGTTGCAAGCATCATAATGTCTCCTTACAAAAGATGCAAACTTTGTCCAAATGTCTGTAAAAGCTAGGTAAATCACAGATGTCTTTCCTCCAGCTTTCTACCAACACACTACCCCACAAATATTAACTTACCAATCAACACACAGGTAGATATATATATTTACACTTGCAATAGATAAATTATTAAAGTCCTAGGGAAATCAAGGGTTCCTACGCTTCACACAGAAATAAAGCTACATGAACATTTGAACTGACGACAAGAATGATGCAGAACACCACTGCTTCAGTCGTCGCCAATCTTGCGGCGTTTCTTTGACGGCAAGTCTTCGGCAGCTTGGGGCAGCCCATCTGCATCAATCTGGCTAATCTCGAGGCTCTTGCGGCGGCGAAGGCGTTCCTTGACGGCGGTGAGCGAGTCCTCACCGCTCTCCTCGGAGGCAACGACCTTGATAGGAGAGTCCTCTATCTCTATGACCTGCACCTTGGCCTGCTGCAAGCGCTGCTTGAAGCGCTTGGGGCCTGGAGCGCATGACACCTTCGTAATGGTAATCTCGCTGCGACCCTGGCCAATCACCACCTCATCATCAGACAGCTCTATGACGTCGACGCCCGATCGGTCACGCAGCCACTCCAGCACCGCACCCGTCACATAGCGCCGCTTGCACGTGGGGCAGGCATCCAGACGGCACAGGCGCACACTACAGCGGCGCAGGTGTCTGCGCTTCACGTGGGCCGTGAACTGGGCAAACCCTGTCGGACCGTCAAATGTAGCTTCACAATCATTGCATTGCCAAACCTGCGCACAACCAAGAGTCCCCATCACACCACCATCCAAACACCAACTGCACAACCTTAATACATACATCACTACTGTATGTGCCACATCCAGTGTGGACAACATTCTTACTCGTCGGAACCACCAACTCAGAGTTAATAAAGTTGCAACACGTGGTTCTATTTGCAGTGTATCACTGATGCATAGGGACAGGTGTTTTTCCCGAAAATATTTCAAAGAACAGTTGTTCTCCAAAACACTTTTGTTCATATGTGCTTTCATGGTTGGACAATTTTATGTGTCGCGTGCCTCAAGTGTGTGCCTGCAAGTCATGGACTCTCAGTTGTATCTGAGCACTTTATTTTGATTGGCCCAGTCAAATAGAAACGTGTCATCACGCAGCCAATAACCAAAGGAAGTTGTGTTTGTGGATGTAGAATATTGAAGTCTAGCATTGCCTTAAATATGTTCGCGGAAAACACCTGTCCCTACTGATGCAAATGTACAGTACATATTTTTTGGATGAATAATTTCTTTTGGTACATTTATAATAAATTTTTTTACGTGGTCAGCACTTGGTTGAAAGTGGTACACAAAAACTAATTTAAAATGTAAAATATTTGTCAGTGATAAATAATAATAATTAGGTATATTATATATAAAATTCTGATTGGGTTACTCAAAATAATAATTTGTTGTAACTACTGTTATTATTTGTTGTGGTCCTCATGACATGAGGATGTCTCTTAGATCTGCTCGTGTGATTTTACTGTTTTTAAGAATACAGGTAGTATAGACTTTAGGGGTTTCTACATGCCCCCCAGTTCAGATACATGTTCTATTTGCGGCAAACCTTACTTCAGAAAGCAAAAGTTTAACAAGTGTGCAGGTCAGCGCGGGATAAGAGTTAGAACGAACTTGTAGTTTCACTGAGTGGTAAAGATACCACAACTTCTACTAAAGCATGAAACACTACTGGAAAGTGAGGAAACGATGGCTATCAATGTTCATGATATGTCTGAAATGCTCTGTAACAAAATTGACGGTCTGGTAAGAGGTCAAGGACCTGAAAGAAGACGACGCCCTACTGAGAGCTAAGTTTGAAAGTCTTCATACATCGTATAATAAAATCATCTGTTCATCCTGCAGGGCATTTAAAGAAAAAACAACAGTTTCAAACATTATTCAAAAAGATAAGCAAAAAAAAAAAAAAGTATAGCGAAGTGGCAGGTAACAAGTCGGAATCTACATTGAGAGCCGTACATCAATTTTGATTGGTAAGATGGGCTAACGGACAAGGCGAAGGCCATTCAGAGTCAACTCCGCGAACTGTCGACGGAGACGGTTTTACGCTTGTCAGTGGGCTCGTCACAAAAGCCTCTACGATTAGCGGTACTTCAGCTTCAAGGCCAACTGCTCCCAGGAAAACAAATACAGATGGGTGTTCGAAACGACGTGAGCATCAAAACTGAACGCATTGTTTGTATCACGTTTCGTGCCGGAAGTGCAAAACAATGACTGTCTTCTACATTAACCAAGAAATAAAAGTTTCAAACTTGGTGGCCAAACTGAACCAACTTTTTAATCCTGAAGATAATACCACTAAAGCAAGAGAAAATCAAACTTCTGAAGTGGCCGGAAGAGCTGAAATAAAAACATCTAAATTAATGCTCTGGCAATCAGAGGTGCCAATAGTAAAGGTAGATGCCAGTTAGAGATTTCAAATTATATTATCAACAAATGAGGGGTCTTAGAACAAAATCCATAAATTTGTCTGAAAATATAAACAGTAATAATTATTCAATTACAGTAGAGTCCAGTAATAGCGAGATGTCACAGTTCCAGGTTTGATCCTCGCTGTTGCTGAATTAGACCAATTTTGATCCCCGGTAGGGCCTAGTACTTACAAATTACCCTAAAATTGCTTTTAAATTGTTTGAAACACCATAACATAAAAATATCCTGTTATATATAACTGATTGCATGAAAAAGTGGAAAATATGACCACACAACATACAAGTACAGCCGCTCAGCCTGCAATCAGTTACTTGGCCTACGCAGCATTGTCCCGCAATCAGTTGCCCAGCATGCATAGAATTTCCCGCTATCGCTTACTTGGCAGCTGAAGCACTGCACTTTTTTTTACAGGATTTTAATGCCAAAAATTAGGGTACATGAATTATGCAGGAAAGTAGTCCCTCGCCAACTGCGGGGGATACATTTTTTAAAAACACACAACTTTATTTATTGATAATAGATATTAAAATACATATTGAAAATTAAATCACTTGTGTGCTGGGGCGAGCAGCGGAAACATTGCAGTATTCACGTAGCTGGGCAAGTACCTAGATCCTTGCAGTGCAGCCGGACGCGGCGGCTTGCCGCTGTCTGTCACTACAAGATTATTCTGGCGGGCGGCCACCGCAGTTTCCACTTTGCGTCTACACAAATACACAGTGGTGAGCGCACAAGCAGCAAGTGGCAAAATATGGTCAAGTGCCGGTGTCGGACTGGGCAGCGCGGTGCAGCAGCAGCCACAACAGGCATGCTGTGCAGCGTTGCCAAGTCCATGTACATCCAGCTGGCAGCAGCAATATTGCCATGTTTCACAAAGTTCACGCACGGAAACCAAAACCTTTTCTTAATTCTTTTTATGCAGTAATTCCATCTTGCATTGTTTTTGAAGGAAACTGGTGAGTGCGGCTAATTAAACTATCATTATAGCGAAAATAAGCCCACACTGCATTCATTAAACTTCTTTTTCCCACTGAGTATATGGGCAATTGACGGTGGCGATAAAAGTGATTGTTATAGTGGACTTTTTGTTATAAAGCGTACTCGTTACATCGGACTGCACTGTATTTGTTTTGAGTATCACTTTTCTTCACAATATTTGTTTTCAGTATAGTTTTTTATTTGATTGAGTGAGTAGTAACATTAAGTGAATTTATGTTTCAATAATTAATTTTCATTTCAAACATTATTCATCTTTTTTGCAATAAAAATAAGTATGACTGTTGGTGCACCTGTAATTTTTAATTTTCTACATATTAATATATTTTTATTTGCGTAATCAGGATTTTTCAGGATATTGACATTGCATTTTTCAGGATTTTTGAGATTTTAGATTTCAAGATCAGTGGCAGCCCTGCTTTATAATATATTTATAAACGATATTGTCAGTGTAATCAAACACTCAAGTGCACTGCTTTATGCTGACGACTGTATAAAGTTACAAATGGTCATAATTCATGCAACTTAGTTAATATAAATAAATCCCACTGTATTTCTTTCTCGGGTAAAACAAACACTATTGTTTAGGTTTGTGTCAATTAGTGTATGTACTTGGATACAAATTCAAACTTAGCGCCAACTATTGCGAAAGCCCTGGCTGGTGGTTATCAGGACTTGTGGTGCCATCTACAAAGGAAAACTGTTACTGCTAATCCGTGTTGTTGGACAACACGCAGCTGGAATCTATTACAAAACATGTGTGTGGAAACATTTTTGGTCCTCCGGGCCAAATATGCGTTATTCAAGTCACTTAACATAATTACGATAACAGTTGACGTGTTTACTGTATTCCTTTGTATGTGAAATCGGGCATGGTGTGGTACTGAAACTACTTTGTTTCGCACCATGGGTGTTAATACTACTGTATTTGATAACAAGACTTCTGATATGCAATAAGTGTTGGGTTTCATTTTCGCGATTAGGGGTGAACGAGTATTTTTTTTAGGTTGGCTGTGCTGCATACAAACCATAAATGCAATTGTTTATGTTTTCACAAGGCCGGCATTTTTTTTTTAACCATGACGTGAAATTGTTAAAATGTCTCAATTGAAGACACATTTGCGCCTCATGAAGTGTCGTATAAACAG
Organism: Dryococelus australis; assembly: GCA_029891345.1. Taxonomy (NCBI): domain Eukaryota; kingdom Metazoa; phylum Arthropoda; class Insecta; order Phasmatodea; family Phasmatidae; genus Dryococelus; species Dryococelus australis. The sequence continues at coordinate 62,769,660 of CM057008.1, forward strand.
AAGTTGTCAACAATCCGAGTCGGGCAGAACTTTTCAAGGCAATATGCTGCGATATGCAGCAACTGAAAACAGACTTCGAGGAAAGCCATTTGCAACTTGCTGTTCAAGCATCGGAAATGTCAGTTGCAGAGTCTGAAGCTAGCGATAGGGAGCTCGAGGAGTTTTGTGAGGCCTACTATAGAATACAGGAAGTTTTAAACAAATTTGTTGTTATCCAAGAAGTAGGAAGAGAACAGCAATGTCATCTCGGTCGAGCCTCATACAATGACCTGTTACCAAAATAACAGTTGTCTACCTTTAAGGGGTTGCTTATAGATTGGCATACCTTTTATGATTTGATCACCTCACAGGTGCACTAAAATAAGGCCCTCACTGCAGTGGAAAAGCATCAGTATCTCCTTATGTCAGTTTCAGGAGAGCCATACAACCTTATCAAAGCTCTCCCACTGTCTTGAGGATAATTATAACCTAACATGGCAAACATTAACTGCAAGGTCAGAGCTGCTGTCTCTCCTGACAAATTGCAGAATATGGTAGATATTCTTAAGGAGAACTTGGGTGCCTTGAGAATTCTAAAACTGCCACTGACTAAATGGAGCGTTGTGTTGTTAAACCTTATGTTACCGAAGCTGGATCCAGATACAAGAGCCCAGTTTGAAGTAGCTCATAAGACCATACAGATGTCCACATTTGATCAGCTTCTCGAATATCTGGACTCACATTGTAAGGCATTGATGATGGCTAACTATTAATTAACATTTTTTGTTGCTAATTTGTGGTTTTCACATACCACGTCTAAACCGAGTAGATAGATACATTTCCCAGTGTTATGATAAATTATCATATTTACCGAACCAATAGAAAACCAAAAGTTGATATGTTAATTGTGTACCTTTTTTCCACTTTAGAAAAAATTTGGCCATTACATTTTGGAACTATTAGTGGTGAAACTGTGTTTACTGTTTATTTTAGGTCCACATGTTTAAACAATTAGACATGAAATTGTGAATGTGGTTGTATTAGTTTGTGTTTTATACTTGAACAAATAGAGACAGAACTATGAAGATTGTATGTTTATATGTTGTTTTCACTTTGCAACTCGTAGCCAAGTCCAGAGGTCCAGTAACAAAACTCTCATTACTTGAGTGGGCAACACTGCTAAAATGATCCACGGGACCACTGTAATTGATGTTAAGTACTTAATTTGCAAATATACATGTGTACACATACTGATTACGGTTTAGCATCCATAATCCACTGCATTTTAAAGGTGGTTCTACACATTTGATATTATATATATATATATACACACACACACAAACACACCAATTTAGGGCTGAACTATGAAGGCATATGTGCGAAATGACATTTTTTAAAGTTCGGTTCAAGTTCAGTTTGAGTTTGACGAACTACAGTATAGTTCGGTTCATGTACAAATTTAAAGGTTCGGTTCGGTTCCAAAATCTGGGTTCGTCCCATCTAAAAAAAAAAAAAAAAAAGGCCTAAACACATTATGAGATGGCCATTAAAAGTGTGGGAAAAGATTAGACTAAATATTAAGTTATTATTATAGTCATGGGTCATACATTGCTATGAGGCATGTAGCGAACAAAAAGTTTAGATGGCCTTGCGCAATATGTGCGCGCGCCGTGCTCTTGCTTTGGTCTGGCAGAGTACGTAGTTGGGCAAGCACCTAGGTCCTTTGCAGCATGGCCGGGTGCGGGCGTGGCGGTTTGCTGCTGAAGCTTGGCTCTAGATCCTTAGCCTGTGGGCAACTGTAAGTTGGTCACTAAAAGATGGCGGACAGGGGCAGCTCGCCACCATCGCTACAGGGCCGGTTCACTTCGTAACAGAGGCCCGGCGTTAGGAAAACATACCGATAGATGAGATTCACGTCAATCTGTTGAATTTATACGAAATGTAGGCGGCGTGTTGGCCTCTGCACTGACACAATGAGGTTCGGCAATGTTTATGGGAAAATAATTATTTAGTGCGGTCTACTTGAAATATTAATTATCTCTAATTTTTCATCAAAAACTTTTGATGTTGCTTATACATGCACACTGCCTCACTCGCCATAATATGGTACATGGTACCGGTAACATAAGAACACATTTTATTTGCACACACTAATCTTTATTCACATTACACACAAAATTGACTTCACAGGGAAAAAAACAAGACCCACCACAAAAAATTAGCATATTACATAGGTGTGGGCGCACATAAACATGAAGTTATCATACATTCCTACACTGATTAAGAAACTAGTGTGTGTAATAAGCCACTGTTTTTACAGCAAAAGAGGAGGGATAATGGAAGCAAAAAAAGACAGGTCTATGATGACAGCTTGGGAAATGTACGACCACTAACATCAGTAAGGGCTAGTTTTCCATAACCTGAAAACCGTGGGTAATAGAAACTAGTACCACGGTCTACAAAAACAAATCCATGCACAACTGAAATAGCAGTTCAAGATATAGCAGTTGGCGAGGGATTACTGTATCTATTTTTAGATGTGCCTCAAATTTTCGACTTTTTCAACCCAAACTTTTCACGGTTCCACGGGATTGTGTCGTAATAGAGGGGTTTTAATGTATTGCAGTAAAGGACATCACTCCCTTCTTCACACTACTGCCTCCCCACATCAAGTGATGCAAACTCCAGATATTTCTAACCAATAAGAAGCAGGCACTTCCATTCCCAATGAGGAAACTGCAGCTGTAGTCTCACTTACCTCTTCCACTGATGTCGGCAACTGTCGTCTTAGGTACAGCAGTCGTTAGAGTTAAAGATGTAAGTGGCAAGATGCAGAAGATTCGAGTGTTGCTTGACTCAGGATCCCAGAGCTCATTCATCTCTGAAGAGTGTGTCCGCAAGCTAGGGTTAAAACGCCAAAGGTCTGATGTTCCTGTTGTGGGGTTGGCTCAGTCTGTTGTTCTTGCGAACAATGGTCTGTTACTTGTGTTCTGACACCTGCGACAAGTGAAGAGCCTCAATTAATCACCAATGCACTGATCTTGAAGGATATAGCCTCCAAATTACCCAGCATCCCACTTCCTCACCACATGGAGGATGTGTATTGTTATTCGGAATTAGCTGACCCATCGTTTGATACTCCAGGAACAATCAATCTTCTTTCGGGTGCTGATGTATACCCAGATGTGTTTGATGGTGGGCGGTACCAACCAACACGTCGGTTCCCCATTGCTCTTCACGGTATATTTGGTTGGGTTCTAATGGGTAGTCAGTCAGACAGTAGGCTTCTCTAACAGACACCATTCGTAAGATTTTTGACGGAGAGGAAGTACCTTCTGTTCAACATTGTAGCCAGAAGATATTGAATGTGAGAGTCATTTTGTTGAAACCCATTCGCAAGACTCAGATGGTAGATATGTCCTGAGACTGCCTTTCAAGGAATAGGAACCAGAGTTAGGAGATTCCTGTAGCTTTGCTGTCAAGCGGTTGCATCAACTGGAACACAGATTGCATAGTCAGCCAGAAACCAAAAGGGAGTATTCCAATTTTTTGTGCGAGTATGAAGAACTTGGATACATGCTTCAGCTTGAGAATGGAGTTGTATACATTCCTCATTATTAGAGCCCACATCACCATGAGTTGAAAGAATCCAGCTCAACAACAAAGTTAAGAGTGGTGTTTGATGCTTCAGCAGCCTCCACTTCTGGAAAATCTCTTAATGATGCTCTTCTGACAAGACCTAAACTTCAGAATGACATTGCGGACATTACAACACATATTAGTCTTCATTCTGTTGTATTGATCAGATGTTTGTAAAATGTATCGACAGGTGTGCGAACATCCAGAGGATGCATCTTATCAAATAATTCTGTGGTGTGAGTCCCCTGATCAGCCAATACGTGTATTCCAACTTGACACGGTGTGTCAGCAGCTCCTTTCATGGCTATGAGAGCCTTACCTTACAACAGCTTGCAGTTGAGGAAGGTGGCTTGTATCCCAAGGCGGCTAAGGTCGTGATGGAAGAGACATATTTGTTGACGATGTCATGACAGGTGCAGCATCAGTTGCAGAAGCCCTCAAGTTGCAGCAAGAACTGATAAATCTCCTAAAGCAAGGGGGTTATGAATTAAGAAAATGGTCCAGTAATAGCCAAGCTGTCTTAGATGCAGTACCAGAAAACCATCAAGAGAGTCCGAGCTTTCAAGAAAATAGTGAAGTAATAAACACACAGTGAAATCCCGTACCTACGAGAGTTCATAAAGTGTGAAAAACTGACTTAATTACACGTTCTAGTAACATCAGATTCATCACAAAAAATAAGAGTATTAATTTTATGGGACACGTAGGGTGACTCGGCTGATATAAACATTGCAGGAATTACAAATATAGTTAGATTATGTGTGCTATCACTTATATAGAAATAAATAACCGTATCTGAAATCATAATCCAGAATTAAAACATGATTTTAATGATAAAATATGTACGTATGAAATTAATATTAAGATGTGATAGCGGGGGACATAATTACTGCAACAAAAATTATTCGCAAAAATATACTACTTCGTATCTTATTTACTAGCATTATTTCCACACCTTTTTTACAGAATTTTGTAGTCCAAAAAATTAGGGTGCGTGAATTATATAAGAAATCGCCAAGACAAGTGCATGTAAACATTAAAATGAGATCTACTGTAATTTCATGTTGAGGCAGATTGCTAGCTACTTCCTCTACAACTTCAATTGAAATAATTACAGGAACAGAATAAAGAAATTAAGGGCAATTGTTAGTATTACCGCCCATTCTTATTTTACCGTGCAGCTAAATGTAGAAAAGGGTGTGTGTAAACATCTGTCATGGCAATGCAACTGTTTTCAACATGGCGGCTTAGTACGAAAAAAAAAATTTAAGCTACGTACATTTCAAAAGATCCTGCAAGACCAAAAGATGATAAAAATGTTGGTGTTCATGTAAACATTATTAGAAAATTTAACTCCACACGTAAACCAGCAATTTATAAACTATTTCGATAACGAAACCTGAGGCGCACGTCTATGTATGTTCCACAAATGTTCAACCAATCATCTGCTTGCGCTCATATTGATTGTGTGTTGCTGTTCTAACAAAATGCCTTGACAAAGGATGCAAGCACGGGTCAGACAAGGCGAATGGCATTGCAACATCTACTGCACTGCAGTGTTGCCACTTCTTACGGAGTGTGGCTTATACACATTTTACGAGATTAATTATACTAAATGCACAATTTAAGCAATTTCAATTCACCATAATTGTTAGAAACGGCAAATACGATTAATCGAAATGCATTCGAATCACTGGTAAAAACGGATAATTTAACCTTGGTAGTATAGTACTATATGACTGTGTATTAAAAAACTGCTGTAAGTAGGGAATCCTTGTAATAGGCCGTACTCGTAGGTATGGAATTTCACTGAACTTGGTCTCCAGTGGGTTCAATGTTGGATGTGTTTTCATATAATATTCAATCAGCACAAGAGTCACCAAACAAGCTATTCTTTCAGACATTGCTAGGTTATATGACCCACTAAGGTGGCTTACTCCAGTTGTAATTCAAGCTAAGATTTTCCCCCAAATACTCTAGCTGTTGGGTCTATCAAGGGATGAAGCTCCACCTCGAGATGTGCTGGAGGACTGGCAGGCTCTCATCTACCAACTGGATTTTCTCCGCAAACTGTCCATACCTCGTATTGTGTCAAGCACTGCAGTCAGAATATCAGCTTCATGGCTTTAGCGATGCATCCAATGAAGGTTACGCAGCTGTTGTATATCTACGTACTGCTCATCAAGGAGGGGTGAAGAGACATCTGCTTCTGACCAAATCACGTGTTGCGCCACTAAAAACAGTCACACTTCCTCGACTTGAATTGCAGGCTGCACATTTACTCATTACGTTACTCGAGTCAGTAATGTCGACCCTTTCAGAACGTATCCACATTAGCTGTATTACTGCATGGTGTGACACTCAACAGTGGTCCTCGCCTGGATCAGGATTCATCCTCATTGTCTGAAAACTTTTGTGGTAAACAGAGTCGCTTGTATTCAAGAGAGCAAGATAATGGTCCAGTGGAGACAGAATGCTGCAGACTGTGCTTCCAGGGGTGCAATAGCTTACACTGTGGCACCTGTGCCATTGACCAACCCTCAACTTTTTCAACAGCAGACTCACTAACCATACATACCCCTTCCAAGACAACTACAACTGCGCAACACAAAATCTTATCAGCTACAGTGCCAACACTGTAATGCAGAATACATCAGTCTCACCACCAATACTCAAGTAGAGAATGAATGGCAACAGAGCAAGTGCCAAACATGCCATAGCTCTGTCACATCAATAACCTACAGAACATTATCAGTTACAGCACATGCAGCATCACGCAACAAAGATTTTGATTCCTGCTGCAGTACCAGAGTTGTGAGAGCCCTACCACCTTCAAGTAATAGCTGAGAACTCAGATGATGGGAATTACCTCACCAATTTATAACAAAATCCAGGCAGCAGCCTGGCCTAAATGTAAGATAATCACAACTCATTATATCTGCAATTTTTCAATTTTACCACCCCACCCTAATTCGCCACCTGGCCGCTAGGTTTACTACTAACAGAGCTCCACCATGCTGCAGTGTCCTATAACTTGCTGCCTGATGAAGCTGGCTTAGCCAGCGAAACATCGCGATTGCGCAACCGCGTGAAAAAACTGCCTCGTCCTACTTTGTGTGCGCGCCTATCAAGTACTAGACTGTGAGTACTTGGATTCCTGTCCTTCTGTATAGACTCAAAAAGTAATTGGGCACCTGTCCACAATGTTCTCACCAAATGTGTTGCATTCTGAGTTGCATACTGTTTTGATGCGAGCAGTGGGAAATTTTGCTCATATGGAAATATGATTCAAATTATTGTATCATCGAAAATTTTTTACTTCAATGAAAAAAAACAAAATGTGATATTTACATAACTGGGCATATTTGTACAGATGCAGCAATACACACATACACTTTGGCCAAAGTTAACCTCACAATCACTGAATTCACTATGGGCAAAGAAACAAATATTATTTACACACTACAAAAATGTTGAAAGTGCATCCTTTTTAGGCCAAGGGCATTTCAATAACTATAGTAACGGTTTACAAATACACTATTTACAAAACACGCAAACTTACTGTTAGTTCAATTCGCAATCTCTTGAACACGTGCTTTCCTATGGAAATCCTTACAAGTTTACTTCACCAAAATCACGTTTATTCCTCGCTAGTATTATATAATTTATTTCCCAGAATCATTCAGTACAATCGTCACTGCGCATGTTTCCTAAAACCAACAAACTTGCCATTTGGTGGGTCACCGCTGATGCTAACCTACTTGGCTGCGCATATTTCACGTTATGAAGATAACTGAATACATCCTCAGTTTATATGTATATATACACACACGCACATACACACACAAAGATGTAAAATGTAAACATGGATCTCTACCATAGTTGCTGTACATTAGAAAATAATTTCGCTGCTGTAAAGGAGAAAGATATTGTACGTAGTTCGCACTCCCGCTGCCACGCCACAAGTACACATTGATGGATGCCATTTTGTATAACATGTTCCCATGTTCCCAATGTTTTGTAGGGGAGAAATGAAGTTATAATTGGTTGTGTTTGTACGGAATCATGACTTAAAATATTTACAGGAATACAGAAACTCAGAGCTAGTTTTAAAACATGAGTGCAAGTTTGCATTTCAATACTATAAACAAAGTTTTACTAGAAAACGTGTCATATTAGCGCATTAAAGTCCAATATACCGTATTTTGCATAAGAACCAAATTTTGTGATGATTTCGCATTTATCGTCATTTATTCATGATCGCAAAAAGTTCACACCCCTACTGATAAGGGTATGAAAAAAATTTCTTAAGTCCATAGTGTCCTAGTGAGTTACAAAATACAGATACAAACAAGTACATACAGATTTGCACAGTAGCGTTCCTGCTATTGCACATTGTTATGCAGACTACCACATGATTATAATCATAATTATTTTTGAAACTAGAATTACAATACAAATACATGAAAATTCAAACACACCTTTCCATCTGCTACTTCATAGTGTATATGATTATGTACAAAATATCAAACACCCACCATTAAAAAAAAATTCCTTTCACAGCCTGACTTATGGCAAACTGGAGCATAACATTTTTCCCTCAAATTTCCATCACTGGGGAATTTCCGTAAATTTTCCACGATTTCAAGCAAATTCCCTGACTTTTCAGAATGTGGACACCCTGTTTACTATGAAAAGCCTTATAGCCCAGAGAATAAAAACAACACGTATATGCATAGTGAGGGGTGAAGGTGAACGGTAAGTACCTTGGCATTGCTGGCCGCCTGCGCCGCGGCTGAGATGGCTCCCGTGCGGCTGGCTGGCCCAGGCCTGGGGCGTGCCGGTTGTGGGATTATAGTGATTTCATCATTGATCTTGAGCGGCTTGAGGAGCGAGTCACCAGAAGTGCCCTGCGCGCGAGATGGCTGCTGCCCGGGACTCGTAGTCTTCTTGTCCATCACTCTCTTGGCCACAACGCTGTGCGCAGAGTACACGTGGTTCTCAAATTGCTTGTACATGCCAAACGTCGCGGTGCAAACGGTGCACTTGTAGGAAAGATGCGCTGGCTTCAGGGTCATGTTGTGGTCGCGGGCGACGTGGTTAAGCAGCTTCCACTGGTACACCTGCAACGCAAGTATCGTCTCAGGATGACCAACACACAGCACTGTGCTACAAGAGTACTTGAGATTACAAAGGTGAAACAGTCAGTTGCAAGGTTGCTACACAACATCATGATTCAAATTTCCCAGGTTTTGCAGACAGCAATAATTACGTGTACAGTCTTTAATGACATTCAATAAAATACTGTATATACCACAGAAAAAAAATCCCCCCATTATGAAATACAACCAAACTTATAGATTCTGATAATCATTTACACTACAAGGAGTACAATTTTCTACTTGCGAGTGAACTTAAATTCTACGACAAATAATTTTTAATTCCCACCATTTGGATGAGAAATGTTTTGGGCTGCTACCAAAAATGTATGGCCATACACATTATATTGTGTTAAAGGCTTGAACTTCCACGATATATCAAATGGTTCACTGACTTTTCCACGTTTTCTAGTCCTGTAGCAACTGACTTATTGCCAACTCCAGATGCACATGTCAGCCAAATGTAAGGATGCATTGGCAGATCAGCACCTGGTAACTTTCTTGCCAGACCAGCCAATATGGAACCTTCATCACCCAGAGCCTCGCACAGCCTATCAGTGAGTGGATAGGTCAACATGATAGGACGGCACTCACCCGGCCACAGACGGGACAGCGGCCACCGTCCTTGCCCTTGTTGGCAGCTTCCTGCATACTGGAGGTGACGAGGCCGTGCGAGCCCAGCAGGTGCCGCTCCAGGCCCTGGTCTGTGAAGAACCTGAACTGGCACTTTTGACAGTTGAGTGGTGGCCGGTTGTAGATCATCTTCGGGTGGATCTTCACCTTGTGGATCCACTGCATGTGGTTCCTTAGCTGCTCCAGGTCCTGCCACAACACACAACACTCACCTGCATAACACTGAGCATGCCATTACAAGTAGCCAGGTTAATAGTACAGTATTGAATAGCAGGAAAATATTCCATCATCCATATGAACTATGTCTTTAAGATGGAAAAATCGATTTCTGAAAAGGTAGTTGAGGAGTTGCAATTAGTCAGGACCCAGTTTTAAGAGTACCAGATTTAACGAGGGCAGTGGTACTACAAGGTTATTCTCAGCAACCATCAATAAATAACAAAAAATTACTGAAAACTACAAAATCTCAGCTAAAACATTGCAATACAAAATAACTTAAAATAATAAAAAATACATTTTCTAGTCCACAGTGGTAAAATATACGAGTAATAGTATGGCTGCTCTTAATTGGTATGCCACAATGTGAAGAGAAAAAAAAAAAAGAAATCCGACAATTATGCTGCAGTGGTGGTTTGGAATAAGCTTGCCATGCCGCCGAGCGTCCATGCACGTGATGGTATGACATACAGAGTGAGTAGGCCTTTAAGACAAGGAAAGAACAATTTTTGCAGAAATTACAAGTTCAAATGTGAATAATTCATAAATAACTATTCACAATTTTTTAATACCTATATTTGTACAGCCTACTAAAAATAGACTTTGGATTCACTAAGTGACCAATACCTGATTAGGTTTTTTTAGAACACGTGGATGTCATATGGCAGCCAGGCTTACACTTTTATTCCGATAATTTTTATTGAAATATATTAATGTTCAATTTAAAATACCTGTTATTTTTGAACCCGAAATGAGTAAAAACTGACAAAGTGAATAACATAACACAATTTTTGGGTTTTCGCACCATACAGTTGGGTCCCAAATGTAGTGTAACCTTGATATGCCATGTTCGATGTCATTCGCTCATCTAGCCTCGTCACAGCCTAAGAAGAACAGTTATGCCGCACACATCACAGCGTGCCTTGAAGTCCAAGGTTGGCCTGACCAGCTGTTACCACCTGCTTCGCCGCAACACGTCGCTGCTCTCTACCCCTCCAGCCTTTGGACACATGACATTCCCGCCAACTCACAGCCACCGCTCTCTCTGTGTGTCTTCTCCCTGAGTTCTCTGTCTTACAACACTCCGCAACTCCCACGCTGGCCCTGTGCGGCAGGTATAAATAGGACTCGCAGTTCTCAGTTCACTGCTATCTATCAGCAGCAGCTTGAAGAATGTTTAAAATAGTGCGTAATCAGGTCACTGCATTTTATAAAGAAATTTTCTTGTTCATCGGCTGTTACCAGTATTTTTATGAATATGCGAAATTATTTATGTCCATTTTGATAATAAATCAACATCATAATTATTTCTAGATTCAACAATACATACTTCTGAGCTTCATGTATCAACTGAGAACAAATAATATTACATATAGTAGGACACATATATTACTTTTTTAGAGAAAATTTCAGCTACTTAGCAAATTTTCCAACACTATCAGCACATTACTTACGCAATTAAGCATATGAACACAAAAATTCTGGTAATCGTTAAAAAAAATTTCCAAACAAAAACATACACTTTTAAGATGATTTGTAATGTCACTTCTTCCACCATGACAAATAGTTACGTCACAGCGACCCACACTACAAAACGCATACTTATCTTCGTTCTCGTATTTCAGAATGAATGGAAACTGCTTAGAATATGTAGACCTGAATACTTGGGCATATTGTTTAATGTTTTTCATCATCTTACAGCTATTATGTATATGCACCACACTATGAAGACAAACTAAAGCAGACGTATTTCAGGCAAATCATTATAAAAAAGTTTCCTCACACATCAAATTCTCCTAAAAGACTCTATCAACAACTCAACTCACAAGCTCCACACTGTGTTATTTGACGTATTGCCACGCAAAATCGTAAACGGTTGTTTTGTAACTACATGGGTGCATGAACATAACGGTACAACTTCGTATGAGTGTTTGCCGATATTTTTAAATTTATTCTATTACCACTGCTAACAGATACTTATGACACCTAAAATACAGGAAGTGGTGATTTTACATAAAAAGTATATGATTACTTTTGCTAGACAAGCAAGCTGGTGAAACATCAAGGCAAACAGTTTATAAACGTGTTGTATTGGACATACCTAACCTAGAAATAAGATGTAATAAATTTACTTACCAAAATCGTTTTTAGTTTGTTTTGTGGCACCTGAATTAAAGCTCCCTCCCAAACTTTACCGCAGCAATATTTAAAAATCAGGATCAACACCCATCAACTTTATAATACGTTGTTTCTGCGCCAATCCGACGTCATCACTTGAAATGCTTGAATCCCAGACCTCAAAATAAATATGTGCAGTTGATGTACAAACACACCAGCAAAGTTTACATAACTTTGCTATGTAAATTATAATAGGTATTACGTTAAAATATTATCAACATCTAACTCTTCATGACTACAAATAGAATACACCTCACATAAATGGACTTCTGTGACACAAAATTTTTAAAAACCTACAAATACTGTAGTATGAACTTCAAATATTTTTCACTATTTAACACAAGTTACTCGCGTGAAGAGACAATATTAATGACTTTCAAGCATTGAAACGGATAGTTTATAAACACAGAACAACATAGGCACTTTTGTCTAGCCGCAGTAAACGTGTGCCGCGTTCAGTTGTCATATGACTGGATGCATGGTGGGTAAGATATTGATCAATGTGCTGCGCCAAGACACACTTCAACAACCATTTTTTTTTGCGGAATAATCTTATATACGTTTTTGAAAGTTACCGGCACCAGTGCCACCATAATAATTCATCGTAGGAACATAAAAACCACCACAGAATTTTATTTAGTTCAAAAACAAGACAGAATAAAAGACTACATAAGAGTGAATCTTACCAGCTGCTGTGGGTGCATGAAAAAATCTCTCGCACGTACACATTCCCGACTCGCAGAAAAATTCATGGTATTTTCAAGGTTTTCTCAGCACTCAAGAAAATTCATAGCTTTTCCCCAAATTTCCAGATTTCCCGGTTAAGCAGTCACACCTTGAATTATCGCGAAAATACGACATAAGTGACACTCTCACAGAGAACAGCCAAGAGCCCAGCCGCTACTATTGTATGAATTTTTGGAATTCGGCCGACAGAAAAATCATAAGATATGGAGAGTTCCCGTAAAATCGTGCGTGTGAACTTTTCTGTAGAAATTATGGGAAAATCATAAGGATTGGCAGGTCTGCATCAGTCATCCACAGAACATCACTGTTAACCATTTTTGACAGATATTGACAGCATGACGTCCAGCCGAACGGAATGAAAAACAACACTGAGTTTCACTTTGAACACCAGCATTTGCAACTGTGCAAAATGGTGGCATGTGCAATAAACAAAAAAAAATGGTAGCAGTGAAAAATAACAGCACACATACACACACAAAATCAACTCAACAAAAAAATAAGAACTGTTTTCTGCAAATAACTGTAAGCCCTGACACAACCTAACATACCGCCCACCAAAAATTACAATTTTCCACACGACTAAGTTAATCACTGTACACAAATTTCAATCAATGGGAAGACGACACAGCTTGACGGCAGGTCTTGTAACATGTCCCTGGTGCAGGTTGGTAGTTGCTACCCTATGCACACCATCGCTGCCACTTGAGTGAAGGAAGGTTATCTACTCCAGTAGTGCCAGTTCGCTCACCACGACTCTCGACCCACCTTCCACGTGACTGCAAGTGTGCAGGCACTTCCTGTACCACAGCTGCCAGAGGTGCTGTGGTGCACCAGCTGCCACCTGTCTAATCACTTCACTGGGGGGGGGGGGGGGGGGGGTCTATAAAATTATCATATGGAGGAGCAGTCAGTGATGAACCAATAAGAAGGGCTTCTAGATCATTCAGGTCTGTGGAAAGTGTGAATAATGGTTGTGAGTTCAACACTGCTTCAATCTGAGTACAGATAGTACTCAGCTCTTCAAATGTAAGGACTTGCTGGCTAAAAACTCGTTTCAGGTGATTTTTCCTTGGCCTTATACTTACCATAATCATACTCAGCTTACCATAATCCCCCAAAATGTGGTACAGACGAAGGGTTAAAATGCCACTGTGTTCCCTTTTCAGCCAAGCTGTCCACAGTTAGGAGTTTATGTGGAGAAATCATGAAGTGTGTGTGTGATACTGCGTGTATAGATATCTTTGTAAATATTACTGAGTACAGATTTGAAATTCACGCCATTGCCCTCGGTGACACGCTTTTAGTGCTTCTAGGAACTAGCAGATTTAGACTTTCAGTTGTTTGAAGCTCATACGGGGAAAAAATGGTGTTTGTTATTGCACACCAGTTTTCACATCAACAAACTTTCGTGTTTTACAGTCCGTCACAATGTTCTTCGACACAACATTTATTGGTCCAACCATGCCGGATATTGTTCTGACTTGATTAACTACTGTGTCTGTGTTTGTGTATTTGTTCACGCGGTGCTACCTCGGTTGTGTCCTGTATTTCGTCACGAGTTTTTCGGAATTTGAGGTGGAATTTGTTCCCAGCACGTTGTCAGTTTATATTAATGTATCTGGTTTGTAGTCACAGTGATCTACACATACTAAGGATAAGGTTAATGTGCAGTGGAACAGTTACAAAAGAACAGCTGCTTAGTTCCTAGAACTGTGTTAAGATCACAGATACCACAGTTACAAATCACAGTTTTAAAAACTGTGATAAAATCACTGTTACTAATCATGGTTAGTCAATCACTATTACAAACAGGGTTAGCAGCATAAGCGTCGCGCGCCTGTTGCTTTTCGGCTGTATGGTAGGGAATATTGGTGAACATGGCTGATAAAACAACATCTGACCCTTCAGAGACGTCTCAAAACGGAAAATCGACTACACCACGCAATTACATCACCAGCTTCTGTGCAAGGCGACATTACAGATGCACGTCTCTTTCTAGCTCCTGACACATGCCCGATACTGCATCACTGAAAGGAACACTCTACAGCCGACTCCGCCCCATCTGGGAGCGCCAAGTGCGGGGCGAATTCATTCATTAGCCGACCATGGCTTGAAAATAAGAAATTAAAAAGTATTCCTGCAATGGTTAATAATTAACAATGATTTAACTCCACATCTGGAATTACGTTTTTCCATGAACGAGTAAAAATGAGCGTGCAGTCACCATCCATGGGGGTGCTGCACCCCCATGATCTCCTGATGTCACGAATTGCCTGTCTCAGTCTGGGGTGCAAGAAATGAAAATGTCATCGCCTCCACCAGGGGAGATAAGAAATTGAGCATCGCTCCTGCAGAGGATATACAAGCCCATGTGGAAAGGCTACGCTAACCCCCCTCCCCCCCCAACCACCCTTCTCGAAGAATCGCTGATACAGGGTGATTTAAGTATAAATAGAAGAGCAGCACCCTGGTCCAGGAGAGAGACTGGACTTGCCAGCCACATAGGTTTGCGAGCTCTCCTACAGTCTGCGGAAGTCTCTCTACTCTTCTCTGCAGCCCGTGGCAGGGCTTCAACCTCTACCTCCAGCCAGTAGTTTGCTGAAGCCGCCAGCACTACAGTTCCAGCTGACTGCAACAGGGACAGCACTCCTTGTCCATTGTCGTAGCGCGATACTGTCTCCTGGATAGTGCCCCGCTAAAACTCACGCTGTCAATAGCATACTTTTGTATTTGGCTTAACCTTTATTATTTGTATATTTTAATTAATTGTTCGTTAATTATCTCCCAGGCTCGCCTTTGCCTGTTATTAACTTGTTCCTACGTAGCTTATTGTCAGGAGTGAAGTCATTTAGCTTTTAGCTAGTATCTCTTCAGCCAGGACTTTCCGCAATTCTTCAATTACATCGTAATAAATATTACGATTTATCTTAAACCAGTGTTGTCACCTACCTTAATTTCTGTCTACATTACTGTGTGTTGTATTTTAACTTAAGTCACTTACATTATTCGTTTCTTATCAGATAGTACAGTGAGCTGAATATCTTACGGAAAAGTGGCCTGACAAAGGCCCGCTCACCAAGACTTCGGTGCACCAGCTGCCGTCAAGGACCGTAGGTCTAGTTGCGGGGGTTGACTAGCCAGCAGCAGGTCCACGGGTGTGAATGGGAATTTCGCCCAGCCCTAAACTGTCACCTACCAAACCTCGTAACCAGTCCTTTGCTAAGCTTCTCTCTTCTTCTGTATCAATGCACAAACAACACTGTGAATTAGAAAACAGTCAGGAGACATGAAAGATGTGCTGCTATTTCCCAGGCCCTTTTAAATAAATTAGTGCAGGACTCAAATCGCAGTATGTTAACTCCACCAGAACCTGTCTACGAAACCCTGGACTAGAGCATGGTTGTTCCTCCGGATTACGAGAGACCACTGAAACAGTGATTAGGGTGGTTTCCCCAGAAGATATCGCCAAACTTGCAACTATGTCAGGTGACACAGAATCACACCCAGACATATTGAGTGTTAGACCTGCCGAGTCGCACGTACATCTGCCCTCTGAACGGACCACAATTGTTAAGCTGTCGTCAGGTAAAGCCATTCGGGTTCGATACCCGGAAACAGAGAGACACTCCAGTTACTGTATCGTGCAACTGGTTTCAGGAAAATTCATATGGGTTCGCATCCCTGTCAAACGCAAACCTCCTAGTTCTACACTCACCAAGACACCTGCCAATGAGGCCATGGCAGATTAACCCAGTACGCCCCAGCCAGATCACCACCATAACACCCACTCCTTTTTGTATCTCTGACTGAGCATTCACCTCATCGAAACAGCTGGCGTCTCGCATAGTGACGACTCTCATGAACTTCCCAGGAGGGACAGCTTGACCCTACGAATAACCTTGGGGTTGAACTCCCACTCCGCTTAATCAATCCCGTGAGGGCAGCCAGAATACTAACAAGTTGCCTAACATACCGCAACGGCAACTGAAAGTAGGAAAAACCAGACCACCAGACAACAGTGAGAGGATCACCTCAACCATCCATCCCTCTCACAGTAAGAATTGCCATGCCACGCGTCGCTACTTGCCGTGACTTAGCTCAAGTTGCTCTCAAAGGTAGAATTGGGTTTGACACCCAGGCCCATGCCTGCTTACAAAGTTTGATGATGAGTATTATGCCATAATAGCTGTACATGACCATGTCATAGCGCGCAACTGTAGGAATCAAAAGTTAGCGATCCAGTCCCATTCAAATACGTCATTACAAGTCAAAGTACCCACTATTCAGTTTCCCAGTTTCAATGGTGACCCAAAGTCATGGCCTAACTTTGCAAACTTGTTTCAGTCTATGGTAGCCACCAATGATACCTTATCGTTTCACATACCTGAAGTCGTGTTTATCTGCAGAGCCATTGTTGGTAATCCTGTCCCGACAGCTCTCAGAATAAAATTACAGTATTGCATGGGAAATTTTAGTGAGGAGATATGACAATAAAAGACTTAAAACCTCAAACTACATTGAAGCATTACTTCAGTGTCAGCAGTATCATGACTCTTCATGCTCTATGCGTGCATTAGAGCTTGAACATGGGTGCTCTGCGAGCATTGGAAATTCCCGTGGATCACTGGGACTCGTTACTTCACTTGATAAAGAAACACTGGACTCTTACCTGTGCCGCCAGTGGGAGCTGACAGTAAGTAATTCATCACTACCAAAGCTGACAGAATTCATAAGAGTTTTTAGAAAAGCAGAAATGCCTCTACCATAGAGTGAGGAGTATCTCGCTTAGTCTGCATGGTTCACCTAGTGGAGGTTTTTTCTAGTATTATAGGCTCTACTAAATTCTACCAGTTTGGGAGACAACGGGTGATCACTTAATAGGTGTGTATTAAGTTTTATGCAGGATGGTTTGCAGGCTTCACTTTTGGTAGGTGTGTTTATGTAGGAACAACTCAACACTTCAAGAAAATCAGTATGCAGAGAATAGTATTTTAATTCAAAGTCGATTAATTGGAAATTGAATATAATTTGAAAGTATTTATTTGCCCCCAAATGGAAGAATCTGATTTCATATGCTTTGAAGTTGGTTTATTCAAAATTTGCCTTTTAAGTAATTCGAAGTTGTTGGATTTCATCCAAAAGCATATGTGAAGTTCAGGTTATTTAATCAAAGCTATAATAATTATAATAAACGTCCATCGTCTACACTGTCGCGGATACATGCAAGTGAACCAGCAATGGGTGGCAGCACCGCCAACATGTCAAGAACACCGCTCGATGCTGCACTATGCACACATCAGACTTTACGGCGCCAGCCACAAGCCCTGTCCCACCCCTTTTTTGGAAGCTCCTACTCCTGCCACACAGCCATCACTAAAGCTACAGCGCCAGCCTTCGCAAGAACTAGCACCAACCAGGGGGAGGAGAGAGCGCTCGATGCCTTTCCTGGCAGACCAATCACCCTGCAGGGAGCAGCCAGCGCTACCGTCTTCAAAACTAACTACACCATCTGCGCCCACCACAGCAGAGGCAGAGAAGCTGCCAGCCACCCTCTCTACGAAAGGGGAAGTGGTCACCAACCCTCCAGTGCCTTCACCGGCCGCCACGCCGTGTTGGACAGAGCTGTTAGTTCAAGTGATGTCTACAAGAATGTCATAAAAGCAATGATTGATATTCACAAATTAACCCCAAAAATGTACATTAATTCAAAAAATCAAACTAATATCATGACCCGTGCCCACTTAGACTGACTGGACACGTTAGTCAAGGATTTTACCCGCTAGACCAAAAGCTGCTTAGGTAGCTGGGATAAGACTAGGGGTGTTGGCTAGTTCTGATACACTCTTACTTCTAGTTTTGTAGTCTAGGTAGGTACGTCCTTAGACGGGACAAATTATGTCGATACCAGAACGGATGTTCCACAGACGAGTCTCTTTAGACCAGAAGATGAGGTTGTCCCAGTCTACGCATACGGTCAGGAGTCCGTTGTCAACCGGGTGACACTTGGCGTTGATGCGGACACACTGTGGAAAGTCAATGAACACAACCGGAGCAGGCGCGACTGCTGCTCGTCTCAGTTCGGCGGCATGGTTCCGTTCCACCTGCCTATCCTGTGTAGGATGGGGTAATGCTATCCTCGGCCTGAGAGCAGGGTGAGCCAGGTGTTCCTATCATTTTCTGCCACTCCTCCTCTCATGAGGCATATGTTAACAGCTCTATAGTTCATGCAGTGTACTGAGACAGAAATGCTAACACTGTAACCCAATAGTGACTTACCGGCTCGGGCTCGATAAGAGTCCCCACTGATCCCCCACCGTAGGCGGGCTGATCAGGGACGTGTGGACCGTCAAGCCTCTACTGGTTGTGCGTTCGCACTAGGATACCAGGCAACACTGCAGGTCACAGTCACCGTGCACTAACTGGTACGTATGGTGCAAAGCAACCTGAGTCTGCCGTGCCTCCTGGTATAAAGATGTTGCTAGTAGTTGTGGCATCACTGTTTCTCCCCCACGAGCACTAACAGTGCTGATATGTAGCTGGGAAGAAACAGGTAGCCATCTAATATGTCTTAATTCGGTTTAATAAAATTCCCGGTTTCCATCGACAGTGCACAGCATAATCTACCTTCAACTGTGGATACAAATAAATACCCTGGAAATAAAAGCTGAAAGGTAGAGAGCAACGTGTGTTTATTGAAAGCTCAATAGACACGTGACCTCTGCTACCTCCTACCAAATCGAGGATAGCTAAAGGTAACTGCGTGGTTCCACGTGTACGTGACCCGGTACTAAGTAAAAGGGAAAAGCTTATTCTAGACGTGAATAATGAACTAAAGTTAAACTGCTAAATAAAGGTGTCTAGAGGAGACAAAATGAAGTTAAAAGAAAATGTTCGTGTTCGTATGCAGTCGGGTTGACTGGTAGTCGACGTCCGTAGTAAGTAGCCATGAGGGCGAACTCGAAGGTTGCTGTGGGCGGTTGCAAGAGATGCGAAAGAATAACTCCCGATCTCAGCTGCAGCCGGACTTATATAGTGGTAGTTTATATGCTACCGGCGCAGAGTGAAGGGGAGGCGTGACGTCTTCCGGCCCTGGGTAGCATGAGAATCCTTCGGTCAGAGATTCTGCTTCGTGCCTCGTCGAGTGTGCTCGGTCTTGCTAGAGATCTGGGCAGCTTGTAGGTTTCGAGCGTGTAGGGGGGGGGGGGGGTGTGTGTCCCTGCCGGGTTGCTATCTTCTAGGTGAGAAGGAATTGCTTGTAAGTTCCGTTGCCTGTAGGGTAGGCAACGTGTGTTCATACCTGTATAGATGGAAGAGGTGCTGTATGCGATGAGTCGTAATTGTCATAGAATAGATGTAGAAGCGGGACGCATTATATTTTAACTTCAGTTTGTATCCTCAAGACACCTTTTCTTTGCAGTTTAACTTTAATTTATTTGCATTTGTCTTTAGCCAGCTTTTGCCTTTCTACTTAGAACCATTTTGCTTACACCTGGAACCGCAGTTACCTTCAGCTATCCACGACTTGGTAGGAGGTAGCACAGGTCACATGTTTACTGAACACTCATTGTTCTATACCTATCTGTCTTTCATTTCCAGGGTATTTATTTACATCAACAGTTGATGATCGGATATGCTGTACATCTGGTAATCGACTTCCCACCGTGTATCCGCATACATCTTCGGGAGCCTCTGGAGGGTCCAGTCACCAACAAACACAGGGTCTGTGGTTCCTGCAGAAGAGGCATCTGATTTGTGTTGTCTTCAGTTGGTAGAGCGGTGGAATCTGTGGACGGACCAGCGAGCGCAAACCCGATGGCTTCTTCTGGCCCTATACGAAAGCGATGGAGCAGAGACTGTAGTTTGCTGGACGCGCCAGCCCTTTCCTACTACTCTCGTACAGGTTCTTGGTGTCAAGGGTTGCAGGTGGTGATAGCCTCGGCAGCAGAGGTTGAGATTGTAGAGTGCTGATGCGGCACTATCATTACTTATCTCGGCAGCAGGGCGCTGGCAAAGTATGTGCTGCCCTCTTGTGGCGCACTGTGGAACTAGCATGATCTTGGGTGGATGGAGCGGTGGTTCAGTCAAGCAGTACAATTATGCGTTGGGGTGTTAATGTGACTGCTTCTTGGTGAACAGTACAAGTTAGTCACGTGTCTGTAACCGCTTCCAACATTGGGTCGGTGTGTCCGGTAGCAAGTGCTCAGCCTCCTCAGTGCAGTACTACTAGAAAGTATGTGTCCAAAGGGTTGAACATTGTGTCCAAGATGGGGCAAAACAGTCTGTAGTGTGTGCATTAAAAATGCGGAAATGAGTCATGCATCAAAACCCACATTAAATACAGCTTCACATGTAATAAACACAACAATTCAAGATGCATGTTATACACAACCCTTGTTTCATAACATACTCAATGAATTAAGACTTTTGTGTTTGGCTCAAATAGTATGTAGTAACTACTGACATCAGCACGGTTTACATCATCAGTTATTCACAGGGAAGATCACTGGAATTATGTCTGCCTGCAGCTATTTTGCACCTCTAAGGCCTCGAAATGCATGAACTGTTGGGGCAAATCTTTGTCCACTCACCACCCCTTTCCTCATCGGCTGTACGCACAAGGCACTCAAGTAGCATGCAGTCTTTCTGTGGCCGACTTGCCTGAACGTAGCTTTAAAAGAGTGACTACATTTTTACGGCACTATAATACATATAAAAGTATCGGTTGCAAGACAGCTGCCAGGCCGCCAAACATATAGATGGCCAGGAATTCGGGTACTCTCAGTGTAATATTTGTCGTGCACACACACACACGCACAAAGGATGACACTTTGCACAACTGCATAAAAAATGTGTCCTCCTCTGTGTGTGTGTGTGTGTGGACAAATACTACACTGTGAGTACTTGAATTCCTGTCCTTTTATAAAAATATAAAGTACCACACATGACCTAACGACAACTCTTAAAAGTTTTCGTATAGAAAATTTAGCAGTAAAAGTGATTCTGAAAACACCTGTTTTAGCCATTTCCACACCCAAAAACAAATCACATAATCCTTTGAGTTTAAGTAGGAACTCTCAAGTTCCCCTTTGGGCACAAAACATTTCTTAAATGCTTTTCGTATTTACGCAACACACTTCACGCTCCAGCCACGTAGAGTCCTTACGAATCGCAGTGTACAGCACTGGTCAAGAGTGTGAGTGAGTGGAAGACATTGGGGCAGCTCTTGAACGTGAAGTGAGGTGAGTATCGAGCAGCACCGAAATATAGGGGCAGGGGAAATTTAAGATTCCCGAGAAAACCTGCCAACCAGCAGCATTGCCAATGACCACACTGGGAATTAAACCTGATTCGCCTAGGTGGAAGGCGAGTAGTCCAACGACTACACCACAGCAGCTCCCCACTGGTGAAGAAAACCTTCCTTTGAAAATTCTAGAAGCAACATCCATACAGTGGACGACTTGCGAACGTGAAAGATGCCTACCTTGATGTAGCCATCGCAGATCTCGCAGATGACGAAGGTGGCCTTGCCGCCGGAGCTGGTGGCAGCCTGCTTGAGGCTGGCACTGGGGGACGTCAAAGCAGCCGGCTGCCTCGGCAGCGGCGTGATGGAGATGCTTGGCTGCTGCAGCAGCTTCGCTGTTGGGTTGTTCTTGTGTGCATTCTGCCAACATGCACACAACACCGTCTACACTGTCCTCTGCTGCCTACCAGTCTCACACTGTTCAAGTTATCTTGATCACAAGTATGTTTCTTTCTGTGTGTGCCAATTATTGTATTTTGGTATATGTACAGGCCACACCAGGAATTTTTTATGAAAAATTACGGATAATTAATATTTCATATATAGGCCACACTGAATATTTGTATTCCTGTAAATATTGTTAAGACACAAACATAATAACATACGAATTCATTTCTGCCCTACAAAACATTTGTGACAGTAAATTGCATTATATTGCAACGTTTACGAATTACGTGGCACAATCACTATTCCACAGATAAAGTGACTTGAGAAAGCAAACCCATCGCAACATGTTACACGAAATAGTGTATCAGCGTGCACTTGTCGCGCGGCGGCGAGTGCGTGAACTACGAACGATACCTTTCTCTTGTACAGCAGCGAAATTATTTTCTCATGTACAGCATCTATGGCCGAGCTCCAACATGTTTACATTATACGTGTGCGGGATGAAGGTTATTTCGATTAAGAACATAGTTAACAAATTTCAAGAAAGAGTGATTGTGTCAGTTTTTTGGTTGTCAAAAATCCATCCTGTTAGTGACTATAAAAATGTGTGATACGTTTAGTACAAAAAAACTCTCACAATCATTCTTTATTGAAATAAGAATAAACTTTTGTTTTGTTTCGCTTTAACAGCTTTCCCTTATAAAGAACAGTACCTTCTTGAAGGCTAGCAACTCTCCAAATTTAAATGGGGTATTTGCAGCTGTGCAAGGTTTTTACGCAATTTAGGCAGTTAAACTTTTTATACGTTATAGTCTTACATCGTACATTAGTACAAAAATATTTGGCAATCTTAATATCATCCAACAGGTTGCTATTTTAATTTACATGACACTTAAATATTAGTATAAGAAACAATAACATGTTTCCTGAATATCACGAAACAAAAAATGTCCACAAATGCATATTCCGTACTATGAAATGGTAACTTTCATAAATAATGTCACCCAAACAATTGCTACGTGTAGTAGCACATACAAGGGTACCATATTTCATGTATAGGCTGCAAAATTTTTTTTTTAAAGCCTGAGGTTTGTTCGCGTACTGTAACAACTGTCACCTGGAAACTACACGCTCCCGTGAAGCAATTGCAAACACCCTTTGTCAAAACCACGTGACATGTGGCCCTACATGTGACCTTGCCAGGCCTCAGTTCATTCTCTCCCCCTCATGTGTCGTGTTGCATGCTTCCCAGATAAACAAACGAAGCTGTGATCCAGTTAGTTTCTAGTTTAATTTTTCTTAATTTGTATCTAGCATTTTGTAAGGTTTAGTCAAAACAATACGATGTTTAACTGCTAAGCATGTAATGTTATCAGTTTGGCGTTAACATGATACCAAAAATAAAAACAGATATGGCTGCGATTTGGTAATTTGTCAACTTTGAAGTTGACAAATCGCATATTACAAAAATAGGCTGATTTTGTAGACTAACAGGTCACATGACCATTTCGTTAACAAAAATGCCAATTGGAACACGGCCTCGTAATAATGGAAATGCAACGAGAGAGTTATTATGCAACATTTAGATTGATGATTGTGGAATAAGCACGTGAACATGGAAAATGTGCATCTGGTTGACAATATCACCACATGCAAACCACTAGTAATAATGGATTTTCTGTCACCACAGAAATACTTCCGTTTGAAGTCAGAAAAATTGCAACAAAAACATTCCCGTAACACAATGTAGGCGGCAAATCAATTGCAAAATATGCCCAATTCTTAGCAGCCGTTCAGTGTAATAATAGCATGTATAAATAATTTACTTGTACACTCAGGTCTATTCCATAGCTGCCAACCTCAAAAATATAAATTAGTACAATTTATAAAAAAATAGTTCTTAGTTTTTTTATGCTACATAAATCGAACAGCTAGTTAAATCCTCATGATCATGGTGATCCTTTTGTAAGGATACACAAACAATAGATTTTGTGCTTCCGCAACCATCAAATTTTACTCTTTGCAAATATACGCCATGATCTGCTACAGCAACAGGTAAATTATGCTCAACAATGAATGCAGTAAAGTTGCATTCTGCCTTAATTGAACTAAAATCATCATTCTGCACATTGGAAAAGTATTTTATTTTGCTAAACTAGACTTTGGCTTCATTGTTCGTATGCTTCTCTGAATTTCCACTAATTTTTAAATCATTCCTTCCGATATGCAAAATATTTAAGTCTTACACACCACACAATTTGAAAAATTCTTGCTTTTCCGTGAAGGCACTGCCCAAGTGAAGTCTGTACAGTCAAGGAAAAGTTTTATATATATATATATATAAACACAAGAATGAAACGATGCAACACAAGGAAATATACTATTGTCTATAACCTCCCACGACGCAAGACATCAACATTGCAAAATGAAAATACCAAACAAGTACAACATTTTATTTCCGTAATGCTTTTAATAAACATGTCTTTTCTTCTTCTTTCAAACATATTTGTTTAGTACAGATATTTTTTTTTTATATTTTGAGATTTGTGAAGTTACTGGTATATAGTTCTTAAATGCCTGAATAACAAATTTCTAAAAACACTATTAAATGTTCTCAGCAAAATAGTGATACTAAAATATTTTAATACATAATTATACTCTTTATTTATGACTTAACACATAAATGTATGCATAAATTCATTGTATAAGCAAAAAATATTAATAATACCGCAATTGAAAAACACAGCCTTCTGTAAGAGTGTAAAATGATTTGCAATTAATCACAATTTACAACTCACTTAAAAGGAGTAAAATTAGGGATGTAACGATTCCACTTATTATTGATTCTTGATCCCGATACAGTTCATTACTTCAGAGAACTAAATACTCTAGAGCAGAATGTGAAATTTAATTATTTAATAAAGTATGGCTACAACATACTGTAAAAAATAAAAAACCCCAAACAATATCCACGTATCACGTCCCAAAGCTATCACAAAATACATGCCGTATTTAGAAGACATAAACATTTAACAATTGGAACGATTCAAAGCGAGAAATCTGTACATAAACATCAGCCATTTTGTTTCACTCGATGCTTCGTGTAGTATCTTCTCTGTATATATTTATCTACGACATTACCACCACGAGAACGTTTAATTCTTGCCTCGTTTAACTGACAGAATATAAACCAAATACTGTATTTGATAAAACACCTGTCCTTGAAAACTACTTCTGCGATCATTGGTATCAAATAAATTAATATTTATATGCTTTCAATTGCAATAGTAATTCGCTGTAAGGAAATATTGCTGCCAAGAAAAAAAATGCTTGTTACAGATGAATTAACCTATATTGTTTTGGCATAACTGCAATTTTTGTTTGTTTTGATAAGTTTCTCGTTACAGTTATTTTTGTATTGACAAGAGTTTTGTCGTTACTAGATTAATTCATAATGTTTCATACTACGTATATCATCTGAAAATATTACTAAATTTATTGCTGTGTAGAAATGAGAACCGAGTAGTCGTTAACCTAAAACCGGTTCAAAGTCAAACCTCAAGAACCGGTATAAATTGGAACCAAAGAACCGAACCGACCCATCCCTATAAATAATATATAACACAAAAATTTCAAAAGACACACGAGATAATATAAACAGGTTTACTGACATATTAGCAAATAATATACATATTACCAATTAACGAAGTTCAAAAGTAACATATGCATATCACACTAAGATTAATTTTCAATAGATTTCTCTGTAAAAAAAAAAAAAAAAAAAACCATCTCCACTCTCTCTGGGTCCAAACAATTCCTTTTTTTCTGTCCGCTATAAGGCCAGCATTCAGCAGTGATCAAAAGTCATTCTAAAAACACATTGTAGCATACACTAAATCCGAAAATACAAGCATGGTCAGCAATTAGTATTACTTGGCTTTTGGTTTGTTTATTTGTCAGTAATTTTAGTCCTAGACATTGAGAAACTCTTTTCAGTCTCTACATTACTAACTGGAATCCATACTGATTTCACCGATTTTAGTGTAGTACATAAAAAATCCCCAACGATTTTCAACTTTACTGAAAAATGTTTGTGTAATTCTTGCATCTGTACGAATAATGATATCACACTTATCATGTTTTGTTCTTTCGATAACGTTACAACTTTTAAATTATAGTAATTTGAATGTTATTTCCATAATAGCAACATTTTTTCTGCATCATCAAAACAATGAGAAATTCTAATTGCTACTTTCTCGTAAGAAGAGGCGCAAAACCACCTCGTCTGGTGAAATACGATAAATGTGATAAACTGAAGTTCTCCGCTCCATCAATAAAATAAACAGAACTAATATATTACTTGGTCAAAACAAAAATAAAATGGCGCCAGATACAAGTCATCCTCACATAACCCAGATAATTTTTAAAACATGTTTACATAACATGCAAAAAAAAGGTAAACCATAGGTAAACAAATATATAGAGCATACTGTGTGCGTTCCCTGAATAAACGTGCGGGCCAGCACCTAGTGGCAACGGAAAATGTTATTGAGATAAGTGTTCAGTAATCTATCTATCACATTTATATATTACCAACAAAGTTACATTAGTTATGTGACAAAAGTGAAAAAGGACGAAACATAAACAAAATTATGTTACTTTAGAAAGTCACCGAGATGAGTATTTCCAAAACATAGCGATATCTCGTAGGAGTAGATGCTTGTTGGCGATATCGGTTCAGCAGGGTATATTTGATACATTGATTGTGTTGACATCACAATCCCTACTACATATTGAAACAATTTATAGAATTAGCATAGTACACAGGAGGATACAACGGAAATGCATTTTTTTTCCACAAGGTATGTCATTTTTGCAAGAAACAGTGTATTTTGTGCATATTTTGTGATTTTGCACACTGCGAAAAACAGCTGTCTAGTGATAGGTTATCTATTTGTAATAATTGGTTTTTAATGCTCCGATTCTTGGTCTTCCAGTTCTCAATTACACGATTCTTCAAGAACCGCAGGTATCGAGGAATAGAGTTTGATATCCCCAAGTAAAATGCAAGCAAAAACACAAAGTTGAAAGCTGACCAACTCTTGCGATGCATTTTTATGTCCTGCGTAGTTTACAAATGGTAGCTTTGAAACACATACATTTGAATTTTTTCGTCTTGCATTTCTTGCGGGCTTGCATTTCTTTCGTAGTTTATAAACTCGGCTTAAGACTGCAGAAACACTTTCTTGTAAGTTTTTTGCGCAGCATCCCACCAACTTTTGAAAACTAAAGTCTACTGACACCGTAGCACAAACTATTGACACCGTATCTTCATTCAAAAGTATCAAAATACTGATAATAACATCAATACTGCCCAAAATCACAGAAGAACATTAGCACACATGCCATTTATCCTTGTGCTTGATACTGAAACATCATGTTACCACCATAGAAGGTAATTTCTTTAATACTGGTCTCTTAACGTTGCATGTTAATTTTCTAGCAAACTAGTACGTAATACTCAAATATTACAATCAATCCATCATTATTATACAATTTACCCAAAGTAAACGGCAAAAATTAGAAAAAAATTTGTGACGATTTTGCACCTATAGTCACTTTTCTGACCGGATGTTTGTACAGTGGCCTGCCAGTTCCTCCTCAACTGTCCCCTCTTCTCTCCTCCCTTCCCCTATCCACGAGCCAGGACCAAATAGGCCGAGTGTCTGCGGGCATTCTTCTTCGCTCTGCAATTGCAGCCGATTGTGCCTCAGCGGCTGGACGAATCTGCTCGCCTGGTGCAGGTCATTTGATGTCTGTTCGCCCGACCCATTACCACAACATTGAGATGGCTTACACTGCGATTAGCTTTTTTGTGTACACTCATTGAGTACCCGAGAAATAAGAGGGTGTTAAGTAGGGGTTATCCTCACCTATAATGTAATGCAACCCTTGCTGTGTAACAATTTCATCGTCTGTGATAAATTGTTTTCTTTTAAACATATAGTCGTTATAAATTAAAGTAAGGTGCAGTGGTATGCAGAATATTAGTAGTGAGAACTGGTTCGTTCTGCACCAGTAGTAAATTGGGTTTGAGGTGAAACGTTGTTGGGGTATTTGATTATTATTTGTAGTGTGTATTAGTTTTGGGGCCAGCCTTTAAATTTTTTACGAGGGTAGCCAATAAGATTGATGGTTATATTTTGAGATACGTTGCCCTGGTGTGTAACATGGGCTTGATAAGGCTTTTCAATCTGGTTCATGTGTCATGGCACACACTTTCATTTATTTAAAGAAAGCTTATTCTGTATTATCCATACATAGTGAGTTGTGTAATTTTTTATATAACCTTCAAACAGATTTTGAACCATTCTCATGTACAGTGGTATTGGTAGACATATCGAAGTAAACAGTCCTGTGGTAAGCATTGAGCAAGTGAAGTTAATCTTCTCAATGAAAATCCGTTTAAAGTCATCATCCGCCGACACCACCTGACACTCGCTTTAAATTCACGTCTTAGTAGATTCATTTTTTGTGCCAATTCTAAGGCTTTCAGTTGGATAACTTGATTTGTTATTAGAAATCCTTGACGCGTGTCCTACTGGGTGAGGTAGGGGGAAGGACGCTGACTACCCTCTGAGCATACGAGATGGGCCTACTGCAGGTATGAATACTAGCTTTATGGACCCGGCGGGGCGTGTGGGGGTAAAGATCGGTAGTGGGCTGCTTAATGGTAAGGTTGCATTGGGACTGAGGAGAATCAAACCCCAGAGTGAGGCGAAAGGATGTAGCTTCCCGCCCAGGGAGCTCCATTCTCCTTACTATAAGGGTTGCCAATATACGGGACATCAGCTGTCCCAGGAGATGAGATGAGGGTTGTCGTGCTGGGACAAAGTCTAGGGATGGGGATGGGGATGCCGCACAAGGTTTGGTGTCCACCCGCTTGTGACGGGAGTCGAACACATACAACTTTCCCACATGCTAGCTTCATGGTGCAAAAGGTCAGAAGCTCCGAACATTCCCGGTGTTTAACTCGAATGAGTCTACCTGAATTCAATCTGACTAGGCCAGTTGTCGTGGGTATAGGTCGAGTGATGATGTCCACTGGGTTGTTGCTAGCCACCTGTCGTGAAAGCTCTAACTGGTCTACGTAGTCCCCGGTTGGGTACCCTGGCCAAGAGGTGCCTAAGTTATGATTCAGCGGGGTGGCGTATTCTAGGGGAACCGGAGGCCATATAGGTCGAGGGATGAAGTCAGTGCTCTGTGACTAGGTTTTGACCTTGATTATGGTACTTATTAAAGAATCAACTCTTCTCAGATTGTGCTAGAGTGCAGATTTCCTTGCGTTGCTGCATACTCTAGATTCCTCCTTTTTTGTTGTACATTTAGGCCACAGATGCCCACACAAAAATACGAACTTCTGTGGGGAGACAGGGTGATTATACTCAATAAAGGATAGAACACGGATAATTAGTTTTAACATAATATTTATTACGTGCAAATACCCTGGAGAGTCCAGGCTAGTAAAAAAATACAAAATGGAGTATGCTATAGCAACCTGGCTAAGCACTCTGATATTATTAAATTACATGGACGTGATAAAATATAGGCAAAGGCAAGCCTAAAGAATACATTTCAAAAATCCCAAAAATTCATGTGTCAAAATCTACGGTACGGCTACGCAATTCTATGACGCACCAGCTTGTTACCATGGAGTCACGGGAAGTTGTCTGGGGCAAAGGATACCGGGGTCAAGGAGTAGGTTTACCTGATGTATGGAGTAGCCGTCTCTCAAGCTGTGGATGGCTGCAGGTCTTCTGCGGAGTGGACGATGCGCCATGTTGCAGGTCGTGGTGAGGAGAGAAGAGTCCTTGCAGACTGAGTAGGGAAGTAGTTTTCAGACTGAGGAGAGGGAGTCTATCAGACTGAAGGTGGGGAGTCTTCGCAGACTGAGGAAGGCTCGCGTCCTCTTCGCCCGGCGTATCTGCCGGTGCTGAAAGCTGGACTTCTATTTATATTAAAAATTCTCATAGCAGAAGTTCTTGGGGTGCAGGGGGTAGCGTAGCCTTCTAACATGGGGGCGTATTATCGGGGTGCAGGAGCACTGCTCATTTCTTAGGACTCCGCATGGAGGCGAAGACAAATTAAAAACCCCCGTCTTCGAAGCGGACTGGGGTGACGTCGCAAGGCCACGGGGGTGCTGCCATCTCTGGACGTTACAGAAACTTCTTCCAGGGGTTAGCAACGAGTAGTAGAAAAACACAAATATTTATTTATTTTCAAGGAGATGCTTTTTACTGTATAAATTTGGACGGGCAAAGGAGATTGTAATTACGCACGTAATTTAAAATGAAATATTCGACTACCCAGGCTTCCGGACTTTCCTTGCGCGAAACTCTTTATTATATATATATATATATATATATATATATATATATATATATATATATATCCCCTGAGTGCGGGTGGCTCGTAGATGGGGCAAAGTAGTCTGTGGAGTGTGCATCTGTACATCACAGCATGTTGGCTTGCGTCATCCTTCATTTCGTTTTTCCCACGCCTACTCTACAACACACTTCTCAATCTCTGTGTATTTTCCGAACTTCAGCGCACGAAATGATTTTTGTTGTGAAATTGCATTTTTTAACTTTGCTTCATTCTTCAACCAATCATGTACATTTTTTCAGAAACACTGAATCTCTGTTGTGCTGCTGTTTTCTTTAGCATATTTTATAACGGCATGTTTAAAAAATTAGCATCAAAGCTTCTTCTCATGCCTTTATTCTTTTGGCACGTTTGTGCACCACGAGTTTCTACAACATACATCACACACTTTAATTGTACAATTTGTAAGTATCGTACACGCAATTTATTTAACAGACATGTGTTTACAAACTTTCGTAACAGGAAAGTAAAAAATGTCTGGGATGTAAACATCCAACGTAAATATGCGAACTTCAGAGTTACAATTTTACTCCCATAGAATCACTTATTATTTTCAAAGAATAGCATCTATGGAACTGCACATGGGATATCTTATAAAACTCGTTTCTGTTAACTGGCTGCACAGAATACTTCCAAAGCCTCGTAGGGTGGCACAATACAGATGAGAAGAAGAAACATTTACTTTCCACAAATTTTAACTCCATGTTACACACACCATAGGTCAATATCTTACAATATCTTTGGATTTAAAATGTAAAAAATACCAGTAACCACAACTTATTGACGAAAACAAACCCTGTGATACGTTAATGTTTTACAGAAATTTTTTTTGTTATCTTTGTATTTTTTAACATGCACATTTCATTAACTGAAGTACATGTACAGTTTTAAAAACAATAAATAAGTTGTTAGTAAAATTAGTTAAGTAAATTTGAGGTGCCTGCATATAGGCTGAGTCACTAATTTTTGCAGAAAAATTTTGGAAAAAGTTACAGACATATTCGGAACAATACGGTAATCGTTATAGCTGATTTTTTGTTATAAAGCATACTCGTTACATTTGACTCACTGTATATTGATGTTTGTAAAGCTCCAAAAGAAATCAAACTTTACATATTTTTATTAATATTTGCGCAGGCACAAAATTTGAACCTTGGGTGACACAATATGAATTCACCTTTGTTTTGGTATGCGGCAAGCAGGCACTGAATTTTGTTGATTGATTTCGATCATTAACAGTTCAGTTAGTTGTGCATTAAAGATCTACAAAATGTTTTACATTTTTCATGTCAAAATCTGTTTTGGCCTGTTTTTCCAGATAATTCGGGTTGGGTTACAAGTATTTTCACAAAATGATGTACCAATCGCCAGCCAAAAGACCTGCCACTGATAGAGGCTCTAATATTTTGAGTCGAGCTCTAGATGCAAGCAGGTATTCGGCTAGAGCCTAATTTTCAAGTATTCTACGATCTCCAATTTCTGGATCCAAACAAAACTGAGTTCATACTGAAACATCAATATGATACTACAAAGTACTAAACTCACGTTTGTGCGAAGTATATTTACAATCTCATATAAAGAAATAACCTTTGTAATGTTAGTTGGTTTAATAACACTGTAACTTACAGTATCCCTAATACACACAATTGCCCTTAAGACTTAAATAAGGTATTTATTTTTATTTGTTACTATAGTTTTGTGGTACTGTATCACTTAATGCAGATATTTGTATTAATGGTAAATTTTTTTTTGAAACAAAATGCCAGTAAAATTAGTTAAAATATTAAAATGAGAACACTGTTTCACAAGTTTTAAAATACAACAAGGATATCTTAGAGAATAGTGCTGAAGTTATAATCAGTAGTAAAACCAGAAATTCTTCAAGGGGGGGGGGGGGGGGGGGGGGGGGGCCTCAAGAAGGGATGAGGAGGTTCACACTGACTGAAGTAAAAGTAAGGATGGTTACACAGTCATTAGCAAAACGGACATGTGTTAATTAGGAAAAACCCTAGTAAAAGATTTACTTCACCGTATAATATAATGCATCATAGTTAACAGAAATTACATACTTTATTACAATTTTAATACCAACTGTTGACAACCTTAGCGGCAGCTACACCCGTGTGTAATAGAGAAAAGCACAGCGACAGCATTACCTGTATGGTGATGGCGTTGCTGGGGACGAGAGCTACTGGCGTGGGTGTGGCTGATGACACTACGCTGGACGACACAGACTGAGAAGGAGCGGAGGTGGGCGACATGAGAGCTATGCGTGGCATGGGGGTGATGCCACTCGACATCACCGGCATCATCTGGCCCTGGCCACCAACCACCTGGAGCGTGCACACCATTTACTCTCACCATGACCCACTTGACAGTCACCCTCCTCTCCTTCCTATATCCTAAGATATATACAGTGAGAAAAGGGCACAATGCTCACTGGTCCATACCAGCAGTAAAACACAGACAATGACACATTGGCATCCTAGTATGTCTTGCAACTACCAGGTTCACTGGCCACTAGAATCTGACTAGGCATTTCATCACTATCAGCATGACAAAGCTGGTCCAGCCACTGCTATGTGGCTACAGTGCCAACACTGTAATGCAGAACTGATTGTACTAATATCATCTTATGTAAACACAATCCTGAGGAAGAGCGAGCAGACCATGAAGCAGTTAGCTAATTCCACACGTGTTAAGAGGCCACTCGAGCTCTGCCAACCTGGTAGGGCTCGACGGAGCCCCAATCACTAGAAACCCCTCCACAAGGAGAATTGACCAGACTGAGTATTCCATTCACCACCACCGCTACCATCGAGGGCCAAAAAAGAGCTGGAATAACTTTAGGTTGATCGCCATCATGTGGATACCATACCTGGATATCTCAGCAAGGGAGTGGTGTGGCTTGTCCACCGCTCGCAACGGCCACGCGAATGGAGCAAGATGTGTTGTCCCATTGTCTCGAGTCTGGGTATCCAGGAGTAGGCACCGGCTTATCTTCTGCAGACTGTTTCTGTCCCTTCTTCATGCCGTACTCTAGGAAGGGAAGCGTGTGAAGAAAATTTAAGACGGGCCATACGCATCCTTAAAAGTGTTACAGCTTGCCAACCCCTTCTATCAACCCCTTTAAGCAGTAATTCAACACTCCTCTCTTTTGCCACAACTACCATTTCCCTCGTTAATTTAACTAGAAGAGCCTCGTCTCCCAATTTTAGAACCATTCTTAAGAGGGAAGGAGCCTCTTTTAGGCCAAGCCAACCCGTGGATTTGCAACCTCAAGTCTCCCCTTGAAACCTCTAACAGCCCACAACAGATCCAGAGATCGGCACAGCCCACAACAGATCCAGAGATCGGCACAGCCCACTAGTCACCCAGACGACATACTGTCTCCCAAGCTGCGGAACCAGCCAATAAACAGGAAGATTCCTTTACCCAGAAGACCAAGGTAAAGTCAGTTAAGGCAAAGGGTCGTGACTGTGACTGACAACTTTGTTCCAACTAGACTTAAATACACGACGAAACAAGGGATTCACATAGCAGAGCAAACACCAGCGAGCACCTGCCCACCAAGTTCTAGCTCGCACACTACAGAACCGCCAGTGTCAGGCAGCCTCCACAGGTTGCACATCGCACAGGTATACCCAACTTTGTGCCCTGCTGCAAAGCTACTAGGTACGTGCCCTGTACCGGACGTGCCCCAGTGTCGCGTTAAGGGCTAGAGGCCTGAAACACCATGCCCTCCGGGTGCGAATGGCTTAGCGCCCACCAAAAACACTTTTACATGGTAACGACCCTCTCACTAGCCACGAGGCATCACGCGTCAAAGACTTAAGACAGTGTAAATAGTGTCAGGACAAAAGAGGAAACACAGCGGATCCGTAAAGTGAAGTATGGCACTGACCAACCTCCTCAAAATCAACTGGTTGGCCAGCCCAACTGCCCTAGCACAGGATATTAAGAGTGCTGTCAATATGCTACAGAAGACACTGAACGAGCGGATCAGTATTAGATGTTAAGAGGCTACTGTAGCAGTAGCATGCACGATATGATACAGTGTACTTTCAAGCTCACTAACAGTATTCTTATAGCTGCCCTGGTTTAACAGTCATCAAGCATTCAGTTATCGTGCCAAGTACATTTAATTTATTACTGCAGAGATTTTTCATTTGCTTTGCTTTAATGATGGGATGAAGAAAATTTAAAAATGTAATTTTTAGGCAATGAATAGTGCTTCAAGATATGTGAGCAGGGCAATATTTTTCAAACAAAATATCTATATTAGCTTGACAGCAAACATTTCAAAGCAACATGTATTCTACTGTTAATGTAGAATAAACAACTTCAGTATTATCACAAGTGCACAGAATCACATCAAATAAGAGACTGCAAAAACAGCTTTGTCCAGTAACTCTAAAAGTCCTCATGTGTCCGGTGTCAGTGTACTTTGGGCAAAATGTACAGTCCTCGATAGAGGCACATACTCTGATAGTCAAGTAGATAGGACTGTTGAATACGTAGCAGTTTGTTACAGAGGCAGCAGTGATCCTCAGTTGCGTTGATTTGACTAGTGGAAAAAGGACAGCAGTTGAAATCACTGGTGGATGTGATGTCACTCTTACAACAGCAACATGTATGAGTGTCTGCGAGAACAAGAAACGTCGCACTATCTTAAAAGACTTACACGTACAATAAATCAATGGATAATTATTGGATCATAAATTTTAAGAGCAAAAAAACATTAATTGCCGGAAAGTTGCTGTTTATTCGACACTGTAGCCAGCCGAAACATTTATAAATGTGCCCTGCTCCAGAATTAATAATCTAAATGTGTAAAACTCCATACTTTAAGGGGCTGCGGTCATGTAGTGGTTATACTACTCGCCTCCCACCTAGGTAGGCTAACCGGGTTCGATTCCCGGCAGTGTTGCTCCCGGATTTTCGCATGTGGGAATCATGCCAGACGATGCCGCTGGTTGGCCAGTTTTCTCGGAGATCTCCCGTTTCCCTTGCCCTGTCATTCCGGCATTGATCCATACTCACCTCGCTTCACCCTCATCGGCTCTCAAGACCTCAACGTTAAGAGCCGTCCAAATCTCTTCACTCACTGAATACTTTAAATGTAACTCCAAAAAAACACTAAAGATTGGCAACCAGTCAAATGCAATTAGGACGTAAAAATATTACTGTAATGGGAGTTACAAATAAACTTGTCAGTAATTGAGATAGGCCTGCAGTTCTCACATAAAATTTTCACACATCCCTTTCACAACTTAAGCAACAATTTTGCACAGTGAAATAAGACATATGAAGTGTACTCCATCAAATAGCAAGCATTAATACTGCACTTTTGCTGCAGGCACAGGGATGACACATGCTCATTACTGACCTGATAGATCTGGTTCCCTGATATCTGGTATGTTGTTGGAACCAGCATGGGCGAACCTGATGCTGTAGATCGATACAACATACCTGTCCCAATACAAACAATTTACATATCACTTTGCAAACATGTGGAACACCTTATTTCACACTTGAAAACACTTCACTCACAAATAACGCTATGCTCGGATGTTAATAATATGATCTGACGTGTACAAAATATTCCCAACACATTCACACATTTGTACTGAAACAATTACCACGTATTGAGCATCATGACAAAAAAAATTCTCCATTTGAAGTTAATTTCAATCAAATACCACTTTATAATGATGACTATGTACAAAAATTTAAGAAAAATGTAATTAATCTTAAAACTATACAATTACATTAAAATATTTACAGATAGAAAAAAATCATTCAAATCCAGTATTCAAAACATTATGACTGTGATGTATATTATGTGGAATGAAGTTTGGGCAGCTTTTAACAATGCTGTCTTGAGAGTCGATAAGGGTGAAGCGAGGCAAGGGTAGAGCAGTGCTGGAAAACAAGGGTGGGGACAAACTAGAGATCCCCGAGAAAACATGCCAATCAGCAGCATTGTCTGCCACAATTCCTACATGACAAAATTAGAAAGCAACACTACTGGGAAATTTTAGCTGCTAAATCATAGCGGCCCACATGCATTGCGACAAAATGAGAAAACTAAGTGAAACAAACCAACACTTTCACGATCCTCCAGCGAGATCATGGCCTAATGTGTGCTGGGTTCAAACCCCAACTCAAGGCATATTTTCGACTTATCTTTCATAATGTACATTGAACATGCTGTAAATCATGCACCGAGGCAATTTGAGTCATTAAATCTGATTTAATTTTGTGTCAAATTCAAAAGTAAAAAACCTTTTGTTACACTACAGCACAAAGGTGGACTTTAAAGATCAGGCACTGGGTTCTCGCAACCAATAGATATTAAGTAGCAATAGAGATTACTCATATTACCCCAAACCGGAATGTTAATCCTATGCACACGTGTATACTATTTTTTCCAGAGCTATTGTAGACTTAGAGTTATTTGGGACACTCGTGGAAAATTTGGACACTTTTAAAGGGCTTTTGTTTGCATGTAAGCCAGCTCTGAAATAAAATTATCCAGTTTCATGAAGTTGCTTTGTCAGGGATGATTCATTTTACTGAGTTGAGGCTTGTGCAAACAGTTACCATAAATGTCCAACACTAACAAGAAGTTTAGAAACTAGGTCAGCAAGCCACAAGACACAAACATCTATACTCACTCTGCCGTATTTGCGTGGGAGCGATGGGTCGCTGCACAGGGATCTTGCCCATCTCACCAAGGTACCTCGAATGCAACGGCGGCCGACCCCGGCCCCTGCCGGAACTGCTGACGCCAACAGGCGACTGCGGAGATGGCACAAGTTTCGGCAGCAGCGGGTGTTGTGGCACCTGCTTCGCAGACAACGCCTGGTACGCTATCCCCATGCTCGAGGGACGGTTCCGCGACACTCTCGGGATCTTCGCAGGCGGCTCCCAGTCCAGCGGCGGCTCCTGGTTCTTCTCCGGCTTGAACTTCTTGAGACACGAGATGAGGTGACGGGACAGTTTCCCTTTCTGGTTGTCCTCGAAGGGGCAGTTGGGACACTGGTGGAACGCAGGCGCTCGCTCAAGCCGTCCTCTGACGTTGTGCTCCGCCTCCATGTGGAAGAGA
This sequence comes from Dryococelus australis, assembly GCA_029891345.1. Taxonomy (NCBI): domain Eukaryota; kingdom Metazoa; phylum Arthropoda; class Insecta; order Phasmatodea; family Phasmatidae; genus Dryococelus; species Dryococelus australis. The sequence goes on from CM057008.1 coordinate 62,807,455, forward strand.
ATGTCATGGGGACTGCGCACCTCCAGTGTGCAGAAGTTGCACCGGTACACATAGTTCTTCATGTGAGGGGTCTCTAAGTGCTGTGCCATCACCAGTGCAGACTCAGTCTTGAAGTTGCAAAAGTCACACTTTTTTAAGCTTAAATGGAATGGTTCATTATTCTCCTTGCTTAGTTCCAAGTTCTTGAGCAATGAACTGATTGCAAATTGGGTTACAGATGCTCCCCTGCCCCCCTCGCGATCACGTTTTTTCTTCTGGCTCCGCAGAAGATCTGTCTGAACGTACTCCTGCACCAAGTTCACACCAATCTGCATAAAAAACTTCCCCAACGGATTGTCAAAGTAAGTTGTAGGTTTTGAAGACTCCCCTTTACTTGAATCCCCCTTTTCTTTGTCCTCTAGTTTTGATCCTCCTTTACTTTCAGAAACATCTCCATTGACATCACTGGATTTAAGTTCATTCTTCAATTCAGCTGTATCTCCTTTCCTGGCTTGTTTATTATTATCTGAACTTTCCCTGTGTGTTTCATCATCCCCACCTTCTCCATTTGTTACTTTGGCATGCCTAAGCAAATCCGTGGTCTCATCGGGAGCATCTGAATGTGACTTGTCATTCTGGCCTTGTCTTTCTCCTTCCTTCCCATCAACTGACTTGTCTCCATCAGATTCTTTACTCACATCACCTTTCTCAGCGTCATCTTGCTCAGACTCTTTATTACTAGCTTCTGAAGCTTTCTCTTCTTCTTTTAACTTTTCTAATTCTTTCCCCAAGCACTCAACATACTCTTTCAAGGGTTTGATGGGCGGCTTCTCGTACACATACGGCACTATGAACGACGGGGCCTCTACTACGTACATGTCATCGGTCAAAGAAGGCAGTATCTGAGGCGGTGGTCGAGGCTGGGGAACTGCAGCTACAGGTGTGGATGTCCGCAGGGGGGTTGACATGGTGGGAGAAGCACTCTGCGTGATGTTACTGGGGTACAGTCCTTGGGCAGGCAGTGCGACAGGCAGCATAGAGTATCCAGATGCAGAGGAGCTAGATTGGGGCTGAATGCTCTGGGAAACAGGAACAGGCCCGCGACCTGACAAAATTGAATTTGTATCTATAATCACTAAAGTTGGTTCCTTCTTTCCACCCTTAGAAGGTTTGCTGCCAGCAGCTATCTCCACCAATCGCTTTGTATCGTTTACTACAATTGTTGTCTTGTTACGAGATGCTCGTGGCTTACTTGGTTCCTTATCACGAGCTACCTCCCCGGACAGTGGATCCGCCAAAGGATCCTGTGGGGTAATTTCTTCTATATCTGGATCTTCTTCATGCTCAGAGTACGTTTTCTGAGATTTACTTAGATTTCTAGAGCTACGGCGTGGTGTCACATTCAATGACAGACTCTTACGGGACTTCTTGATTTTGCCTGGCGTGTCATCCAATTTGACATCTGTCTTGCTTGAAGTTGCACAAGCGTCTTCAAGCTTCACAGAGACAGAATTTTCACCAGCAACGGCACTACTGTTCATTTTGCTAGCACTCGAGTCTGCAACAGCAGTATCCCTGCTGTCACAGTCTGATTTTGTGAGTTTGAGAATTGTCTTGTACATCTCATCACTTTCTTTAGTTACTGAATCACAAGCAGGTTTGGAAATAGCACTGGTATCACGCACCTCCATACTTTCATCTTCCACACTGTCTTTTGGTTTGACAGCCTCTTGCGAAACAACCTTCCCTGCTATATCCTTTCTAAGTGATTCATCTCCTCCCCCTGCACTATCAGTTTCTTGCAAATGGTCACTCTCAACTGCACCACTCTCTTGCAAACTATCATTCCTTGCTTCTACACAACTATCATCCCTTGCTTCTACACCACTCTCTTGCAAACTATCATTCCTTGCTTCTACACAACTATCATCCCTTACTTCTACACCACTCTCTTGCAAACTATCATCCCTTGCTTCTACGCCACTCTCTTGCAAACTATCATCCCTTGCATCTACGCCACTCTCCTGCAAACTATCATCCCTTCCTTCTACGCCACTCTCCTGCAAACTATCATCCCTTCCTTCTACGCCACTCTCTTGCAAACTATCACCCCTTCCTTCTACACCATCCTCCTGTAAACTATCATCCTTATCTTCTACACTAGCCTCTTGCAAACTATCACCCCTTCCTTCAAAATCATCATCCTGAAAACTATCACCACTTCCTTCTGCACCATCATCCTGTGTATCGTCTCCCATCCCTTCTACACCAGTCTCATGTAAATCACTTCTCTCTTCTATACCAGTCACTTGTATATCTTCATCTCTCTCTACTATACTAGTTCCAAGAACATTATCACCACCTCTACTTTCTGTATCAGATTCTTGTAAATCATCACCTCCCCTTGCCATACCAATCTCCTCTACATCATCTCTCCCTGCCAACCCAGTGTCCTCAGAGTCGTCGTCATACTCGTCTCTCTCCGCAGTATCAGTCTCTCGGGAATCATCCCCTACTGCTGCTAAGTCAGTCTCTTGATAACTGTCTACTCCTACAATACCGGACATCTCTGCAGAACTTTCTTTCTCCAAGTCCTCCATCGCAGGACTAGAAACAGACGCATCATCAGCATCTGCCATTTCGCTGTCCATCACGTCCCCATCCCGACTCCCATCATCGTCCACCATGCCATCCTCTGTGGCAAGTTCCAAACACACTCCTCCTTGAATCCTACTGCTCGAGTCATCACTGGGCACGTCCATATCATCACCATCACTGTCTGAACTAACTACATTCCCGTTCTCCTCCACACCTACTGAATTACTCAGAACAGACTGGTTACTATCACCACCCACACTGTCATTACCTACATCGCTCAGTAACTTCGATGATGCAATGTCACGAGAGATTATACCGCACAGGTCCACGTTATCCCCACAAGGTCCATTCACTTCTCCATTCAGGTGCATATCTGCAATAAAACAAAGAAATTCTGCTACTGTATGTTTACCATTTTCTTACAAAGCTCAGTCAAGTATTATTATTTATTATCCTGATAAACTACACTAACAAATGAGAATAGAACACTTGCTAACAAAATCATCTAAATGACATAATAGAGTAGCATGAAATAAATTATTCATGTGGTGCATTGTTAAAGTTGTGATTCTTCCGAGACTTCCTAGCAATAACTTAAGGCTTCCGAAATAACAGCTCAACCCAACTATAGTAATGAACATATTTTAATTATTTAAAAATTACACCATTTTATTATTTATAACAGCCCATTTTTAGTACTACTGTTACTAACTAATGAGCTAAAAATCACACATGTAAAACATTAAATCCATGCTAAAAAAATTGCAACTTTAAAATTAATTCTTGGTGCTTCCATTGCTACACAAAAGAACTCATGAATTGGAATTTACTTGCAAGCAAAAACTATGAAATGTCTTCAAAAATTTGTGGTTTCACAAAATTCACTTACTTGAAAATAAAAATCTATGAAAAGAAATCAGGTAAGGTTATCACTGGAAAAATTCAGTAATTTTACCTAAATAAAAATGAACTTATAATTATGTAAAATTTGGTCATCACAATAATACTGAAAATACATTAATTTAGTGTGACAATAATTCTAAACTCTACTCCTTGTTTCCATTCAAATGTGCTTTATTGTCATTTCCTTCATTATCTTCATCATCCTTAGCTGTTTCCAGCATGTGAATGTGGGTGTTATAAATAGCATACCTAGGATAAACAGTAACTCTTCAACAAATATAGACAAAAGCAAAAATGCAACAGCAAACTGAGACCACAAGTTCATATGATTGGCACACACATACTTACCCTGGCAATTAATTTCTGGGAATCCAATCTGAAAAGAGCAAACATAATAACTTTTCAAGAGCACCTTTCAATACAACACACAAAAATAACGAGGCTAGTAGGTGATCTTAACATCAACATTAGAAAGAATAAGAATCTTGGCAATCTCAAGAATAGGAATGATTTTAGTTAGGGAAATTTCTGATGCTGTCCTATGAAATAAATTTGTCTTAATACACAGTTCCTATAGAATGTAATAAACCAATGGTGTCTCAGGATAATATATTCTTGAAGGAAAAAGTATTGAATTTAGAATTTATGCTTCGCAGATAAACCTGTTACATAAAACATCTTCAATTAAACTGTACCTTGATTACACTTACTTGTAGTATGAGAAAACTCTACACGTTACGTCTGCCTCTCGATTTATCCACAGATTGATCCGGAAACCCATTCTTCATTTTAATATCAAGTTTTCCCTGAATCAAAATTTCCAAAAATTAAGAGAGTTCAACACAAGGAGAATTTATAAAACTTGTTGCTTGCTGGGATTATGATCCTGGTAAACTGACCTAGATGGCATCATCCCAAGTTCACTAAGGATGCTGCACATCATTTTGCAGAAACGTTCACAAATTCAACAGCCCAAGGTCCTTACCTGGCTTACTGCCCTGGGGAAGTTCACATCGTTACTGTCCAAAGCACCTTATAATGTACACTTCAACCAAGGGAACATAACCTTCTTAAACATTTGAATGGTTTTTATGATCAACTGTTCGAAATTTTCGCATTTCATTTGTTAATGTTAACTTTCATACTTTTCTTTTTGGCACCCATACATACAACACCAGCACTGAAGACAGTTAAGACTTGTATTTCTGTGGACTAATTATTTCTAACGCATATCTGATTTTCTTAAGGGTCAACAGGATACTGTACAATTTATAGCAGCAAGTAAAAAAAAGGGGCCTTTTCCTACAGATAAGAAAAATGCTTCATTCTAACTCTGCAGAACAATTAGCTTCTGTTGCTAACCAAAATGAAACTTGCACGTTGAAACTACACAGGAATTAACAAGGGTGTGCTTATTCAATAGATGCAGACTTTGTGTAGGGTCTAAGTGTTAAGTGGGTTATGGAAAAATAGACTACCAGTCACATAAAAATTGATTAACTCACTACACAACTACAACACAACTAACACGGCACTGCAGCAAAATACATGAAATTTTAAAATTTCCGTGCCTCGCTAAACTAGTTATAGTTTGTTAAAACCAACACTTTCCCTTGAGGCATTAAAATTTGACATTTGAACTTACAAGCTCAAACTTAAATCCACTAAACACTGAACGTATGTGCCCCAACAGAAGGTTTAGAATATAGTATTGCACAGATACAGATATCATTTCAAACAAAAATAATCAAGATTGATGTATCATTTGTAAAAGTAAACTAAAGAAATTCCACAAGAAATACCCCACAAATATTCAAACAAATAATAAATTACAATGCATCAGTTGCAAAGAAATGAATAACAATAAAGAAAGTTTTTTTTTAAATATAACAATCTGTCAAAACATTACATCCATCACTTGAAGAAATGCGCACACGCAAGGTTCAATTTGCCACGCAAGCACCATTCACAGACTTTGTCAACAAATCAGCAGGGTTTACCCTACCTGAAACATGTTTGGCTTGTACTTCACCTTTTCATGTCGTGTCCTTCACATGGGTACAATCACGAATGGCCATTTTGTTTGATTTTAATAAATGTGTCACAGTGTGCCACTTGTATCACATATTCTACATCAGTTGTAGTAATGCCACATAAGAGTGGAGGATATAATAGTCTAGGAACTTATATTGAAATACCACAGAACCCACCTAATATTGCACATACTAGTAAGTCACATAAAGAACAACCGTCTATAAACGACGATTGCAGTTCCTACCTGGACCACCTGTTGGGAATATATTGGAATTGGCACAACTAAGAATATTTCAATAATTTAGGAACACATTGCATTTCACAAGTAAGTTAGATAGTTATTCCTTAACAAACTTTTGTAATAGAAAAAATTATTGAAATGGAATCAAGTTTACGAAATTCGCTGTATTTCTTAAGACCCTCCCCTAATTATTTGATACTAAATTATTATATTCTTTAAACTCTTTTAAGAGATGAGATGCTATTTTAAAGAATATTAATTTGGTTATTAAATTAATTAATTTTCTCACAGTTAAACCTTTTTTATTGTGTTGGTCCCCATCTTAAAAGATTACTGTTACCTCCTCGCTAGTCAAGTAGAATTGTTGTTATCGCAGAGTTACGCTTTACCTTAGTAGTTAAGGGCATCCAGGCTGGCCACAGTGTGAAAAGTCTGGTGGTGGACAGCTTTTAGCCCCCTTCATCTTTTGTTTTGACGTAGGTTGTGCGAGAGATTCTGAGAGGCACATCCCTAGTCAACATAACAAGTGTTTGCTTAGTGTTGATGTTATATTATGTAAGTAGACAAGAGATGTGATGCACAGTATGCATCTTTAGGATGCTAAGTAATTTTTTCTGAGCCTTTCATTGAAGTGAACACCATCTCTAGTTAATTATGTTTGTGAATACATAAATTATACATTTTCAGATGTATTATTTAAGCAGCTTAATTCTTGTACGTGCTGCTGGAAATATAGTAATTCATTTCCTCAGAAACAACTATAATTCAAAAAAGTTTCAGCTTGTCTAAAAATCTTTAGATTTCCAAAATACTTTGTTTTTATAGTATGGTGTACCTAGGAATGTTAAATTGACACTATGTTCGTGCTGAACACACGTGACATGTGTGAATGTATTTGATAATATACCTCCTCTTGTAAGTATATGGAAACAGTACACGAAGTGCAGTTATAGTCTAGTCAAATTGTTGCTTAAGAAATTAATCCACCACACTGGTATCTTATTTCAATATTTCCATATCTAGGCAAGGTTGGAGTCCCTGTGCATCATTCTTTACCTACAAGATAGTACTTTCACTGCTGTTAAAAATAATACTACACAATTACAGAACTTTGGTTTATATGGCAAGCATCTAAATATGGGTTTGGTTGTGTGCTAACTAAAAAAAGCTGAAAGCGAACAAATAGTACTTGTTAGTGATAAATACCAGTTGCAACATTTTGTACAAAATATTTACAAACTAACAAACTTACCAAAATGAGAAAAAACACATTGAAATAAGGTACCAAAAATTACTTCATGAAGTCTTCAAAATCATGCTAACAAATGATTTCACACAATTTAAAAAATTGCTTAAAATAAGAAAATGTTGACAAATTCATTAGTAGTATCAATATTGCTTAACTGCACGTGACAAATGCATGTCCCTAGTCACTCCACTGAAACTTCCTGAACTAGTCTGGTTCTTAATCTAACTGCACTGGACTTGTCTTGGTTTAGTAGCAGCCTCCAGATTTCACAGCCATATATCTCGCAACATGTTTGCTATATGCACTGAGAACTACACTGTAGGGTTGGCTAGTTGAGGAGTAATTGCAAATCTCAAATAGCCTATTTCTAGACCTGCACTGGGAATCTCTAACTATCTTTCAAATAGTTTTGATCGAGATAGTCTTTAATTTTGATCAAAATAAAAACTCCAATTCTGCAACCTTTTTTAATTCATTTTGATCTATTTCTGGTATTTCGATTGAGTTCTTAATTTGATTAACAATGTCAGTCGTTTTCAACATGGCGGAGTGTTATAAGACCAGTATTAGCAAGATTTCAATTTGCATGGGGCTGCATATTCACACATTTCTGTTAAGAGAACGTAGTTAAGGATCTGGAACACAACATATACAATTAAATTGTAATTTTTTTATACAAATTTATTTTGTAATATACCATGTAATACATGTTCATTGGTAATAGTTACTTTGCTGTCACTAGATAGGGCTAAAGTTAATAAATTCTATTTAGTACTATACATTTGTATTTGTACTTAATCGTCTAAGAGTGTAAATTATGAAAATGTGTAAGTATAAATTCATAAAACATAGGAAGGTTGTAAGACTGTCTACATTTTAAAAACAAAGTACTTTTCATTAACATATGCATATTACACTAGTATGTTTACAATTCTTCAAAATATATGTACAAAATCGTACCTATAATCGGGTTTTGTATTTTGTTAATTACAGTGTAGGAAAGGGAATTCTATGGGACTTGCATAGGTAATTGCTGTATGTACACAACTTGCTGAATTGAATGAACTGACGCCATTTTATTAACATACAGAATGACACAGCTTAGATACAATGACAACATTGCACACATAGACAGCAGAATACACGGCCTTGGCCCAAAAGGCATTGCGCAGCTTTGACTGTAATAGTAGACATCTCACACAATTGAGAAGCACCCAATTTAACCTCTCCAATTTACCATTCTGAGCCGACATGTAGGGGCAACTTGTTTGATGCAGAATGCCTTAGGAATTGAAAAACTCACAAAGATCATAATTACAATATTCCCTCTCGATCCAGCCAAAGACCCCACTCACATTAGACCAACCAGGTCGGAATGCACTAACTCTGACACATGACTGGTAGTCGAATCACTTGTTGGGAAAGGCAAACTGTGGCTTTTGCCTATAATGCATGTGTAATAAATGGTGGAACGTTCCTCACAAGATGAAAAGTCAATATCATGGGCTATACCATGCAACCTCTTCAACTATCAAAATTTAGGTGAGCCATGCATCTGTGCCATAGATTGATGTCGGTGTATTGCATAGAGTTTACTTAATCGGTAGACGGAACGTCTAACTTAAATATACCGTACACCAAAGTTGCAGTAGCAATCAGTTGATTTGCTGAGTTGTAAACTCTACCTCATGTGCTATCAAACACAACAGTATTTCCTTTCAAAACAATCTGTCCTACTATATACAGACGACGCTGTCAGATAAATATTTAAAAAAGGAGGGTGGTGACACGTTACAAATAAATATAAACACACATTGTAAGCAATTTTCTTTACTAATGTATTTATTAAATGTTAAGAATAAAATACTTGCTTATTCTATGTTCGAAATAGGCAGAAGCGGTAAACAATCTAAATTCTGATTGGCAATTAGTTACCAAGACTATGAACTCTCATTTCCTCAATGGTTATCCAATGTTGCCACCAGTCATCAAAGAAAATGATCAACATTTCTTGTACCAGACTTGAAAAAGTTACACAATCGCATTATCACGAACCGATCGAAATGGAACTCTATCAAAATTGAGATGAGAAGTAGTTGAGTTACAGAATCAGGGTGATTATCACATTGTAAAAAAAAAAAAAAATCCCTGACTTCCATTTTCCAGACCCGGCAGTTTTCCCCCCCTGACTAAACTCAATAGGTGTGTATTGTTTCACGTTAACTATTATTAAGAACTAAATCTTTTGCGTTCCAATAATTTTAAAAATCTATCTACATTTGACATTTCACTGCACCACAATTACAAAAGAATACTTATTTTCTAACTGTATTGGCTAGTCATTGGTATAAAAGGAAAAATCTGTAGACATGCAAATTCTATACAGTATTTTAATTCAATGTTCAAATGTAGGCAACTGACCAAATTTGTGACTTTTCCCAAAATTGCAATTTTCGACAATCATTTTGGGCAAGAACAGAATGTCTTGCTTTATTGTGACATTTAAAGTCCATAGTAATATATGTTTTGAAGTCATGGTCTCCAAGCTATATGAAAGAGTTTTGTTAAGGCCTTGTCCAGAAGAGCATTTGACAGCTGAATTAGTAAAATACAATAATACATTTTGTGAAGCAATTACATTTCCATTTTGTAGAAAAATTGTAATTTCAATTACATATAAAATACCACATAAGACTCAATATGTTTGCTGTCATGAAATAACTAAAATATTGTTATGAAAATAATTTAATTAATTAGAAAATATTTTCAGTCGTATACTGATCCGACGAGGCTAAGTTTCACTGCCATAAGCATCTTTGAGGCATATGTACAGTAAAAGGTAACCACACATATCGAGTTGGTACTAAAATAGCACGTCACCTAGAATGTTTACACACTGTCTTCCACATGACGAAGAATGAAGATTTATCACATTAGCGATTTAACACACATCATTCGATCAAAAAAATATATATTTAGCACACTCCCTGCATTTTCAAAACAGGCAGTTTTCCAACGGACACTTTAACAAATTGGTCACGTGACCCAATTTTGTATACAAAATCAGTAAAGTATTCATATAATTTGCATTTTGACCTTTTATTTACTTCAAAGCTTATAAATACCAATAACAAATTTCCAAATCGTAGACTTTAAAGGTTAATATGCACACTGCAGACGTCATTTGCAATAAATAAATAAATGTGCCTTACATTCATTTAACGCAAGTTGTCAAAATATTCATTAAAGGTATATTTTATTTATTAGATACTTATTGTTTAACAGCAGTTTTTCATCCCAAATGTTTCGTAATACTATTTTACCACTGAAAAGGTGTACTCAACATTACCATGCGGTTTATTTTAGAATTCCTAGATTTTAGTATTAAAACTACGACTTCGTATTTATTTATAGTCAGGCAGCTCAACAGTTGCATGTCTCTGCGTTCCAACTGCAACTTTACAAAATGCAAAATATAAATTATACAAATTTGAAGCCAAAACAAACTAAGCACGAATGTATCATCAAGTTTTGAATGATTTAGTAGCAACAAGATTGTTTGATACTTACTCGCCGCGAATGCACGAGAGACAGTTTACAGGTGTTTGCATTTGGCAACCTTAGTCACATGGACGTAACAAAGTTTGGTAACAGGAAGTTACACAGAGTTAAGTAAACATTTTGTTGTGAACAGTTTAATACCAATTCTACGGCAAAAATAAGCCTCCTTAACGGTCCGTAGTCGCACAATGGCATTGTTTGGTAGTAGGATCGTATTTATTTTTCAAAATAGACAAAAATTTGGATCTGCAATAAAACTGCTGTTGAAGTGTAACAAATAAAAATCCTAAAATATTTATAACATAATTGCTTTCACGAAAACTGAAATGACAATTTTTTTCCCCCGACAATTCACAATATTCCCTGACATTTCCGTGACTTTTCTTTGGTGAATAAAATCCCCTGACTTTTCCGTGTTTTCTAGGTCGGTCGCCACCCTGAGAATCCCAGCACTGATTGGTTTCGAGAATCAAATCTTCAATTGTTGTTCGTACACATCCTGTAACTTGGATACAAAATTACCTCAGTGCTTTTGCAAAAGGAAGCTGTTCTACGCAAATAAAAAGTAAAGAATATGCAAATAACGAAGTTGGGTAAAATTAAATTAGCAGTAAACACTGATATAATGGCAGTTCACAGTAAATTTTACACCTACACAAATTTACAATATTAATGTATGTTACGATTTTTTTTACAGATAACATAAAAATATTCCTTACCTAGTATAAATCTGTTTCCACAAAGTTTATAATCACAGGCAGTAGAGATTTTTTTGTTTCCTTGGCATAATACTATTGCTATAATCTGCATCTCAATGCTGTTTTTTACGTACAATATTTATGTATAAACACTATCACTGTCAACTGGCACTAAATTTTCTGTTTGTTTCTATTGGCTCCCACTACTCAGTTTCTACATCCCAGTATTTGCACTCTGTACAGTTTATCAAACAAGTAGAAGCCTTGCCTTCCAAACTCCAGACACTTATCAAAAACAGTTCCTACTGCTGGCATTAAAAAGGCTTCCTTTTCAGATGCGCAAGGTGCATTGCAAAGCGTTGGTAGAAAACACGCAATTAAAAAATAGTTGAATATGTTGTAGTGGTGTCTGAACACAAAATCAGTCATGGGCACAGCCTACCTGGAGGTGTTTTGCACATTTGAGGCCAAGAAGCACTAGAGTGATAAGGGTGACAAAGCCATGTGCATCAAGTGTCCCATCACTCTTACATGCACTGCGCTGAACTGGCTTGTCTGAGCAGTGACTTATCTTTTTATTGGTGAAATGTCTGAAGTAGAGTTCAATGTAGATCCCTATAATAGTGAGTGAGTGAAGAGTATTGGATGGCTCTTCACACCGAGGTCTTGAGAGCGGATGAGGGTGATTGAAGTGAATACGGAGCAGCGGGAGAAACGAGAGATCTCAGACTCCGAGAAAACCTGCCAACCAACGGCATCGTCCGGCACCATTCCCACTAGCAAAAATCCGGTGACCTAGCCGGGGATTGAACCCAGTTCGCCTTGGTGTGCGGCAAGCGTGCTAATCGCTCAGCCACAATGGCACTATCCCTATAATAGTTTAGCACATTTTCAACCAGTGTGTTATGAGATATAGCAGTGGGAAAAAGCAATGTTGGAGGCTAGGGAATATTATTTATGATGTGCATGATGTCTTTAAAGTGTTATTGACACAACATCTGATGTGGGTTTTTGTTTTGTATATTGGTGTAATGGGAACACATTAAGTGGTTTAAAAAAATGTGTATTTCAAACGCACCAATGCAGTTGACAAGACAAGTTGGTGATGCCAACAAATGTATTGCACTGAAAGACAAGTTGCAAGTTCTCATCTCAATGCCAAGAATTATTTTTATAGGCACGAAAATGACTAAATATGGCGTTTTCAGAATCAGTTTTAACAACTAAATTTTCTACACAGAAACTGTATAGTTGTTAAAATTCGCATTGTACTTCTACCTTTAATATTGTGCCATAAAAATAAATGGTCACAGCTTAAAAGTGACTTTGAGGCAAGTCGTCGATGGACAGACTGCGCATTGTGTGTAGAGACAATGAAGCCAGTGGCTCGCATGTTTCCAGGCCTCGAACACGCAGAACAACTGCACACAGGCAAATGTCCGCAGCTGCACTGCGATTGGCTACACACCTGTGGTAAGGCTGGTTCTTGGGAATCCTACTAATGTTATTAGAAACAATGGATACTATCTGAGCAAAATTTGACATCCTCCTCTTGAAATCTTTAATAACAGTCAGCAGCCACAAGAGCACACCAGAAAAAGGTTTACTCTGATTGGTGTGAAAATTCAACCAATCTGGCAGCAGGTATGCAACCAAAAGTCCCTGATCAGAAATGATGATATTAATGTCAAATAAAGCAAACAATGCCATCGTACACAGAACACAATAATTGCCTCGAACCAGCTAATAGAATATAAAAATGTGAAAGAGGTAGATTGGCGTGGCCCTCAACACTCACTTTCACTCCAGTACGCACTCAGTGTAGATCTGCACTGCTCTTCAGGTTTCTGGAGATAATGGTACACATGCAAAACATAGTAAAACTGCTGAGAACCACAAAAATATAAAAAAAATTTAACCGCTCGTTTCAGAAAACTAACAACAAACAAAACTTGCTTCCCAGATAGCAAGAGGAGAGCATGTGCTTGAGGCTGAGCTCATTTACCGGCTTCATATCTGTGTAGTTTATGTCATTCTCACGTTATTATGTCTCTTTATTCAACATTTTCATCAATATGATCTTTACCTTGTTTACTTTTTTACCCTACAATTCCTCTGATCTTCACAGCCTCACCAATATGGACTTTTCACCATGTGTGAATATTAATTACAATTTTTTTTATATTCCCCCCCCCCCCCCCCCCTTTTGGAAATGACGTTATGAAGCTGTCAATTACCTTATTTACCCAAAGATAAAATTAATTTCTCCAAAGATTATTTAATTATGTAATTAAGTAAGATCAAAAAGTTTAACACAGCCTGATATTTATTATGGAATTTATCCTTTATTTGCCCATTGCTACATTTTTCTTACTATAAAGGACAGTCTGTTAAACAATGTTTTGAGATTTTGTTCAGTATTATAAAACAATATGTTGAATCAAAAATATTGACTTCCATTTGCTAGTACTCGAGCAATAACTTCAAAATTTAAAATGACCAACAGATTTGCAATAAGATTTGGTATGAAATTTTTTTCTTTAACAGAACCATCCAGTATTTGAAATGTCATTTTAACTTTTTTTATTGTTTATTGTATAGTATGGTTTTGGGTCACCAAAGCCTATTTACAGCACATACACTAAGCACATTCCAGACATGTTTCAAACGCCACTATGTTCGCCAATAAGTGCAGTGTCTGGTAATTACATATTATCAATTATTTACAATAACAAGGGATGAGACATCTTTATCCCCTGGCTGTGATGAAAGACATTACTCTTGCCACAAAACTGGAGAAACTGTCTAAGATATTTTTTTAATAGACTTTCACGTGTTAATGGTAAAGTGGAAACAGTATAAAAAAAGGCAATTACTGTAGCGGTGAGCATGCCTAGTCAAATCGGCCAATAATCTATAAACACATATTTATAAGAACAATTCAAATAGCACACAATACACTCAAACACTACTCAAATAGAAGAATTAATTGACAGTATAAATGCATTTAATTGTATATCTAATCGGGGAAAAAAAAATTAATACTTTAGAATATATACTGTAATATGTATTAAAGAAATCAACTGATAATGTACATTACAGTGATTGAATTACTGAAGAACATTACTTAGATAATTTCCTACACCCTTCCTTACAAACTTTCACTACGGGAGGAAAGAAAATCAAATAACTAAAATGTTGTTCAGTCACTGTATAAATATCAATGAAAGTTTTAATAATCTGTCTAACTTATTAAATCATGGAAAAAAAAAAAAAAAATTCAAACTTGGATAAAGATATTTAGTGTTCAAAGTAGTTAAATTAAACTAAATTTTTTTTTAATCATTTAAACTCAGTCAGAGAAGTTATACAAATGGCCTACAGGTAAAATTAGACCATCTTTAAATGAGTTCCAAATTAATCAAATTCAAATGGTAATTTTGGCCACGAAAGTAATAGGTGTTACCTCAATCAACCTGGAAGTGGGCCCAGTCGCGTAGTTCATGACGTAAGTCATGGTGCTTAGGGTAAGCCATGTCCCTCGCGAGCATCGGCGGCTATCACACTAGTTAGTATTCCCTAGTGAGAGCCTGTTTGGGACTTCTTGCCCGACTCCACGCTCCCTATCCTGACTTTCGATAACATGTTGGTCCATCCAACTGAATAAAACTGCAGTTATGCTAGTCTCTTCCGGAAACTGGAGCTTTCTACAGATGCTTCTACTCCTTAAAACAGTCGGATCAAAAAAGACGTGAAACGTCTTATACGTGATATAATTTACGCATCACGAGAAAGGTCGTAGACCCTGCCATCACGAGACATAAAAACCAGGGCTAAATTAAACCTCCAAAGAGAAAAAAACTGCTCTTGTGCTAAGCACTCCTACAAATTAAATGTAAAACATGTTGTCTTGGCAACCAAATCAATAAACATACAAAAATCTAGCTAAATCCTAGACTGGAATGACATAACCTTAAATTAACCGAAAATAAAATATAGCCAATTACCTAAAACTGAAAATTTAAATTAAAGTTACAAGTTCAATTCTAATACTATTAAATTTTAGTTAGGCTACATATAAAATCATGGAAAAAAATAGCAGCATACTTAAGTCAACTGTAATATTATGATACAGTATTACATTAGCCCAACAAAACTTAACACACAGACAGAGATGTTTTGTATACAGGCCAAGTTACGGTCCCTACACATTTGTATGTTTTGCTGGTTCACGGACCACTTAGTGCAAGACAGGGCTAAGTCAATCATTCATGATTTCTTAAGCCCTGTTGAAGTTCTACTTTCACAGTATTCATCCACTTCATGCAAACAAAGCTTGGCCAAGTCTAGAAAACTACACCAAAGGGACAAAGAACCACATTTGTGCACACTTAAGTTTATAATATTTTGCATAAGAACTGTATACTTATCTTCTCTGTTTATATTAGTTAATTATAAATAAAATATTACAAATACCATAAAATGGGGGGGATAAGCAACAAATGGAGCGGGAAAAAAAAAACAGAACTTCAAAACAAATTTTTTAAGTATTCTGACAAAGACACATTAGTAAAATGCAAGACTATTATTATTTTCTAAAACTGTAATGTCCTGAAAAAAAAATCACGGAAAGTGGTATAATTCCACTCTACTAGTTACAGAGAACACTATTTTGCTAGAAGCATCAACATAATATCAACACCAACCACAAATACAATAATGGGGAGGACTATATAGATCAGGGAAATTGTGGGATAAAACATGTATAAAGTATATGTACATTATCATTCTATTTTCTTATGTAAATACATTAAATGCAAGAAGACCTAAATGGACACTACCTAACTTCAGGATATGTAAACGCAGAGGTACTGTTTGCCAAACATAACCTAAGTACGCCAGACAGAACTTACCCTATGTTTGGCAGCAATAAGCAAATAAACGGTACTATGTTGCAGTATCGAGACTGATTACAAATCCTTTATTGGGAGGCATAAATTTTATTTTAATGTAGTTTTGTGTCTCTTTTTTGCATAAATTTCACATATTCGTGTTTGCTTGATTGCGCCAGATTGATTAGATGTAAATCTGTAGCACGCAGCTTCCTGGGAATGCCACACACATTCACCTGCTTCATGTGAACTAAAACTAGCGACAACTAGGTAAACAAGTGCAATTTACTGCTTCGTATAGCAGGCAAACTCACGTCACCCTCTGGTGCAAGTTTTATGAGATAACAGGGGAGCAATATGGTAATCATCATTTCTATCTGTAACATTGTAGTTGGTAATGCTGCTTCCAAAATTATAATTATTCTAGTTCCCATAGTGATTTTCTTTCATTTTTTTTGCACTAAACATTATTTAATTACGTATTTAGAATTTATTAATACTTTAGCTCTTTTGGAACTTAAAGTGAGTATGAGAAAAAGTGAACCACACCCTTTACTTACTAAACCACAGCTTTGTCGCTACTGAGCTGACAAGTTACAATACACACCTTTAAGCTAGTTATACTCTAGCGAGCCATACCCGCATGCAATACATCTATCCAAGGTTTGGATATTTCTCGGAAAGGCAGTACAAGTCTGGGAAAATGCCATTGTCATATCACTTATCCAAATACTGTGCAGTTCGCCAATTTTTAATTTCCATCATCTTGACAAAACAAACATCTAGCCTTCTTAAGCTGGAGTGACAATAACCAGACGAACACGATGAACGGACATGACGTCTGAGCTCAACTAAATTCCATATTATGTTTTATTCAGTGTTCACAATACGACAAAATATGCCTGACAAGTGCGTTAGTTGTCTGTTGGGAAATTCTAAAATGCCAAGTTATAAGTTATGTGCTCACAGATGACTGTTAGATAATAATTGTTTAAATTAGTTATTGTCTGTAAATACTATACGAGATAATTGCAGATGACCATCTTAAAAGAGAATTGTTTAGTTTGTTTGTATATGCTATGTTATGTCATCACAGAAGACTGCTAGAAGATATATTATGTAACATGTCATGTCCACTGTCGAACTTGTTTCCTTATTATGAACTTCCAGCTCTTTAGGGCCGGTCTAAATAAATAGGGGAAAAAATATCCAATATTTACATTTTAAAACTCGTAATAAAATGAACAATTATATTGCTTAACAAAATTTGAATTTATACGCAATAAAAATTTAGAAACAAACCAGAATGTTATTTTGGCAGCAAATTAGTTTATTATTTACTATAGTAGGGAAATGTGCATGACATTTTGTTTTCTAATGTTTTATTAACATTTTTTGCACACCCTGACGAGTCCCGCACGATGGAAAGTAGAAATAGAATCTAGTTTGTAGGGCTTTTGGAGCTGCTATTGTCGGGTTGAAGGAGAGGTGACAGAGTTCGCCACCGGGCGGTTGCCTAATTGTGAGTATGTATGTATGTAAACACAGTGACCTTGCTTTTCATTGGCTGCTACTCAGATTTCATTGTTTCAGATTCGTTGCGTATTGTGAATCCAGCTTTAAGCAAAATTATTCAAATCTTCTCTGTATTTTTCAGTTTTGCCAACAGGGTGCAAAACATTGTTTACATGTTTCAGAAACAACACTGCTAAGCAATGAGAAACAAACTGTAACAGGAACAGAACAAAATGCCATGTGTTCAAATGACTAGAGCAACAGTGTCTGTCCTAAACAAACGACCTTTGGGGTTCCCCATTTACAATAGCAGCATGAAAATATGTGTATCTGAGAGAAATTAACAACTTTGAAACATACATGCTTAGTATATCACTCAAATACTTGACATGTAGATTGTAAACAGTGATGTTTAGAGCGGTTTTTAAATGCATGTTTAGTATGTTTTAGTAGTCGAGATGAACCGACACATGCACTCTAGCTTGTCACACTATGCCACTACTTATATTGTAACCTAAGTCCACTTTACCTGATCTGCATGCCGCCGCACTCGTATGAATATTACTACTATCTAATGCATCCTCGGTGGACTCGCCCATCGCTGCCTCCATGAGAAATTGTCTTGAAATAATGTGTTGGGAACTGTTGGAACAAAAACTTAGGTTAGGCGGGGGTCAACCATCTTCTATAATGCAATATAAAAATTCAACATAATCCAAAATGGCGGCAGCCGTCTACAAATTTCAACGTTATGCACAAAAATATGTCAAACGTGCATCATAAACTTACTTGACACTTCAGTCAATGGCTCGTTTCCGAAGCAACTGTAACTCTACTCGAAATAAATAAACTATGGTAAACAGTCCCGTTTCGCTTTGTGACAATTCACCTCAGAACGTAACAGCGGCATGATCTCAGAGAACCGCATTTGATTAGTCTACTTTTTTGGACGAGGAAAGAAATTGTTCATACATCTCCTTTAATACGAGAATCATACGCAAGACAATAGTGCTAGGCCGTGCGTAAATTTCAGTAATTATTAGCATCGCCAATCGGTCAACACTCGTATAGCGAAACTAGTTCACAATCTCAACATAGAGAGCGGTCAAATTATCTCGACACGCTGAAAACTTCAGAATTGCAATCTTTGAAAACAAATTTAGTTGCGAGCTTCGCACAATTACGGAGAACGAGCCTTCTCACGGCAGCGAAAAACCACATTTAACGCAAGCGAACGTGTCAGCGAGCAGACAAACACTCGCCAGCATCCCGCCAACCCCTTAATTTTTCATGATCGGAAAGGCTGCTGCCAATGTTGGTTAAAGACAGCACTTCGCGAAGGAAGTACACGCTTGTCCCGCGCTATTTGAAAATTTGACTCAAAACCTTCACCTACCTAATAATGACTACTCGACGGCTGCATCTTCGCCTTCGTCAACAATACAAAAATGCGACATGTTAACGCGAGCGTATCAATCGACGCGAACAACACTCCCAGCCGATCAGCTTACTACCGAAAACTTGCCAAGATGGCGGCGGTGGGTCACGTGACCACAAAACTGTGACGTATGCACTTAACATGAACGAAGCGCGGTAGACCAATCACGTGGTGCGTTTAAACCACGTGATAAAATTGCGTTTTTGTAGCCAATGGGCGTTCTTGTCACTCGGCTCGAAGTCCAAACAGTCGTGCTTCTGACCGCGGCTGTTGCCAAACTGCACATGCTATTTGGCGGGCAATTTCACACGTGTGGCTTAAGCCCGTGTAACACAGATCATATGATTTGCCTTTTTTCTTTTTCTGTTTTTAACATTTTGCACGGCCTAAAGAAAGCCGATACTTACATAAGCTTTTAATCTCAATGATATGCTAACCCGTCTAGGATTTTCACGTTACCGCATGTAAACGGTGGCGCAAATTGCAGTCCTGATTTAGCCAACAGGTCAGTTAAGCATGTTAATTTAAACTTGAATTGTGATGATGTAGGCACAGGTACTATGTACGAGCCGCCTCGTAACGTACACGAAAAAGTGTAACACCCGCACGGGGCCCGAACCCGGGTCTAGCGCGCAGCGGTCTGTTAGCGCGACCCTCCGAGGGCCACCGCATCGCCGCTGTTACAGGAGAACAAGGTGTGTCTGTCTGTCTGTCTGGGCAAAGTCTCCAGATTTATGTTGTTGCACGAGTGTTGCGCTTATAGAGCATTTAGTGTGCTGCATTGCAATTATTTAAAAAAAAAAATTGTCGCTATCGAATGTCGATGGTATGTATTTCATTTCCCAGACATATTGGGGGCATCAGTTTATATTCTTCTACGCGCGCATTTTATGTACGCTTTCGTAAAATAATATGCATATGCTAACACTATTAACTATTTTTTAATTATTTTATGAAAAAATGTATTACATGAAATTATTAATCGTTTAATTTACATTACTTTATTATATTGCAATTCATTACACGAAACAATACCCATAAATTATAAGATGTGGCAAACTGATTTTTAAAGGGGGTAAAGTTCAGCCGATGATATGCTACGATTTCAATCCATATAAACATAATATGTAGATTATACACGTTGCTTATATTTGTTTTAGTTATTAATTCTTGCCTTCGCGCTTTGTATATGTTGGCATTCGATTTACAAAAATAAAAGAGAGATTTTACGACAACATCCATCCTTGTAATATCATTTATTGATCTATGTTCGAGTAGCATAATGATTCAGTAACAGTGTTGCCAGACGTACAGTTATCTCATAATCGTTAGCAGTAATAATAAACGAGTGCACTGAACTGGAATCTGTACGTTGCGAAACTCTCCTAAAATGATATTTAGTGTTCAGTTTTCGATGACCAGATTAATATACACAGAATTCCTCACAGCAAAGAGTACGTCTATCACTCTACGTGCACCTATAGCAAGCCCCACCCAACACTTAACGCACTTGCTCGATTTAGAAATACCTTACACCCCTCCCTTCTCCCGACAAATGGTTTCGCCCGGTGCTCTCTCTATGCCGACGGACGAGTGACGACGCAAGTGCTTATGCGCTGGCGCATAAACCGCGGGAACTACGTTCTCGCTAGAGTCTTATTTCACCAGCTCATACCATTCCGTCATTTCCCTCATTTTGAGTATTATTCGTTTGTAGTCATAATCGTTATAATCATACTATTTGTTTTGTTTTTGACATGAATAGTTTCGGCAGTAAAAAAAATGTGTGTTGGCGCCAACTGTAAATCAGTGTGAATATAGTATCTCATGTATCAGTAATCTGACTTTTATTTACCGAAGATAAATGATAACTGCAAAGAAAATAAATGTGTTTCGTATTTGGCGTAGGAGTAGAATAAAACGTGGTGTACGCAACGTCATGAAACGCGGCAACGTGCGGTCATTGCTTTCAGCAGGCCTTTCCCGAGCAGAAACCAAGGTTTTGAACCGGATACTATGAAAAGTGGTTTGGTGCGCCAAACATTCGCAAGCAACTACGCTATTGCTATACAACGTTGGCTATCGATTTTCCCTGTTTCATTTCTACCATCTAACCTAAACTCGCTGGGCTCAGAATAACGCTACAAGAAACCAACCAATCAGAGAGCGGGATGCTTTGGGGTTCTCTTTCTCTCTCTTCTCTGTCCTCCCTCTTCGTCGTGTTGTGCCCCCCTTTCCCCTCCGACAGTAGTTTCCGACTATACCCTCCACCACTTTCATTCTCGTCTGTTGCTTCGTCCTCTCTTCCCATCCTCTTTACTAACCGTCGCAGTCTTTTATCTTTTATTTCCCTAGTAGCGAGGAAGCACACAGCTCAGTTGCAAGCTGAAAGGAAGGAAACTAGTGAATCCGAATAAGATGCCTTCAGCTTTCACTTTGCAGGTGATGTCATTATTCAGTCGCTAAGCAAGCAAACTGCGAACTGAACTGATAACCCGTCCACAGCCTCAAATAAAGAAGCAGAGGAAAAAACCCGAGCTGTTGAAATTTCATGATTCGGCTCTATTTTAAGAGCCTACTACTAGATGTACTACAAAGCTCTTACGGTTTTTGCTGGTTTCTAAATAATTTATTCCAGTCGTTAATCGAAGTATGGTTGGTTCAGAGCTCTTTTGGTAAACAATACAAGCACCGTTTTAAAGTAATACATACAAACCAACTTGTGGTATTCTCACTGAAAATGCTCCCATTTTCTATCTATATGCATTATCTGTAGGCAGGTACAACACTAGATTTGCCATGCATGTCATTTTGGATGACTTATAGAACTATAATAATGTCTATTATAAAAGAGCGTGTTCACGATTGTTTTTAGTTACTTTGGTTTCAGAGGAGTATCTTCTTATTTAGGTGCCACACCATCGTTATGTTATTCTCTCTTAGATGTTTGGGCGGCTCTTAACATCGAGGTCTTGAGAGCCGATGAGGGTGAAGCGAGGTGAGTGGCGGAAAAACGCGTCAACCTGCGGCACCGCCTGGCAAGACTCCCAACAAAAAACTATTCCCACGTGCGAAAATCCGTCAGCGACCCCGTCTGTAATCGAACCCGGTTTGCCGAGGTGGGAGGCAAGTAATCTAACCACTACACCGTGGCCCTCATGTAATTATTTAAACACTGGTATGATCAATTAACGTATAACTCACAAAGTCACGTAACTTAATGTTCGAATGAGAGCCGGCCAATACACAGGTGAAAATCAGGTGGAAGAAATTGGATTTAAATATCAACATTTCTGATCACTTCCCAAAATAGCTAAATTTGTATTGTTTCCAAGCATCTAATTTCATTCCATTGTAAGTTTTGCCATTATCGTGACAACGTGTCGCTATTCTTTTTTGAAACCAGGAAGCGAGGGAGCAATAAGGTCGACACTGCCACGCACATCAAGTGCGCCATCACCGCTAAGCGCAACGTTCTGAACTAACGAGCTATCTCTTTAAGAGCAATACAGGACTCTCAAGTACTGCTTTTGTATTTATCTGAACCGAATATTTCGAGATGTAGCGAAGTTGCAGTGCTCCAAAATGGTCTTTCTAACGTTTCTACAGCCATATTCTGAAGTGTGTTTACTTTTACTAGTTGAACGTGTTGTTTCAAACACAGTTCAAGCGACAACTAGACAGGACCCTTAACATTCACCCGAGATTGGTTTCCCGTTTTCCAGGCGCACAGCGATACGGACGACAATAACACGGGGGACCAGTGCCTAGTCGCCTCTACGCGCAAGACGCTGAACCTGCGTGCAGTGCTCTCCTTTGCAAGTGAGATCTGTAACACTCGGCTGTGGCGTTATTCCACGTGATGAAAGCCCATACATTAAACTACGACTGTGCAAGTTATGCATATACGATTTTGGACCATTCTCACTATTTCTTTCTCGTAGAATAAATTTAATATTTTAATTACAAAACTGTACGGGCCTAAATAATAGCGTTTTATATTTTCTGGCAAAAATATGTCCAGACTACTGTACTGTAATAACTCTGAAGGGCCACCCAAATCTCTCCACTCCCTTCCTATTAAAATTTCCGCAAAACTCAAAAAGTAAAAATTAAGAAATAATAGTAATGAAATGAGAACGTAGACGATATTATTTTAACTGCGACAATAATATTGAAGTTTTATAAATATAACTTCCTAGCACTTGGGGTGGGTGACATAGCACACGATACACCCCCCCCCCTTTTTTTTTTCCAGCCCTCTCTCAGTCAGCTCACGTCAGAGCCGAGGACTGTGTACTCAAAAATCGTTCATTTCCTTTCATCTGCCGTGGCAACAGCAGACATCTCCTGGGCTGCACTGAGAACAGCAGGTAGTGGTTGTAGAAGTAGGCAGATCTACATCTCAAATCGGGAAGTGGTGGCGAAGAAAAGGCTTCATGTCGACAGGTGGCGAGTGGAACCTTTCAGTGAAATTAGTCTAAAAGTATCTTAGACCCTCTGTGAGAATCAATTGGAGAGGGGGAGGGTGGGGTGCCGCAGGTGAATTACCCTTCAAAAATAATTTCCCCCTGGTTCATGTAAGAAAAATGTTTTCCCTGCCATGGAAATTAAGTTCCACTCCCTGAAAAGTAATTATTCGCGATTACTGATGCGACTAATCATTCCCATATAGTACAAATTATAACAAAGAAGCCGGATGCCTACTTCATATGGGAGTATCAACAGGCGACTAGATGTGCTGCTATATATATATATATATATATATATATATAGACACTTATACCAAATGCATTTGTATTTTTGATTTATAATATTGTAGCACAACATATCCCCAGTATTATTAACTTTACGTATCATGAACGACTTATAAGAAACTTAGATCTTTACAATAGTTGCAGATGTTATTTTAGGTTCCAGTCATATGCTCATACAAAATCTCCGAAAGTCTACGATTCATTTTTTTTTTTTCAGCCAAAAGTTTAATTAGCGTGTCCGACACGACTTTGGCAGACTCGCGTACTTAGCTATACTACCGACCGAGAGTGAAGAAGCAAATTCAATTAATTAAGAATACACCGTCATGTGAAATTCGTTATTTTATAATATGGTCATAAATAGGACTTTTTTAATAACGCTGAATAAACGGTTGTGTTTGGACCTCCATACAATCTTAAATTACAGGTTATTTGCGCTTGATCAGAACACTACATTTCAAATTGACTAAAGTAAAATTGTGTTAAATGAACTTTTATCGTAATTAAAATTACCTGTAATTAACGACTGTATGAACAATTTCCCCTGGTAATATCGGAAGGGCTGGACTTAGAGTCAGGCAGTTGCCAATGGCGGCAAATTCTGCAAGGGTGGGGATGGGTGAGTGGATTTTCACACTAATAACTAGCTTACTGAGTAGACTGAGCTTCACGCTGGTGCTAAAGATAATTAAAGCCATTGGTGCATGAAAGCAGTATATTTACATAATTTTTGTCATAACTTGTTTCACAGAGGATTTTTCAAAAATTGTTGGCACTTCAAGACGCAAAGAACCACTTTTAGCACCGTCTTACTTTGTTAGATATTCACTACCGTCATTATTCTCGGACCACTGATGGAAGAAAAGAAAGAATTTTGTTTTCTTATCTGCAATCAGTGCTCCGAGAATAATGACGGTAGTGAATATCTAACAAAGTAAGACGGTGCTAAAAGTGGTTATTTGCGTCTTGAAGTGCCAACAATTTTTGAAAAATCCTCTGTGAAACAAGTTATGACAAAAATTATGTAAATATACTGCTTTCATGCACCAGTGGCCTTAATAAATGCCTCCCGTCAACAACAGTACATGTCAGAACGCAGTTTCTGTTCTCTACATTGAAGCAGCCATACAATATACTGTGACGCTGTCATCAGCGACTGGATACAGAAGTAAGTGCGACATAAACTACTGCCATGTAGGATGCCATGCATCACTGTTGCAACTATACATATACAGCTTAGGAGGCACGACGCCCTCCGGAATATAAATATTTTATTATTGGTTTTTTATAGCTTGTTTGTGTTTAAAAAAAAAAATTCCGAAAGTACCCTACTCTGTAACCAACTACAATAGCTATTGACCTTGAAGTACAGACATAACTAGTGAACTGTGAACTCGTATTTACGTCTCATTCTTGATTTTGCCAAATTTTGGCAGAATTAAAATAGTGAAGTAATTATATGTTTATAGTTGCCTTGTCTTCTCTGTAGGCGACTGCTGTTTAGGGTCAATAAAGACTGTTCGCCCAAACTGAGCAGTTTTGAAATACCTGCTACATATCGACTTATATCCATGCTGTATGCAACATTGCCATTGAAATGGGCCTGATCACTTGATTCATGCGTCGGTCAAATGAAACTGTGCAATTATTGCAAATGTAAACATTTTTACAATTTGCTCATTGTTACATATATATGCATTAAAAAAAACAGAAAGCCAAATAAATCATTTCAGTATTCACAACTGTTTACCTAGCTAGCACTTTTCATTCAGCGATAAAGCAAGGAACTACTTTCCTTCGTCCTGACAATGGCGTACATTTGCTGATACGGCCAGCACAAGATTGTATGTAACCTTGTCCAGAACAGTTACACACACGCACATGTACGTGCTGATGCAGAGGGGCGTATCAGACTTCGTAATGGATTGGGGTCTTAATAAAAAAATAAAAGAACTAAATTTGATTTTAATTTATTCACACAGCTATTATTGACAGAATTACTCTGTCTATCTACACTATTACTCGGGTTGTTCTGAGTGAGCACGATATTTCATGTCTATCTCTATTCTATTTATAAAGGCATTCTCAATCAGAGCCGTGCATAGCCTTAAAAAGTGGGGGTGAAAATATAAACTTTCTCACTTCCCCCCCCCTTTTTTTTCCACAAATAAAAGAAATTCAAAAAAATTTTCAGTAATAGATAAAGTTTATTTTAAACTTATCTAGATAAACTTTATTTTAAACGTGTCTTTGAACATTCACTGACTACACTGAGGACACAAACTAGTGCAGGCGACAATAGCTGCAAACTGTTCTACAACTGCATCAAAAGAGAGGTTGCGAGCAATGTGACTTTCTGTTGAAAGTATCGCCAGTCCAGATAACCGTTCTTGGGCAATAGTGGATTGCAAATCGTTTTTGATGATTTTCAGCTTGCTGAAACTTATTTCGTATGTGGCTATTGGAACTGGGATGTGGGACTGTCAGTAACTATTTGTATGCAGTCAGAATGTTTCTTAGAGAAAGGAGCTCAGAATACAAGCCACTGTCCAAATCCTGCTCATAATGTCTAGTCAGCTGTTCACAGGATTTCTGTAGATCACTAATACTCAGTTTCATTATCAGGCTACGATACATGAATGAAAACAAGTTTGCTACTTCTCCAAGTCTTCAAATCTTCCCAAAAGGCTTACAATAATCCTGTCCGACATTCGGTTATAGATATTAACTTCGAAAGCTTTATCCTTGTCTGTGATTCGTTCGTCTTTGGTTAACTCATCTGGAAATGTTATGTTTCGTCTTTTTCGCTTTTCGGAGAATTGCACAGATACTCCCAATTTTCTCGCAAGCTGTCTGGCTTCATCCATGAAGCTACTGAACTCGTCTGTTCTATAATATTCTATAATAAATTTCCATTAAATGAAACTATTTTACACAATAAGCGTCGTATTTATTTTCAAAAGAATGTGAAACGCTTGCAAACACCTCTTCTCACACATAGTTAGTTTACCATAAATACTTTCTCGATTTTTTTGCCCCTTGTAGAGTATTTCGCCCCCATAAAGAGATTCGCGTGGGAGGAGCACCCCCGCCCCCTTTATAAGCACGGCCCTGTTCTCAATGTCATTATACTGATTGTAGTAACTTAATCCACACTCATTATTAGCACATGTTCAGTCTGTCTGTTGCTATCATCTTACACATACAGTTCCATAGTCCCACCTGCCAGTCGCACCCTTCACTACACCTATGCTCGCAGTTCACACACTTCACTCTCGCCCCCTCATCGGCTCTCAAGACCTCGCTGTTAAGAGCCACTCACATCTCTTCACTCACTCTCTCTCAACGCTCTGCTGGCTCGTCTATTTGCACAATCCTCCAGACTCTCAACTCTTAGAAACGGTCAGTTCGGATATCAGTCGCGCAGATCTGGAACACTCCAGATCCTCGCTCTCATGCGCACGATGAACAAGGGAACGCAATGCAGACCAGCAACAGGTAACTGTAGTTTCTCTTCTTCTCCCAGCAGTCTTCTTGTTCAGTCAAACATAAATATACACATCGCAGTAATAATTTCGGCTATATCGAGTTTACATGAGAGGGCGAGTACTCGCCAAGCAAGTACTTCAAGTTGTGTTTGTTGTATCTATTTATAACTTTCTATTAACATTTAATATCAAAATTCAAACATCATTATTACATAAGAGCTACTTTACACAATTCCTGAAACTAACTAGGCTGAGTTCAGTCTGTAGCTTTCTCATGTGAGAAGGAACAAAAATGAGTCGGTCATTGTCTCGGTTACAGATGCAACATAAACAACAAGGGCAAAATATTTTCTACCGAAATATGTGTTAAGATATGTCTGTCCTATGCCCTGGCAGCTCTCGTTTCCAAATATTTGATCTGAAAGTACGTTACGGTGAAACGAAATAAATCCAAGCTCGAAGAGCTAGTATACTCGTAATTTGTTTTCCTATAGTTTGCCAAATTTTTAAAATGGCTGGGAAAAATAAATCATCACTTGCCTGCAATGTTTGCCTGCTTAAACTGGGTCTGACTTCGCCACCACCTCCTCCGCAATCTTCAATGGTGTATGCTGGGAACACTACTATAAATCTTTGACCATTTAGTTTGGACCCTGCAGATTTAATAGACCAACGGCTTCCACGGGTAAACCGTGACAAAGTCGAGCTAATTCGTTAATCGTACTTCAAAAAAACTTTATCCTACCTCGAGAGGTAAGTTTTATCTAATCATTCCATGCCAACTCGCAAAGTCTGTATCAAAGCTCAGGCTCTCATATCAACCCTCAATAATGCCATGCCATGGCTATTGTCACTTTCATCATCCAAATCACACTTTTGTTTCCATCCTCTTTTGTCACAGTCGCGTGATTCTGTTTATTGAGTGATTAAACTTAGTAGGTAATTATTGTGTCACCATAGATAAGTCGTCAGCAGGGCGACAGAGGAGATCGGCTACTTGGTCCATGAGAGCCTGCAGTTTCGACCCAGGCTGATCACCAGTCATAAGAGGGAACCACAATACTATTTGCACTAAAATGACAAAAATCATGGGATAGCACTATGTAACTAAATGACTCGTGACTCCACAGCTGCAGAACGACGTTGCATGACCTAAACCAGTCTCAGTTGTGAACAGGTGGTCATGTCATTCGAATTGACTGTTGTTCACATGCGCATGGCAAGGCGACGTGAGTCATCGGAGTTCGAACGGGGCATGATTGTGGGTGCCAGAAGAATCGGTCATTCAATTTCAGAAATTGTGGAGACCTTCAGTATTTCTAGATCCACGGTGTCATGTGTGTACAGGAAATATCAAAATCAAGGCAATACAATCCACCGTGGGCAATGCAGTGGCCGTTCAAAGTTACTTGATGATCGTGACCAGCAGAGCTTGGGTATAATTGCCTGTGCTAACACAGCAGGAACACTTGCTCAGATCACAGCTACATTCAATGCAGGTGGTGTCAGATGTGCATCTAGCAGGTCTGTGCAACGTACATTAGTTTCCATGGGATATGGAAGCAGAAGACTCATCAGAGTGCCCTTGTTAACAGTACGACACCAGGCACAACACTTCACTTGGGCTCGCGAGGTTGCTAATTGGACCCTGCAGGACTGGAAACGTGGGGCCTGGTCCGATGAGTCACGATACAGGTTGTTTTGGGACTGATTGCAGAGTTCAGGTATGGTGCAAACCCAATGAGGCCATGGATCCCAGTTGTCAACAAGGAACCGCGCAGGCATGGGTTGGGTTGACTTGTCCATTTACCCACAAAACTCAATGGTAACCGCTATAAAACACTCCTTGGTGACCATTTGCAGCTATTCATGGACTTCAGTTTTCGTGACGACGATGGGATGTTCCAACAGGAAAATGTGCCGTCTCATCGGGCTGCGGAAGTCCAGGACTGGTTCGAAGAGCATTCTGGATAGTTCCAGCGAATGGAATGGCCAGCACGTTCCACCGACATTAATCTAACCAAGCATTTATGAGACGTGGTGGAGAGAGTCATTCGCTCCCAAGATCTTGCACCTAGAAATACCAAAGAACTTTTGGCAGCTATTCAGACAGCATGGCTTAACATCTCTCCAGATGTCTTCATGCCACATCAAGTTATGACACTTCTTCGGCCTAGAGGGTATCCTAGACGTTATTATACGGGTATCCCATGACTTTTGTCATGACAGTAATTGACAAGTGGCGCCCAAGACATTAGCCGTGTCAATACCCTAGATTCGCCTCTCCTGCAGGGAGACTCAGTGGCGGCTATCCAGACTCGTCGTACGCCGCCCGAGCACTAAACATTTTATTAGTAAATTTGAAATTCATACTTTTGAAAACAATTACCAAATTAAACATTAACTGCCTGTATCTATCGCCAGCGTAAAACATCTAATAAAATTACAAATTATTACAATTTACTATATCTTAATACAAATAAACTGATTATGTTATGTGGTGTAGCAACTAATGGGTAGGGAGATATTGTGCCTCCCTACATTTTCTATAGGGCACCAGAATGATGGTAAATGTGCACTCGAAATGATTTCGTTCACCGATATATTGTACACAGTGTTTAGTTGTTATAATGTATAGTGTATTTCTAATACTTGCAGTACATACTTCTTCGCTTCTGGGTTATAGACCTCCCTCTATCTTTTGTGCGGTGTGTAATTTACTAAGTTTATATTTTCAAGGTCATTCCAGGTCATGGGTCCTGAGTCCTGCTCCCCTGGCTCGGAGCAGAAAGTCCTGCTCTCCTGCTCTGGGAAAAACGGGAAAATTTTAGGCAATAAAGGGAAATTCCAACATGGCGGTGGTTGGCCAGTGTGCCCCGTGCCATCGGCCGAAAGTCCGTATTTACCTTGTACTACTTGCAGGATGTTCTCTCTCAACAGGAACAACACACTGTTTGCTCACAACATTCTCATTCGACATCTAGATCCAGACTGAAACAGAGCGGCATACGACAATTGTAATGTGTGGAAATAGCGGCTAGCAGTGCCACTGCCGTCCACGCTAGCCATCTCTCTCTCTCTCTCTCTCTCTCTCTCTCTCTCTCTCTCTCTCTCTCTCTCTCTCTCTCTCATAACGAACATTTCCGACATTACTTTGAGGGACGCCGCTCATATCGTACCCGAGGCCTTAAGGTTTTCATCACAGCAAAATTCAATCTACAGGTTGAGTCGTTTAAAAGAGGCCCCGTGGGACATGTGTGTAATGGAGCGAGGTATGAAGAAATACAGACCAGTGTGACCAGGGCGGGGGGGGGGGGGGGTGGGGCACGCGAATCTCTGAAGGGCGCGAAATACTCTACAAGTGGCGAATAATCTATAAAGTGTTTATGGTAAACTAACTACGTGTGAGAAGAGGTGTTTGCAAGCGTTTCACATTCTTTTGAAAATAAATACGATGCTTATTGTGTAAAATAGTTTCATTTAATGGAAACTTATCATAAAATAGGATGGATGACTTTTTAATCAGTCATTTGCAGTACTATAACCTTATCATAACAATACAACGGATTTTAAACATTTAAAAGAGTTCCTTTTCTGCTCGCGGAAAGAGCAGACTTCGCCGATATTTCCCAGAAGTCAACTGGTTCACATGTTTTATACTACTAATGTCTTGGATAATCGAAGTGTTTTGATGTAACATATAGAGTAGTTGAATGTACGTATTTATAATTAAATACGTGAATATAAATGTTAATTTTATTCAAAATTTGTAGTTTGTAAATGAACCGAAAGGGAGCGCTAAAGTGTAAATAAGCTTTGGATGTAAAAATAAAATTGCGATCTCTTGAAAATCAATTAATGACCTGAGAGTAGAAAAACAACAGCATCTAGTTTGTTACCTACAATTTTTTTTTAATAATCTCGGTGTTACAAATCACGAACATTTTTTCTATTGGGAGGGGCGAAATTTATTTATATCCGCCCCCCCCCCCCCCCCCACTTTTAAGGCTGTGTACGGCCCTGCGCGTGACAACAAAATACCTAGAGTAGGTGCTGGAAGACGCTTCAAGCACCTTACTCTAGCTACTTTGTTGTCACACTGGTCTGTATTTCCTCATTCCCTCGCTCCGTTACACATATGTCCCACGGGGCCTCTCCCCTTGTAAAGGACTCACCCTGTATAAGAGAAGCATAAATGTGCTGAAAGAGACGTCCAAAGGCTTGCTAAATTAAATGCGTTGTTTCGCTAATGACTGTTTTTTTAATCTCTAACATAACACTTGCAATAAAAATGTGTATATATAATGTAATTTATTACATCTTCACGTCAAAAAACTACACACTTGAAACAAAGTTTTGCACCATCGGGATTTATGATTTGACAGACTCGTCATGGCCCAAGAAAAAGTTCGGGATGAAAATACACTGCACTGTCTGTACTGTACAGTAGAACTCCACGCCGGTACGTGTGTGTGAGCAACGAATGTGTGCTATGTCAAGCACTGTACACCTCACAAGAAGTATGGTATGTTATATTGTGAAATACGGCAGTTTGGGGGGTAAGGGTTATGTAGTTCGGTTGTGATCAACAGAGAGTGCACTAACATACCTGAACATACCTGGGACACATTGCAGACAGCAGTTTATAATCGTCGACAACCTCCAGAAACACTTAGCTGCCCAGATGGAACGGGCCTTCGTCTGGAAGATGACGTCAGCACATTGTTTACAAGCATGCCACGGCGTGTTAGGGACCTGTAAAATGCACATGGAGGCCATACACGGTACTAAGCTGCAGTGGGAAGAAAGAAATCCTTCCTTGTTTATTTGTCTGTGATGTTGGTAAAAATATTGAAACACTTGTTATTTCACGTGTTGTATCGGTACCGTTGGTACTTCCTAATTACTTTTCTTTCTTTTATGTATACTCCACATGTTTTGACAGTCTGTATGAATATTCCATACGTTTTGTGGTGTGTTTGTTTGTAAGTGGCCCGATGGGAAACAATATAATCATACACTTAAGATGAGGTAGATCGATTCTTCGTTATCTGCGCATGTACCCAACACTGACCTACCCTAAACCAATATAAATGTTCCAATGCGCGCTTGTTTACCAAACAGTTTTCTAACCTCAGATCTTATCCACCACGTTGTTAATGACAGCTGTATTGGTAGGAAATCGACTCGATGTCGGCTGGTCCTGCGTAGGTAGCGTCATCACTCTACCCCATATTCACTCTGCGAATAGAATGACCCTGAGCGGCAAACATGGCGGAAGGTGCTGCTGGGCGCAAGTTTTGTCTGCTTACTCCCCCCCCCCCCCCCCCAACTACCCATACACCACAACATTCAGCACTGCCATTGGCCTAGCCAAGAGCTCAGCTGTCTAGCGCGCCGCGGGTCTCAAGGTCGATTCATACTGAAGTTAACACGCTGATCGTAACGTTAGCTCTGCCTTAACTCTTTGTCGAAAGTTTCATAACATTCGTAAAGGCTGTTCACGATAAAGTAAGCACTTTTGAAATCAATCTTAGAAAAAAGCCACTGCTCCTGCCTGCATATTTTTTAATAGGCGCACCAAGTGACATGCGCCCACTGAAGTTGGTAACGATGTATGAAAAGTAGTTCCATATCTTAACGTCAAATAAAAAGTGTTATGTAGCAATTTGTGATAACTTAAATTTCTTTTTTGTCTTTTTTAATGTATCTGAGTGTACAAATTACTAGCTTTGTAACATATTTACTTTTCTAATGATTCCACTTTTGCACCTGACCGACGCACGAACAAAGTGATGAGGCCCATGGCAATGTTAATTTCACATAAGACGGAAGAATACACAACGTGCATACTAGTAGATCTTAAGCAGGGCTTACAAAAGAGCTCATTTTACCGCGAACCGCCTATACGTGTGTTCTGACTGGAGCTGAGAATAAATCATGGCGTGCACTTGTTCCGCTCGGATAACATCGGCTCAACTCGGAGCGGACTTTCGGGACAAAAACACCATCATGTTATCATTTGGCAGACTAGAACCTGCCTCGAGTCCGGCGGTGGGGAATATGAAAGCGGAACAAGTGTGCTCACTTAGCGCACGCTGTTCCGCAGCGCAGGAATAGCACGGATCCAGGGGCGTATCCAGACATTTGTTTTATGGGTTGGGGGGGGGGGGGTTGATGAGTATTAATATTGTCACTAGTAGTACATCGTTCACAAGTCACAGTGGAAGGATAGAAATATGTGTGTCGTGTGGGTAATAACAAATATGTAAATATAATGATTGACATTTTGATAATAGGGTTTTAAAAAAAAGTATGTTATTTCGGGGTTGAGTGAGAGGGGCTGCAGCCCCCTCAGCCCCATCCCAGGATACGCCCCTGCACGGATCGGAGTCATTTACGCTACTACGCATATTGTATTCGCAGCAACGACATTTCCGAACATGGTCGTCGCCGTCATGGCGTATCCAAGCTGCATACATGAACACCGTAGGATCCCTTGCCCCTTGGGGAATTCCCGTCGGGATTGCCGAGAGTCCAGTGTGTGTGATACGTGCCGTGCAGATACTTGAACACAGTCCCATTACAAACTATTATAAAATACGCTCCGTACGATGCGGACCAGTGTGCAGCCTCTATTCTCCCCGCGTTCAAGGCCGAGTAGCGCGGGAGCCATAGGGTCGACACTGCCACGCGCATCAAGTGAACCATCGCCGCTAAGCGCAAAGGCTCTGAACTAGCACAGGGCAATGTTCTTCTAGTCGCACTGCGTGTTCCTATGGCACTTTCAGCGGTGACATTATTATTTTATTGGTGAGTAAGTGAAGATATTTGGGTGGTTCTTAACAGCGAGGTCTTGAGAGCCGATGAGGGTGATTGAAGTGAGTATGGAGCGGTGCCGGAATGAAGGGGGGGGGGGGACGGGAGATCCCCGAGAAAACCCGCCGACCAACGGCATCGTCCGGCACGATTCCCACTTGCGAAAGCCCAGTTACCCGGCCGGGGATTGAACCCGGTTCTCCTTGGCGGAAGGCGAGCGTGCTAATCGCTCAGCCACCGCGGCCCCCTTGTTTTAGTAGTGGAGTTTGTAGGAAGGTTCAATGCAGGGACCTTGAATATGTGTCTGATGCGTATATCTTGAAGTACTGCACTTTGAATAAGCCTTTTTTTAAAAGCCGTTTTGGAATACTCTGAAGTGGTGTTTCTAATGTGCGTGATGTCTTGAAAGCAATCAACAGGCATTATCTGAAGTGCGTTTTCTCTGCGTAGAAAACAGAATGGACGCACATTTAACAGTTTCGTAGAAAAGCGAGTATTTCAAACTTCACTCTGCGAGACGCTGTTCAAGCTCTACGCAGGCAGAAGCCCTAAGGCTCGGCTTTTGCCTTGCATTATAACTCTTATGATTTGTTGTATTAGTCAGGGGATGGTTTTAAATATATTTTCTTCCTTCTGGAAGTTCACCTTCATTTATTTTAGTTTCAGGTTTACTGGGAAACCAGAGGGAGTGGTCCCATAGCGCCACTTCCCTCACCATGGCTATACTTGCATCACCCTGGCTAAAGCCAGCACCAAATGAAGACTCCCAAATACAGCACCCTCTCTCTACTAATAATAAAGAATGAACTGCCATATTACTACGTTCACGAAAAGTATAAATGGTTGGTATGTTTAGGTAAACCGGGCTGGCAGCAAGTGATGAAGGTTAGAGAATGCGGTGAGGAAAAAAATCGCCTGTGCAAACAACATTCCAAACCGTAATTATAAAGCTTTTTGAAACACTCGTCTTTCCTACACTACTGCTCCCACGCAACAGGCGAATGACTGAACGAACGTTTTATCAACAACTCATACAAACAGAGATCGCTATATATAGCGATCTCCATCACCAACCAATGTTCGTTAAGCTTTCTTAACTCTAGAAACGTTTTGCATTCCCTCACCTCAAATATTCCACAAGCCGTGAACATATACCGAGACGAATACTATTTATCTTTAATCTGTCTTTGTTTAGAATGGTTCATTTACCCAAAAATTCAGAACGCTCCCCGTGCTAACACCATATTATTCACAATTCATTACACCATCACAAGAAGTTTTAGTGGAAAAACATACAACGCTTATATGCAATCTGTCAAACCGGTGTGTAAAGAATAAAAACGAACTCCCCATTCATATTTATTACATCCTTAAAACATTATTTTTAATATTACAGAAATAATCACAATTATATACTTCAACACCAACACTATCAAACACTAACATTTCAAACAACGATCTAGAGGGCGAATAGGTTTACTGCGACATCATCGTTCATGAGAATATAACTTTCCCACATCGATATAGTCCTTCTCACAATATCAACACTTTTATTGTGAATTCATTGTTTGCTGTGAAGTTTCCTCTAAATAACTCATATTAACATATAAACATACCAGTCTGAGAAGGTGTATATACTGCATCAAATGCTAATGTTTCGTGTAGGGGCTATATGCTATTCATGCAAAATTACCTAAAAATTTGCTTTTACCATTAATTATATGTAAACACATACATACACATCAGCATGCAATGTCATGCGTATACAGACATCTGGCTGGGATGAGAGGTTAGCCTAGCTTAACAATTAACAAGAATAAATTATACTAAAAATAAGATTAATATAATTAAATATAATGAAACTAATTATCTAGCGTGTTCTGATCTATCCCTTCAGGACTTATCAGGTTAGTCTACACTAATAGATTTAGGAGGCTATGCAGACGCTATTATGGCAGTGTCCTACCCGCAGGGCTAAGGGGGTCTATGCGCCAGAAGCGATTTAGGTCGCTTATAGCGTTGAGTTTCCTCGATATTATAGTACTCAAGGGAACTTATAAGTGGATTGGTATGGTCTACATTTGACTCATAGAAGTGTTGGACCTGTTTTCGAATGACTTCTAGAAGGATTTCTTGTTTTAGTTCTGCATGCAAGCATCTGATAGGGACATAACGGGATGCATTAGCTGCCAGTCTAAGGCATTTATTTTGCACCACTTGTAATGACTTGAGGCGAGAATTGGCACAGTAGGCTCTAACTGGGGCTGCATATGTGAGAATGGGTCGGATCATAATTTGATATAAACGAATCCCATTTTTCTGTGACAAGCTAGAATCGCGGTTTAGTATAGGATATAGAGCTGATATGCGGCCATAAGCGAGTTTTCGCTTAGATTCCACATGACATTGCCATGTCAGCTCTCTATCCATAGTGAGAGGCCTAGGTATTTAATATAAAACCTCAGTTTTATATGGAATGTTCTCTCCAAAGAGAGTTAATTGAGGGAGATTATGAGTTTTGCAGTCGCGCGTGAAGACTAGCGCCTCGCATTTACACACGTTAATTTTAATTCTCCGCACACGAAAATACGTTTCTAGCTCAGCGAGCTGTGCGTGTGTGCTCTGAATGACTGTTTCAGCTCTACGGGATCGGGTGTAGATGATCGTGTCATCTGCATAAATGCCTAAATTAATATTCCAGGTAGGAGGGCGCGGAATATCGTGGGTATAGATATTATGTAGGACTAGTCCTAGGATGCTGCCCTGGGGGACTCCTGCTCGGATGATTTTCTTATCTGAAATATCTCCTTCTAAAGAGACAGAGAAGGAGCGCTTGTCTAAATAGGATTCTAAAAGTTTTATATAACAATCAGGGAAATTGGTTTGATATAGTTTGAAAATTAGCCCTGCGTGGAAAACTCTGTCAAAGGCCTTTTACACGTCTAGAAATACCGCAACTGTGTAATTTTTCCAATTAAAGGTGGTGGTGATATGCTCAGACAGTCTAACCAGCTGGTCGACTGTCGAGTATTTTTTCCTGAAACCAAACTGCTCATCAGGAAACAAGTTAACATCGAGAATATGATTGTTTAGGCGGTGCAAAAGGACTCGTTCGTGAATCTTAGAGAGCGAGCTGAGCAGACTGATAAGGCACTAGTTCTGTAATTGGGTCGGGTCTTTGCCCGGTTTAGGAAAAGCAATTACATTGGCACAATTCCAGGGAGTGGGAAAATGGGCAAGATTAAAACTTGCATTAATGCACTCGACTATAGCCTCAAACATGCTGTGCGGCAGCTGCTTAAGAACTATAGCCTGCAGGGAGTCGAACCCGGGTGCCTTGCGGGGCTTCATGCGTTTAATGATATTCTTTACCTCGCCGGCATACGTAAGGTCAGGTTCGGCCACTGTGGGCTGCTGACGACGCACTCGGAGGCCCCTATAAATCTGAGCCACAAATGCTGGATCAGCAGGGGAGGCTATTG
This sequence comes from Dryococelus australis, assembly GCA_029891345.1. Taxonomy (NCBI): domain Eukaryota; kingdom Metazoa; phylum Arthropoda; class Insecta; order Phasmatodea; family Phasmatidae; genus Dryococelus; species Dryococelus australis. Next base: position 62,845,109 of record CM057008.1, read on the forward strand.
GAAATATTGTTGGAAAGCTATTTCTAACTGATTGGCCATAGCCTCAGCCTTCTGCTGGGGCGTATATGCCATGCCTGCATTGCCTTCAAGAGGCGGGATTGGGTCGCGCTTCTTAGTAAACGCTTTAGTCATGCGCCACATATGCACGCGTGTTATCCGTACGCGTATGAGCCATCCGCGCAGCCTGTACGACTATGCACTTCGCGTGTTCCCATTGGCTCAAGTTACTGCGTGCACATGACACACAGAGGTTCGGCGCGGAGTACTGCTGCAAGTGCTGTACAGTCACTGTCATATCCTTGTAACGTGCATGTCACTTCAGCTATGAACATCGATACGGAATTGTTAATAACGGCTGTGGAATCTTATCTTTGTATAAGGGATGCATCAAATCAAGAGTACAAAAACAAGGATAAGAGACTGAAGGCTTGGCAGGAAATATGTTTTTTTTTCGTGGTAGACGGCTTTATGGAAAAGGACGAGACGACGAAGAAAGGAATAAGTAAGTAACAGCAAATTGGTACATTTAACATAATGGTGTGGGTTTGGAAGTATGTTGGCATTCTTGTATAAATTAACGGTCAGCCAAAGAAAATATGTGAGTATTGAACCAACATATACAGTTTCCTTTTGAGTAATATGTACATGCAATGTAATAACTCGCCGTTTACAAATATGAATACACACACCTCTTCCCCCGTACTCACCACGCCATGACAAATAGTACACTGATGTCCTTCTCTAGGATAATACATATTGTTCAACATAGTGAAATATTCTAAATAAGAAATATGACTGTTAGGTTGTAAGCAACGTTGTTATTATGAGAGGTAGTGTGTAACAATGACATCTGCGTATATATTGGGTGCACAGTTGGGATAATTTATGATTCTAAATATCAGACTGCCAGGCAGTGATTTCAGAATTAATTTGCTCTTTAAGTTCATTTATCTGCGCTTTTGTTTGCCTTGTTCTGATACGAGAATAGCGCCTACGTAGCCTATTTTTGTGCGAGATCAACTCCCTGATGTGTACAGGAAGTGTATCTGCATTAATCCGCGGTTTTTTTCTCCCGAATAAACTTACTAACTCCCGATTTTATTATCTCTGTGACGTGTGCGACAGCAGAGTCTGATTCCACGGGAGTACTAATGAGAGCTGGTAGATTAATTTCTTCGTCCAGGCCAGTTCGCATGCTTATGGTCTTTAATTTCCCGAATTGGTGTATTGTCTGGAACGACAACATTGAAAGACAGGCGGACAGGGTAATGGTCCGAAGACAATTCGTGGAGCACTTCAAAATCTAAGGCCATGGGAAGGCCTTTATCCAGACTGATATCAAGTAGGTATATCGGACCTGTGATTAGCTTGACTGGGGTCGTAAGTTGGCTTGCCTGGCGCATAAATAAAATAATTATGATGCTGCATATGACTTAAGAGAGTACTCCCATTGGCTGTGCGCGCTACGCAGCCCCAATCATAATGTTTAGCATTTAAATCGCCGACAGCGAGCATGACAGGATAAGAATTTATTAATTCATTTGGATCTGCGCGAAAAACCGAGTGTCCTGGCGGGCAATATACCGAATAAATCGAGATTAGTTGATTTCCTAGCTTAACAGTAACACCCACAGCTTGAAGCGTTTGAAGTTGGAGTTGTTTTGCGGGATTACATACAATTGAGTCGTGAATCAGAAATAATAATCCGCCTCGTGGATTATCGCGCTCATTTCAGTAGCATTTATAGCCAGGAATTGAAAATCGTAACTGTGGTTTCAGATGCATTTCATTAATTGCAATAATAGGGATCCGGTGGCGAGAAATATAATCTATCAGCTCTTGTTTTTTTTACTGCGAATGCCGTTAGCAATCCAATAAACTAAACTAGTTACTATATTAAACCTAGAAGGCAGAGCATTTGGTAGCTGCGTATTAACAGCCATCAGGCTGCTGCTGCCCTTTCACGATGGAGAGCGCTGCCCCAGTCAGTGCTCGCCCTGTTTCTTCAACTGAGTTGGTTTGGTCAGTCCAAACCAGTAACAAGTTACACAGTGCCTCCAGCTCTCCATTAAAAGCGGGGAATTTTTCAATCAGGGGGCTGATCTTCGCCTCCTGAATTAATATCTGCACCTTTATTTGTTCCGAGGCAGCTGGGGTTGTGTCCATTTGTGCTACAGGGCTCGCCAGTTTTGTCTGGCATCCAGAAGCCTGCTCGCCCAATGGGCGTTGAACTGGCTCCTGATTCGTTGTAGAGGCAGAAGTGACTGTTTCAGAGATAGTGGTGGTGGGGGAAGGGTCCTGGGTCGACTGCTGCGAGTCGGAGGGCTTCGATGTTTTTTCGCGAGTGTTTGAATTATTTTTCCCCTTCTGGGATTGAGATTGAGGGGGATTGCGTGGCTGGCGGCGTGGTGGGCGGTAGGGATTCGCGAGAGGCGGGAATTCCACCTCGGATGGTTGGCCATAGTGTGCCAGTGCGCTGTAGCCATTTGAGACCTGCAGTTGGCGATTTTGTACATAATGAGGTACAAAAGTCGGAGCTGGGGAGAGACGTTGTTTCCCCTGAACCGTGGTTCAGCCATCAGAAGGAATGGGAGGGGGAGGGGTGTTGTGCCCAGGGAGCCACAGGCGTTACATAGCCAGGGCGAGGCTGGGATGCAACAGTAGCAGAGTATTTACTCTGCTACTGCCTTTTCCGTCGTTCTTGAGGGTCGAGGAAGCGTCACTTCTCGGCCTTGTAGTTAGTTAGCTGCATGGTTGCCTCCGCAACTCACGCAGCTAACTAAGTGACTTGTCGTCCCGGTCCGCCAAGACGCACTGAGTGGTTGTGTGGCTCTTGTCACAAAGTCTGCATCGCGGAGGGGGGGAGGGGGGAGCACACCCGGGTTCAGTGTCTAAACCTCTGACAGTTTGAGCACTGAGCAGGGCCCTCGAGTCGCTGGTACTCTTCTATTCGTATGATGAGGCCGCAAAGTCCTCTTAATTGAAAAATGCTCTTACTTTGCTCGGAAGCAGGCAGTTTGACAACCCACATGTGAAGTGGCTACCTGTCTTTGAGGGACAACTTGGGAGCGATTGCTATTGGCTGGAATCCCAGGCCAATCAGTTCTTCGGGGATCCAGTCCGCTGGGAGAGACTTGTCGAGTCCCTTTAGGGCGGCTTTCAAGTGGAGCTCGCTGCGCGGCGTGAGGACAGAGAATCCTCCAGGATGCGGATGGCTTGTTGGTAATGTGAGACTGTTGCAGGGAGGTACGAGACGCCCTGTGGGACGACTCTGTTGATTGTTGGTTGGCTCAATTTTTCTCGAAACAACTTGCACTCTGGTGTGTGGTACACGGTGAGGGGGCGGAGATCTGGCCTCTTCTCTCTGATTGGCTGCTGGCTCTCATTCTGTGAAGAAGCGGCGGTCCCTACTGCAGCGCGAAAAAAAAGGGGGGGGGCGGATTTCTGCTGCTTTCCTCTTCTTGTTGGAGACATCTTCGTCCTGACTGATCGTCAGCCATTTAGGAAAAAAGGGGGGGGGATCCCCGAAGGGCCTATCACCTACATTTACACTCTTCTTGCTTCAGCTTAAGGGAGGAAAACTAAAATAAACCTGTATGAAAAATTACCTTACTTTCAATCGGCATCCACAAACTAGTGTCCCTGACCTCTTCCCTTGACTGGAAACGAGGCATGGGGAAATCAGCCGCTTGACAATATTTAAGTTGCTCTGGCTAGGGGTTTACCTTTCACCTGTGCCCTTTATGAGAGCACAGGCCTGGTGTGGCCGAACTCTCGCAGTCCTCTTCTAACACAAGTCCTACTTGTTCTCGCAAGAACGAAGCTAGTTCAGACGTCCGCACTGCACTGATATCTTTCACTGTACCCTTTCTTAAAGGAAAGTAACAGTGCAGAGTGACTGGGACGAACACGTCTGAACAGTTCCGAGTCGTGCTCGTGAATGTTCGGCGCCTGTGCAGGTGCCAGTTACTAATGCTCTCCTTTGTTGGCCATCCTCATGTCTACCAGTCCAGTGATCATCTCTACAGTGTGGACGATCCTCTCGGGATAGTTGCTAGGGATTGGCACGGTCTCTCTATCGTTTTTTTAAAACTATTATATATGGTGGATTGGATATTATTTACACGATATTAAATTAAAACTAGCATGCATTTAGTAAAACGGTATACATATATTCACCCTCGTCGGGATTTAAAGCATAGATTGTTATAGTATAGATTTATATACCATCGTTAGTGTTGAAGTAGAAATATTTCGACCTTTGTCGGGATTCGAAGCAATAACACATCCATTACAAAACTTGGTGTTCATGGGATTTGAAGCAAGGTTTTAAATTGTAGTTAGCTTCATTCGGAATTTCTGAATTTCTTGTCTGATTGATAAATGTATGAGAAATTATGTTAACATCGAAACTTACTTTTTTTTTTTTTTTTAAACATAAACCAGTAATGTCAAATTTTGGTTTTCGAAGCATATCTGGGGGAGAGTGTGTTTTTAGTTAGTATATTGGGGGTTTCGATTTATTTTTTCAAATGTTTTTACTATGTAATATTTAAAAAAATTAATTTTTGAAAAAGAATTTTTACAACGATATACATTAATTACATATATGTGTAAGGTTATTATATCGTAAATGTAAAGACAATGTTTGTGTAACACTCGCCTGTATCTTTCCGGGATCGTGGAGAGCGTTGTAATTGCGTTGAGAGATGAAGACAGACTCGCGTAGGCATGATTGGTGGGGTTACAGGTTTCTCGAAATGTAGTTTATGTGATTTATCCGTTAAAGAGGTTATCTTAAGCATATAACAATTAATCAGAGCCGGACATTCTTTGGAAGCATGCGAGAACTTGTCAGTCATTCACTACACAGTCTTCCTATAGTAGATACATATAAAAAAAATGTTTAACGTTCTTGGACATGTTAGGACTTGCATCGAGTTGCACAGTATGTTGGCACTCACTTGAGAACCAGCTGGCCTACATCACAGTCTCAGTTACTGTGTACCGTGGCAGTGGTGTTGGAGAATGCAAATGTCATGGTGTTGACAAGGAAAGATAGCTTCAGGACATGCCCGTTACAGCGTGAAAGATTCTCTGTTGTTCGTTTCCTTGACCCTTGATTGGTTCCCCATCGATATTGAACACTCGGGTTCGGTACTCTCTTGATACAGTGCTTTATACGTGGGTTGCATCACAGACACTAACTTCTCTTGTTTCGCACGCAAATTGCCCTCAACTACTTCCAAATATATATTGACTATTAATTAATCTCATTAAGTATATTTTAAATTTGTAATACTCTTGGAAACCAATATTACTGTCGAATGCAGGTGAGTAATTAGCAAATGGGAAAACATTGACAGGGATGGAGCGCACACAACAAATTGGTAAGAGATAAATGACGGAGGTACTGCCCTTTGTAATATGCCAATGGCCTTCAGTCGAGAGCTAGTTTTCATATGGCGATGACGTGTATTAGCCTCACTACACAAGTTCACAAATTAAATGTAAGTATTCTGAATGGGAATAGAACTCGGTACTAATCAGCCCACTGGTCGTCGTCAGAGCTGGGTCATCGTCAGAGTTAGCCAGTCTGGTGGCTCTTCAGCCCATGACGTTCGCCAAAACAACTCCTCACATCTCTGGCAGTCCCACAGGGGGAGGGGGAGAGGGGGAATAGTGAAAGTACATTTTGCAACTGCATTTCCCTCTTCCACACCTCAGTTGTGAACAAGCTGCCGAAGTACCAACACCTCAGTTGCGGTACGGCAGTCGATGAGTCAAAATCGACGAGACAGCACATGTGATTACGTAGTAACCAAAATTGCCTTGTCCGGAAGTCGAACCCAGTAATACAAAAATTTTAAAAATGAATTTAATGCCCAAACAGGAAACTAACTCAAAAACAAAGATTTCCAAACCCTCACCGGAAATCCAAAAATAAAAATAAAAAATTCCAAAATTGCCCTCACCGGGAATGGAACCGGAAATGCATGTGCACCAGAAGTGAATGTGCAACAAAGTTGAACGGAAGTGCACATGCAGAAAGTAGATCACTGGGTCAAAGGTCAAAGTGATACAATAACTGGTTCTACTCTTGCGTGTATGTCAATGTATTTGACATTTCAATACGAGCTCACGTAGATCGAAATTTTCAAATGGCATTTCACATACATACACGCGGTGGATCATTTGAATTCTTTCTTGTGTTTCAAAGTTCGGTTGGTCTTTTACCCATACAACCATGTGTAAATGAGAACTTCCCCGGCACTGAAACTCTACACGCCACCAGTAATCGACGACTTGTTCATCAAATACATCGTGATTGGTAGTGATTCGGTGTGCGCCGGACAGACACCTCACATACATCAACCGTACATACAAATATGTGAAGTTAAATAAAAGCTTGTAATAAAATAACAAGGTCACTGCTGAAAGTCGCATAGGTGCATGCACTGCGACTAGAACACTGCACGCCAGTTGAGACCCTTGCGCTTAGAGGTGATAGCGCATGTGATGCGCATATTCAGTGTCGCCCTTATCGCTCTCTCGCTTCGCGGCCTCCAACGAGGAGAAAAGCTCCAGGTATGTGGGAACCATAACACGACCTTGATCAGAACGTGCCTAGCTAGGTTCACAATCAGTTTTTGTACCTGAGAAACATCTGCAGTGGCATTGGCAGAGTGGTGAAGGGGGGGGGGGGGAGGGGGGGGGGTGCTTTCGTTGAGCTGAAGAACAACAGTAGATGTAGATGCTTGTATTATATAGTTTACTTATTAAATTTTTACTGTTTTATTACATCATTTTATTTACCTAATTTTTCAATTTAATTATAACTAACCATATTTTTCTTTTGTTTAACGTGACCATATTTCGTAGTTAGGGGGGTGAACCCAGAAACCCCCGTATTGTCTACGCCCCAGGATGTCTGCATACAGAAAACACGTACACACATGTGTGGTTTGTAGTTAATGTACTCGTCTTATGTCCAACCGATCACACTCGACTAGAAATTAACTTGATTTTTTTAGTGTAGTAGGAATTAATTGGCAAATTACATTTCATTTTATTTGCACCCATATTCTATCAGTACTTAGTGCACAGTATTTATTAATAATATCACACAAAATATGATAATGCAATATAAAAGTAAAATACAATTAATTATTACATACTATTTAGACGTACTCTTTTTAATGCGCAAAGGAAAATAATAATGTAAGCTTTCTATTAGAAATAAAAAGTTTATTTAATGTAATAAATTACGTCTTATTTTACTTTCCTCCTCCAATTGTAATGGCTTACTGCCTTCCGTACACAACATGACATAAAATATCGCCATTACCTACACGTGTACAGGTAGACGAGTATTTCTGATGACCATTAACATTCTGTGAAACTACCTTCTTTCATCCTGATACGTACACGTTTTTTTTTTACCGTAAACCGCAATGCTAACTACGCAGTATCTATTCTGGCTCGTGTATGTGTGTCCATGACTGCATACATATACTTACATACAGTAAATGTATATAAAGGCTGTTCACGATAAAGTGAGTAGTTTTGAAATCAACCTTAGAAAAAAGTCACTGCTCCTACCTGCATATATTTTAACGGGCGCACTGAGTAACACACGCCCAGTAAAGTTGGTAACGCTGGATGAAAAGTAGTTCCATATTTTAACGTAGAATAAAAAGTGCTAGGTAACCATTTGTGTTCCCTTAGATTATTCCTTTCGCTTTCTGGTGTTTTTTTTATGCATCGAAGTATAAAAATGATCATATTTGTAAAATATTTTCTTTTCCAATAATTTCGCAGTTTCACTGGACCGACGTAAGAATAAAGCGACGAGGCCCATAGCAATGTTAATTTTTCATAAGGCGGAAAAATACACAACGTGCATACAAGTAGATCTGAAGCAGGGCTTTCAAAAGTGCTCATTTTACCGTGAATAGCTTATATAAAAAATTATTGTCACAGCATTATTTTTGAGGTTTTGGTTAATTTCCTCAAGTAATTCATTCGATTTTTTGTTTCATTCACTGCTTGCGTATGTCCTTTTCATTCAGTATTAGCTCGCCCCAGTACGACAGATGAACCTTGTTATTTATGGCTGGCATGTTGTGATATTGTAATACATCGTGTGTTGTGTATCTTCTGTCATTGTCTGTAAACTTTCATGAAGATAAACAAATTATAAATCAAAATCAATATAAAATATTATTACAATTTGTCAGCATTAACCACATCTCATTTAAATTTACTCATATCAAGTAAATAGTTTCTTTTAAGTTTGAGTTGTTTACAAATCGTTAAACCTCATTTATTACGGAAACACGCAGAAACGAAACAAACGTCTAGTCTTATGAAATGTAGTTCGAAAGTGATGCCAAAACACAATAGGTAAACAGTCCAGACAGAAGTCGGTAGAGCAAAAATAAATAGAGAAAACCAAAGACAAATAATTGACTGATACTTCGTCACCTTGACGGTATGTTGAAGCTGCTCCATACTCATCTCTCTTCACCCTCATCGGCTCTCAAGACCTCGCTGCCCAAATCTCGTCACTTCACTTCATTTCACTCGTTTGAGAAATGCTGCGTGTTATTTCAACGTGAGTCGCCCTTCACTCTCCGACTCTGATGAACTCCTTTCAATTTGTTTGTGGTAACTGACGTCGGACGTATACAGGATGTGTCTACATTCCCATTACACATTGTAAGGTCTTGTAGTGGGGATCAAGACGGTTACGTTTTGCATAGGACCTTATGTGCGGAAACTTACAAGAAGGGCTCGATGTGACGACCAATGACGTATACACAAACACGGTACCTACGTACCATGTTCTGGTACACACGATCACCAATACCTGTAAGTCCAAGATCCGCCGCAGCCATAATCCGCGCCAGCAGTTCTTCCTGTTATTCCACAGAGGTCTGGTAAATAAAACCCTTCATCTGTAACACTAACTGCATCGCCAACAGCAAGGGACTCTGGCGATTATGGCTGCTGCGGATCTTGGACTTCCAGGTATTGGTGATCGTATGTGCCAGAACATGAGCCATAACTAAATATGTTTTGACAGGTTAGTGTTAATCATGACATCGCATCCACAATTATCTTAATTAGTTCGCTTTATATTGTTTAGCAACATTTATTAGACTCCAGCCTTCATTAAAAAAAGTCACGAATTTGTTGTGCTATTCCAAGTAGGTCGCTAATTTTAAGACTTTTAAATAAAATAATTTCGAATCTCGAATTTTAAGATGGCACGCCTCCCTTGTTGATTTCTGTAGCTGTGTTACTTGCACTTTACATCTTATTTCGCATATAAGGAATCGCGTTAAAGCGTTTCTACAGACAGATCAGAATAATCCTGTATGTATGTAGGCTATGTATAAATAAATAAATAAATAAATAATATATTTTGTTGCATTTGTAGAAAATACTTCTACAAACTGCGACGTTATTTGTACTACGAACAAAATACATTTCATTTTGCCTAAGTCATTTCTAAGTTACATGATTAACAAGAATATACATAGTATTGTTAGTCGCCAGTGCATCCGAGTTGGAGAAAGATGCAGGAGGCCTTGATACAAATAAAACGACTAAACTTAATTTCTCAATTTATGTACAAAGTTATAAAAATACGCACAACTGAAATATACAGCATTACAGTGTCTGTCTCGAATATTTCACTTATTATCTTATCAGTGAGCGCAATATTTAATGCAAATCTCAAATCTAATTATTGAAGCCCTTATCGCGGTCTTCATGCTAGCTGGAGTCAATTAATACTCTATTATTTACACATATACTCCAATAATGTCAATCGCCATACATTAACATCATTGCTAATGTCTACCGTTCACACATCTAACCCCACAGTTTCTCTCTCTCTTTCTCTCTCTCTTTCTCCCCCCTCCCTATGCAAGCAGACGACACTCACTCGTCACTATTGTCGCTCGTAGCTCACATGTTAACACACACCAGGCGCTCACCGTCGTACAAGACTCTCACACTCTCGACACAATACTTTTTCCTAACCTACCTGATTGCTAAGTGTTGAGTTACGTCTGAGGTAGGGTCGGGAACTAAGTACATGTCAGGCCTGAGGGAGAGAGCATGCTGCATCTAACTGTATGACGAATGTGAAGTTAAATATTTGCAGTCGTGTGTCCAGGAATTCCCCAAGGGGGTGCTGGACTCAGACAAATACCTACAACTCAGGAAGGATCAAGCCTCCAGGCGTCCTTCTTAATAAAAGTTTGCTTCTCTCATTAGTTTAATTTTGCTGCGATCAAAACCTTAATTGCACGGGGACCGCGGTGATGTAGTGGGCAGACTACTCGCCTCCCACTTAGGTCAACCCGGTTCGATTCCCGGCGGGGTCGCTATTGATTTTCGCAAGTGGGAATCGTGCCGGAAGATGCCGCTGATCAGCGGGTTTCCTCGGGGATCTCCCGTTTCCCGCGCCCTTGCATTCTGGCGTTGGACCATACTCACCTCGCTTCACCCTCATCGGCTCTTAAGGCCTTGATGTCAAGAGCCGTCTAAATTTCTTCACTCACTCACTTAATTACATGTTGCGTCAGAGATTATACACTATCGACCAAAAAGTAATTGGCCACCTGTCCACAATGTTTGCTCGGTGGTTGTCACCCCGTTAGAATCTCGTAGGGCCACCTCTTGCGGCTATAACAGCAGCCACCCTGTCTGGCATGCTCTCTACTAGTGTTTGCAGGACATCCACGGGGATTCGTCGTCATTCCTCTTGCAACCATTGCATGAGTTGAGCAATGGATTTTGGCCGCGCCTGACGAACCCTCACCTGGTGATCCAATTCGTCCCAAAGATGTTCTATAGGGTTGAGGTCGGGGCTCTGGGCGGGCCAGTCCAATCGGCGAACATTGTTGTCGGCGTACCACTGCATAGTAGCCCTTGAAACATGGCACCTGGCATTGTCATCCTGGAAGTAACACGGGTCCATTCCGTAAAAACGCCACAATGTTGGGAGCATTTCATTATCCAGAATGTTACAATAGGCCTCTGTGTTCATGCTACCACGGACAAACACCAGCGGTCCTACGCCGAAGGCCGTGAAACACAAGTCAACTGAATTACTGAATTACCTATCTTCATGGGTGCCCAATTACTTTTTGGTAGATAGTGTATAACGCAGAAGTGACGAAGTATATCACAAATACATCGTAACAATTCGTCATAGCAGACTGAGTACAAAATATCACAGCATCTCTGCAAAAAAAAAAAAAAAAAAAAAGAATTGTGTGCCCATTCATTGTCAATCTGGCGGCCTTTACTAAGTTAGGGAGGGGCAGACCCGTAGATTTTAACTTAGTGAAAGGGAAAAAAAGGGAGGAGGGGTTGAACTAAATTTGAAAAATACATATCTTTTGCAGTATCAATAATACAAGTAGGAAACTTACTTGCATTTGGAAAACTTTTATGTTTCTATAATATCCTACATTGTAACCCGAAAATTAATTTTTCTTTATTAATATTTTTAAATGAAAATTAAAGACGTCTAGCTATTCCTCATACTTAACCAATAACTACAAAAGTGCATGTACTTGAAATAAAAAAAAAGTTCTTAGCATAATTTTTTGCGGTAATATTATAGGATAATACAATTCAGTCTACAAAATTGAATAAAAAAATAATTAATTACAGTATAAATGCTTAATGCAATAAATAACGCATGTGTGAATAATAAATGAATCGTCGACGGGGGGAACATTACAATTAAGGTAGGCTGGTAGAAAATGTGGCGAAGTAGGTTGAGAAGTGGTCTTCCGTTTCCAACGCTGTTAAATATCAGTGATGACATCCTGCAAATAAAGAATAAAATATATTCTGAATCGTAGGAGAGGGTTTCGCAGTGACGCCTGCAGTAGCTGTTTAGACGTAGACATATGGGGGGGGGGGTGGGTGATGGGGAAGGGTGCCGGCTGGCAGTGTGGATAGGAAAGGTCGAGTGAAAACGGGGAGTGAGTGCGAGTGTAGTCCGTGACGTCACGGTCTGGCTGCAGACGTGGCTCGCGCATGCGCAGTAGCAGCCCGGTGTATCACTCCGCGCAGGCAGCGAGCAGACGTCTGATGTGAATACACGAGCCGCGCTACGTATGTACCACAGCGAGACGCAGCTAGCACGCGCACTCATCGCTCTGATCTGTTACACGACCGCCTCGCCTGCTTGCCGTTCCACAACTAGGTACGTGTAACACAGCCTTTACCCGAGCTTACACGTGCGAAACTGCATTCACTGGCCGCTAATTTTCAACATACAAACTTTATATATATATATATATATATAATGTGTGTGTGTGTGTCTCTCCCCCCCTCTCCTGTTAGAGAAAACATGAAACTGATTCATGTAAGAGAGAAATTCTTTCTGTGGCAAGGAAAGTGAATGCCTTCGTGGATGAGATACCTAGTTAAATCTTATTTGCATTTTATAATAAAAATATTTACTTGGTTCACAAGTATTTTACAAGTTTGTTATTTCATATAGGGTAATTTTATTAATAATATATTTTTTAAGTACTGTGTAATTTTTGCCTTAAATTTTTTTTATTCATTTATGTTAACTTCTTGCCATTCCCATTTTGTATATACTATATTGCTTAAAAAGTAGTTGACTAACGTGTAGATACTGTACCGTCAATCGTAATAACGATAACATAAACAATATCAGTGTGTTCATATTCTGACTGAGAGCCGCGTTCAGAGCTCCTTATCCACCGTCGTGGATGTGATTGCAGCTGCCATCATCAGTTGCCTTGGCGCCATTCTCTGATGTATCGGCAGTAATTCTGGTCTTTAAACATTAGTTTGTCACGCCAATGCACGCTTGCGTTTTACCTAAAAACTCTATTCCACGAATAAAGGTGAACGCGGTGGTCTAGTGGTCAGACAACTCACCTACCACCTGGGCGAACCATGCTCGATTACCCGCATGTTTTCACTCGTGGGAATCTCGCCGGACAATGCCGCTGGTCGGCGGGTTTTCTCGGGATTTCCCACTTCCTCCGCCCGCATTCTGGCACTGCTTCATACCTACCTCGCTTCACCCTCATCGGCTCTCAAGACCTCGATGTTACGAACCGCCTAAATCTCTCCACCCCACTATCCAAGAATCACTTTACAAGATGTAGCCTATATTGTAACAGTTGAAACGATCAGACCTGTTTCAGGCTTCCACGAGGCCCACGGCCGACCGCATCCACCGGCAGGACGTCCGCACGGGCATGCCAGTTAACACCGACGAACGGTGAACCGACAGCGTGAAAATTGTTCAGTTTTTGTTCTTCTGGTCGCCACGACATTGGAACGAATCAGCCCGCCATCAGCAAGCGAAAATAAAACACAGTTCGTGGTCTTTTTGAAGTAGTAACTGTATCCACAGGATTATATCGCATTACTTTATTACAGAACACGTGACTCATTGACACTGAAGCTCCTGCGACAATCAAAGCTGAAACTTGCACAATTTCAACTGTCACAGGAACTAAAAGTAAATACCTATTTTGTTATTTTACGGCATTCACAGTGCCGATGGCAGCGGGTTTATTCCGCAACGGGCAATGATATTGAATGTATTCCGTATTACCACATCTACAACAACGTTATTAACTTCCGCTCTTCCACCCTTTCACCATCCACTCTTCACGTATATCACTATCTTCTGCCTACTTTCCTTTTCCTTTGCTTTCACAGATTCCTCTCGAACCATATTTGTTTCCTCTAGTAGTTGGCAAATAAAGGTGGCATTTTGATCTATACAACGCCACACTAAATAATAGAAATTCAGAAGTTGTATACATATTTCATTCCAAAATCTGAATCTGCAGATATTTTACTATCTTTGAAATGTCGCATCACTTTATTTTAAAATATTTGCTCAAAACTATTTTTAACTATCTAAATGTTTTGTTTTATCGATTCATATTGAACTAATACTAAGATTCCTTTTAAGTAACACAATTTTCATAGTTACAAACTTGACCGGAAGGAGCCAATTAAAAACAAAATAACAGATAGCATTAATGTAAGTATCGGTTTACAAACTGCTGGTATTAAAGCAACGTACAATATTTGACCATGGAAAAAAATTATCGTTTGTGTAGACAGAGGATAAATAATTTGCGTAAAAGAGAGCCGCAATGAAATAATTTGCAATTCTCTTGAAAATAGTAGTTTCGAGATTCTGGCAACCGAGTTAGAAAAGTTTTTCTCCTTTCCCCTGAATTCAGACAACACGCACTGCACATTTACATTCCAGGTCACATAACCTCAAGAGAAATATTAATGCCACCCGCAATACACCATTGAATTTCAGGTAGAATAACCTCTGCTTTACACGGACAAAGGTAAAAATTGACATTTCCTGGTTAAACATTACCATTTTCGACAAATAAAAAAATGCTTGTACATCTGGAACTTTATAAACTTTATAACGGCAGCAATTAAACATTTACACAATATAGTAATTAATTATAAAGTAATTTAATAAACAATGTTTTAACTTTTTTTTTTACCTAAGATGTCCGTAGGTTTATGACATTTATTTACACCACCAATTGAATTCATGTATAATATATATGAAATTATAAATTGTAATATACTGTTATACATTGTCATAATTTATTTCAAAAATAGAAATAACTTAATTTGACTGGTTAAAACCGTACTATACAAAACACTGTGAAAGCTCAATTTATGCATGGATTGACGCTGGATTGATCGATGGACTGACTGCTGGTTTGACGGATGAATTGACTGCTGCATTTATCGATCGATTGCTGCATTTATGGATGGATTGATAGATGTATTGATGGATGAATTGACTACTGGATTGATCGATTGATTTATTGCTGGATTGATGGGTGGATTGATTAATTAATGGATTTATTCATGGATTGTTTGAAGGATTCATGGATTTATATAAGGATTGACTGATGGATTAATTGATGAATGGATTGCCGATTGATGGATATATTGATTGCTGGATGGATTGATTGTATGATGTATTGATATATTTCTGGATTTAGGGATTGATGGATAGTAGGATCGATCGATGGATTGATGGATTTACTGATAATTGATTGAGGGATGTATCGATGGCTTGATCGATTGATTGCTGGATTGCTTTATTATTGGATAAATTTATTGATGAATTAAATGATTTACTGATTTATATATTGCTGGATTGATCGATGGATTGATCAATTGATTGCTGGAATGACATGGGTTTATAGATTTACTAACAGACGAATTGATTAATGTATTTATTTATCGATGGATTGAGTGATGGTTTGCTGGCTTGATGGATTGGTTGAAGACTGATGGATTACTGGATTGATTACTGAAATTATGGCTTAATTAATGTATTTTGCCATATTGATGGATTAATGGATTATATGAATAATTTATGGATTGATGTATTCATTTATGGATTGATTGATGGTTTGAAGTACTGATTGGTATGGCTATGGATATATATATATGATATATTGCTTGATCGATTGATTTATGGATTGATGTATAAATTGGTAAATTGACTAATTTATTGTCATATTGATTTATTGATGAAATGATTGGAAGACTGATTGCTGGATTATTGGCTGGACTGATTTAATGAATGCTCGATTGATAGAATACTGGATTGAAGAATTGCTGGATTTATTGATGGATAGATTGATGGATAGACTGACTGAATATCGGATTGACTGACTGATTGTTTGCTGGACTTTTGAGTGATTGACTGGTTGATTTATCGATATATTGAGTGATGGGTTGATCGAATGATTGATGTATTGATTGATTGAACAATTATTTGGTGGACTGATTGATGGATGAATTGATTTAGTGATGAATTGGTTGATTTATGTATTGCTAGGTCGATGGATAGGTTGATCGATGACATGCTAGAGAGATTGATGGATTGATTAATTTTATATATGATTGATTAATTGATTGCTTATTTGATAAATTGATTGATGGTTTAATAGTGCGATTGTTTGCTTGGTTGTGGATTGATTGAAAGATTTATTACAGTGTTTATTGATGTATTGACAGATTGATGGATTAGCCGGTCGTCTAATTGATGAATCGATTTATGTATTGATGGTTTGATTGCTTGAGGGATTGATGGATTGACTGCAGGATTGGAGGATTGATTTATTTATTAATTGATGAATTGATTGATGGATTGAAGGTTTGATTGGTATATTGATTAATATAATGTTGAATTGATGGCTTTATGTATTAAGTGCTTGATCGATTGATTGTAGGTTTGATACAGAATGATTGATGGAGTGATTGATAATGTTAACTACTGACATGTTGATTGATGTATTACTGGATTGATTGATGGATTGATTGACGGATTACTGGATCTATTGCTAGAATAATGGACGGATATATTGCTGGATTAATTAATTCCTGGATAGCTGAATGGATTTAATGGCTCGATGTGGTTATCCGAAAGCCATACTGACAGACAATGGCACAAAGTTTACGAGCCATCAATGGCAAACCGCCTGTCAAGAGTGGGGGGGTAGAAATCTGGACTACCCCTCCCTACCATCCAAGCCAACCCCACTGAATGGAGGAACCAGGAGATCAAGAAGTGCCTCTGTATCAGTGTGGGAAATGATCACAAGCATTGGGATAAGTACATCCCTACCATACCGTTTGCACTTCGACGCTGCACCGAGGCCATCAACACCAGTCTGAGCGTTCTACTCCTCGGATAGACATTACGCCGACCCGGCGACTGGCAGTGGGAAAGAGAGCTCACTGACATGCCTCAACCTGAGGACATCTGGCTAGCAGCCCTGGCTCGCACCACGCGTGCCCAGAAAGCCCAGGCTGCCTACACTCCTAAGAAATACCCCCAACCGAAAACAGGGGTAAGAGAGTTCAACTTGGGGGAAGCCGTCCTCCTGCGAAGTCACCCCCTCAGCAAAGCCAGCAACCAATTCAGCGCTGGCCTTGCTGATGAATAGGATGGACTGTACCGCAAAGTAGGCAAGCGAGACACATACTGGGCCGAAGATTTACGCGGACGGATCCAAAAGGCCACCCGAGGCCAGATACGTCCATACCCAGGGGACATGCCAACTTTTGGGGAAGATGAAGAAGACACACCTAGTCAATCAGGGGATGAAGACGAACCCCCACCCGAAAGAGTAGCACCCTATACAGAGCCAGGTCCTTCGACGAGGCCAAAACCGAAGCCCATCATAATTGACAAGGCTCCTAGTTACGTCGCGTCATGGAAACCAGATGTAAAATTTCAAGGTGCATTTTCAGTCAGATCAATGCCCTCGACGCCACGCAGCTACGTCGAGAAGCTAGCAGCCTAAACGAAATCAAGCTGCTCCGAATTATCCTGGCAGAGTCCCCGTGACAGAGAACCCCGTCAAACACACTGTCTATCGAGCCACATCAGTGAGCAATCGGAAGCACCCTCGGTGACAGGGGTAGGAATCACCCAGGTACCTACCTGTACACCTGGTAAAACTATGGAGCCGGAAGTCGAGGCCATCCCAACTTCAGCGAAGTCATCCTCCAACAAAGTAGTACAGAATGCCACTAGACCACCGGAACCCAAGATGCCGAGCTCGGACAAGAGTGCTCCGTCCCAGCCTCCTGTTACACAGGAAACACTGCTACCCGGGGCGTCGAGCTGCAACAAACGTGCTCCGTCCCCACATCATGTGATGCAGGAATACCCGCAGACCTGGATGTCGAGCTGCCACATTGGAAGTGCTCCACCCCCATCATCTTGCTACGCGAGAGACCGCTTTCGTCGAGAACATCGATGCCACCCACAACCCCAACAGGCACATCACCCGCAGTGGAGGTCGATGTAAATCTCACTTCCACTGCCTTGCCCAAGGAACTGGCCACCGAGACCATTGATGCCATCCACGACCTGGTACCACAACGAGCTGTGATGTCCGCAGTCGGGGTGGAGATCTTTCTCCCCCGCACTGCCCCGTCAGAGAAACATCCTGCCCTACGGGTAGGAACCCATGCAGTCAGGGTGGAAGGCTTTGTACTACCCGCACTGTCTCAAAGTCCCTTGAACGAGTGCCTTCCTACTTTGTTACTGCAGAAACAGACGCCCCAAGCTGCCCGATACCCCCACATACCGCCAAAGCTGCCCACACGCCTGGCCGGTACCGGGAATCACCATGGAGACCCGCAACCAGGTATATGTGGCCATACCCTCTACAAGCTGCCTATCGTCCAAAGTAAGTGCGTGAAGTTTAAAAACAGTGTAGTAACCATAAACCACTACTACATGCATGTGATAAAGGGACTCATTATAGACCGGTCATGTACACCACAGTTAATTTAGCCGCAAGCAAAAGACAGTGGCGTAAGCAGAACAATCACATTTAGGCTCAATTAAAATTTGAAAATATCAAGTACAGTTTCAAGAGTTTCAAGTATAAAGAACCAACTTGGTAAATGAACTAGTAATTAGTCACTCGACTGCGTGGTAATTTACTTTTTATATAGAATCGTAAATAGCTGAACGTTAGTAACTTTTGATAGACATTTTACACCTCACGGTTCATATGTTTCAGTGGCCGACAGCCCACTTTAATAAGCAGCATTACAAATGGACGCTCACCAGTGTGACAGTAATGGCTACCATAAGTGAATCATGTAAACACGCTCACCACAGTGCCAGTGATTAAGTTGAAGTCAGACACTTCCGATTTCACAATGACATTTTAGCTTTTTATATTTTATAATGATCATCCATAAATCTGTCTTGACGTGTAGGTAAACCTATACATGTCACCATACGTTTTGAAAGTGTTTATGTGAAGTTCGCTTACATGAAGAATGCAGTCATATAAGAGTGTGTTTTCAGTATGGACTAAAGTGAACATTCCTTAGGAACTTACCTTGAACATTCCAAAGAAGATAAACAGTGTACATACTAGCTGTTAGACCTACAATATAAGATGTACGCTCGCTAGGGATAGCTATGTTAGTTTTTTTTATGCTTTTCATCATTAAATCTGAATTGACGTGTAGGCGCACACACATTTTCATACGTTATGAAAGGGTATATGTGAAGATCGCTTACCAGAAGAATGCTGTTTTGTAGGAGGGTATATTTATGTGTATGTTTTTATTTGTATGTGCCTTTGTTTGCAATATTTGTACACCTACTCAGTTATCAATCAAAGACTCAGCGTTTAAAGCTCCCCAAATCGGGTGCAAGATATTTTTAACTTCCATTTTTGAGTGTTTATGTGTATTGTATTCAGTGACCATGTCATGCACTGCTTTGTATTCGTTTAGTCGGTCAACCCAGAAAGCGAAGAAAGCCAGAAAGAGGGAGGGAGAGAGAGGGAGGGAGGGAGAGAGAGGGAGGGAGAGAGATAGAGAGGGAGAGCGATACAGAGAGGTAGGGAGGGGGAGTTGGAGGAGATGGAGGGAGGGAGATAGGGGAGTTGGAGTGAGGGAGATAGGGAGGGAGGGAGATAGATTGAGAGAAAACCAAGGTCGCCAGCCGGCCTCCGCTCCAGATGTTTCGCTTCGCCGGCCGGACTACCACAGCGCTCAGAACACACGCTGCAGCAGCGGTCAAGCACCCCAAAATTATGGGTCCCGCCTACCAGTTTGGGAAAAAAAAATTTTGCGTGCCTTATCACGTCTACTGATGTCTACCTAGACCTTCCAGAGAGGGGGCCTACGCCTTTCTCCGCCACCTTTTCCACGATGAGTCTTCATTGCAACGGAGAAGATGGGGGGGGGGGGGGGGTGAATTGACGCGTGCCGCTTATACAACCAATCTAATACAATTACGACTCATCGCCAACAGTGCCTCTTCCACAATTACCAACACGATACTTTGCCTACCCTACAGGCAACAGGAACTTATGAGCGAATCCTTCTCACCTGGAGGATAGGCAACCCAGGAGGCATGCCCCTTCCCAAAATGAGAGCCAACAAGCTGCCCAGACCTCAGGCAAGGCCGAGAGACACAGATGAGGCATGAAGCAGAAACGCTTATCATTTTTTCCCCAAGCCAACAAGGGCAGGAGGACATCACGCCTCCACCGCACTGGCAGCCAACAAGCTTCCACTATACAAGTCAGGCCTCTGCAGTCATTCTTACGCATTCTTCTCGAGCGACCTCCCACAGCACTAAGTCAGGGCTCCTGGGGGAAACAGCAACACCACAACCACTAGAAACACCTTCACACCGGGAGGCATAACAGACTCAGGTTGCTTCTCACCATTCATCCTAGTGCAAACGCACAACCAGTAGAGGCTTGACGGCCCCCACAGCTCCACGTCCCTGATCAGCCCGCATACTGTGGGGGATCAGTGGGGGGACTTATTGAGCTTGTGCTGACAAGTCACTAATGGGTTACACTGTTAACCTTACTGTCTAAGTGCATCGCGTAGACTATAGAACTGTTTGCCGTGTGCCTCACAAGAAGAGGAGTGGTAGAAAACGACGGGAACAATATCTGGCTCACTCTGCTCTCAAGCCGTGAATTGCACTACCACGTCCTACGCAGGAGAGGCAGGTGGTACAGGACAGCGCCACCGCACTTAGACTTCAGGCAGTCGTGCCTGCTTCGGTTCTGGTAATTGACTTCCCACCTTGTATCTGCGCACCTGTGAAATCTCCGGTCCGGCCTAGACTGAATTTGCCGCATCTAGGTGAAACCAACCTTGACTGCAACACCCAAGAAGAAGGCGTGAGTGAATACTAACGAACACCTCTTGCCTCATGCCAACTATCTTAACGAAACTACCCCGCTTTTGGTCTAGCGAAAAATCCTCAACCAACGTGCCAAGTCAGTCTAATCGGCTACGTGTCAACTTGTTTACTGACGAATTGATGTAATAAATTGAATGATAAAAGTATGAATTAAATTGTTTTATAATATAGCTCTTTCTCTCTACCTCTAGTTACGCTACCCCATGATTAGCAACCTTGTCTGGTATTAGTTCCTGTTAGGACAAACCGGAACAGTATGGTGTGCATTTATTTTGAGGGATTACAGCAAAATAAAAACTTGTTGGCCATCAGAGCTTTTGTACTGATGCTGTTGTCAACGTGGTACGTGACTGGCACTCCACTCCACTCCACCTGTCTTCTCTGGGGTGTGACCATACATTATTGCATAATTGGACAAGTGATGTGATTTACTCTTAACATAAGAAGTGTGCTCATAACAAGAGCCAGATTCAGGACTATACAATCTATGCAGTTGCCTATGGCAACAGCTTCTACAATGCAATCTTTTCGTTCTCGTTCTCAATTATGTCAAAATTTTTCAATTTATAAATTATGATTATTTGAGGAAAAATATCAGTTTCTGTCTCCTCTAACATCACTAGAATTTTGTTATACATGGTATCACTGCATGACAGTTCAGACTATTAAATTGGACAATTGAAAGATATCTTGTCCAAGAAACATTCTGATTACTGACCAATGAAACAAACACCAAAATACTTACCCGATACTTGCCAAGTGTTGAAAAAATTGGTTTTCATTACACTTAATGACAAGAAATCAAACTAAATTGCAATTAATAAAGTCTATTTATTTAAAAAATTTCATGACAGTGTAAATAACATATGACATTACTAAATAAATATCAGCTTTAAAATATTTCATTTCTATTTACATAATGTCCAGCTGATTCTTTGTGCATACATGATCACAGATTACAATCAAAACCAAACAGGTAACACATCTTTGGTAATAACAAATTACTCACTTCCAAAATCTACTCTTTGGTATCTTTCAAATATACACTTTTCATATGTACAACAGGTAACATAACTAGAACAAAAGCAAATTATAAATCACAAATTGTTGGTAAAAAGAAAATACAAAAATATATAAGTTAAAAGACAACTCATAATAATTCATTAATCCAAATCTTGAGTGTGTACTGGTTTCAGTTAACCCGACTACTAAACCAGGGTTAGGAAAAAGACTTGCGGTCAATCAAGAGTCGCGGTACTCTTAATTTGCAGACAGAATGTGCTCTCTCTCTCTCTCCCTCCCCCCCCCCCCCCTCTGTGTGTGTGTGTGTGTGTGTGTGCGCTTGCGTGTATTAGTCGAAAGCACCGCTCCTTACAGGGAATGCTTCATAATCTTAGTACTTGCATGTACACACTTATCTTGGGTAAACAAATGCTCTGAGAACAAAACTCTTTCCAGAAAACGTTATAAAAAAGCAATTGTTTAGAGCTGCCACTTTTATCTTATACTATTCATTATATATTCAAAGAAAAAGATAGTGAAAACTCTTAGAAATAGCATTTCCAGGGCTCATCAGTGTAGTTTCCTTGATGGACAAGAGGAGAGTACAAAGAGGTGTCTACTCTGACTTACATCACACGTGAGAACATCTGCCACTGCTACAGATCTAACTTAAGAGGAATTCAGTTACACACACAGAAATGCATATGTGCATAGAGTTGGGAGGAATTATCACGATGTTTCCATACGGCCAGACGTGGTCTTTACTAGGGATTGCCTTGAAACACTTACTATCTCATTTGTGTCTGGTCTAGCAAATCTTAATACACTCACATATGAGTGCTCAAGGCTCTACGAAAGTACTGTGCCTCCTACGTGCACAATATCCTGTACGTTATTCCGTTCAGTCCATCAAAAATAAATGCAATTTTCTGGACTTCACAACAATAATTTTTCTGAATAACTTATACATGGAAAATGAAAATGTACACACATAAGCTTGGCATCCAGGCGAATAATTTGAAAAAAATTATGCAAATCAAACGAGACCTGACGGGTGTCTAGAAATTTACTGCAGAATGTGTGGTCTGTACATCACATATTCATATTCTCACCCTTTATAATTTACTGCAAGGGTAAATATTTCACAGTTTCACACAGACTGTTTAGTTGAACTATACTTGGATTTTATCTTGCAAATATTTTAAAATTTGTGAATAGCATAAGATAAATTGATAACATTAATTTTGGAGATTGCAATGAAACAAAGCACTACACAGTTAACATTTTAAGCCATTTGCTTCAATATTTTTTTACAATAAGAAAAGTAAGTAGAGATTACGTTTCACTATATCCTAGTATTTAAAAAATAAGCAACACTAACCGACATAGTATGTAATGTTATAACAACTGTGTCTGCTTTAATGTAAAAAGAA
This sequence comes from Dryococelus australis, assembly GCA_029891345.1. Lineage (NCBI taxonomy): Eukaryota > Metazoa > Arthropoda > Insecta > Phasmatodea > Phasmatidae > Dryococelus > Dryococelus australis. The sequence continues at coordinate 62,868,338 of CM057008.1, forward strand.
AGAACCCTTTGTATTTTAGCTGCCAATAACTTTGATTACGACACTTGTACGATGGCTCCATTCTATTACTCCTGATGAGTACTGAAATCAAGGATGGTTCATTAGTGTTTGTCACGAGTAAAAGAACACCAAAAAGTATTGTCCATCAAAGGCATAGTTTCAGAAAGCAAGACAAGAGAATGGTACTCATTAAAATTAAAGAAATAGAATTAAACTACTAATTTTGGTAATAAATTTTAATTAAGTAAATTCTGTTTTCATTTTATTTTTCTAGTGATTTCGTAAATTTCAAAGGTATCTGTAACAGATTTTTATGACCATGTGTCCTTTTTTCCAAAATCACTCATCTATGATTGCATCAGGTTATCATTTGGTTGCATTACAGAAACACAATAATTCTTAAATTAAATCAATCTCAGCAATTTCAAACTTGGCAGTAAGTGTGTGAACTTTGGTGTAGTTGGCACTTCTGCACGACCGCCTCCTCAGCCACGCCAACTCCCATCACCTTCTCCCTGCCTGCTAAGAACATACACAGCTCTCCCCATCACAACTAGCCAATGACACTCTTTGAACACCAAGCTTACTAAGAGCCCCAGTGAAAATACATTTCTTTCACTCACAATCAAAACCTTAAGAATGAAAGTCAGAATAACGTTTTGTAAAATAATTTTTTAATTATTATTTTAAACCTTAAGGGGCCGCCTAACTGGTGCTTGAACTACAATGCACGGTGTGGGAAACACTGTACCTGTTTTTCCACGAAGCTATTACATGTGCGTCCTACGTGCTCAACTACAAAAAGAACACACACTTCTGACTACGGCCGTTGATTGCTTTCAAGATGTCATACAAATTAGAAACAACATTTCAGAGCATTCCAACATAGCTAAAAATTACTCTTTCAGAATGCTGTATCTCAAAATAATTGTGTCTGATACATACAAAGATACTCGAGGGCCCGGCCGGAATTGAACATTGCAACATACTTGCCTCCAATATGATGTGGTCGTCACAGCTTAAAGTGCCACATGTACAAGCAGCATGATGAGCTCACCCTAGAGCTTTATGATTAGTGACTATGCTGCACATTACTGAGAATGTAGCTCTCATTGCTCAGGACTCGTAGCCCCAGATAGGTGGGATCATCACGCACCAACTACTGCACATGTGTACTGATTGTAGCAAAGTTGTTCCAAGTGGCACGCAGTGTCTTCTATTGACGTTATAAAAACCTGTTACATCACCTCTCTCGTATTTTATAAACTGTTTTACCTCTCTTAGTTAAGGGTGCTGGAAGGTATAAAAGTTCATTATTTTATATTTGTACAAAATATCATTCACCTTTTACACATTACTTACAAGTAACCTTTCCTCACATGAAAAAAATGAAGACAGCACATTTTTGGAAAAATTACATGTTAAAGTCACAATTTTAGTATTTTTGGAACTTAAAAAATAATACAAATTAACTTACTGACTGACACATACAATTTAGCTTAAATAAGATAACAAGTGTTGCTTCAAGAACTCTCTAAAATCTCACTACGAAATGATTTTCAATTCTTAAAACTGACACGTGATGCATTCCTGCCAGTGGCGTCTCGTTAGGGCAAGCAAGCCAAGCAGTGCTTGCCCAGACAGCTTCCTGACAATGTTATGTTTAAAATAAATGTTAAATTCTAACTTATATTTAGGCTACTTTAAGGCAACTTTTCACTCATGTGGCACATATTCTACTCAGGAAACAATACTGTACATTATAAGAAAACAACATGTTGGCTAGTAAAACCAAGATGTTTGGAAGCGCTGTAAGTAATGCTTTCAGCAGGTAGGCGGTCACAATGGTTTCCCAGCCGACGGAGGGACGGCAGGGTAGGAAGGCCGCCCACAAAGGGGCGGGGGATTATGGCTGCGTTAACCTGTGTTAGAAGCTACGATGGCAGTGGTTTTCTTCACTGAACTGAAGCGGACATAGCCGAAGCTGGCCTAGCTGCAGTCAGTTGGCGTGGAGTAGTTTACAGTAACTAGATCAACGCGTGGGCCAGTTCGCGTGCACAACTCAAATCATATTTTTTTATTTAATTTTTCACTCGGGCAAATTTTATGTTAAAAAATATTAATATTTTTACAAGCAGTCTAGTTTATATTTATGTATGAAAAAATGTTTACATGGCACCATTTTGCACCTTGAAATACAAATTTTCCCAGGGGGGACCCCCTGACCACCCCTCAATCTTTATTGGGGAGACCATCACTATTATCCCCTGCACACAGTAGTTTGCCCATTAAATTATAGAATGCATCACCACTGATTCCTGCACTACTGAAGAGTGCGCTCTACCAGACATCTTGAATAACGGAAATTCTTATGGGCAAGTCACAACCCAAATAAAATCGTAATAGAGGCAAGACACATGGCCAATACAGTTGACGGAGCCTCAACGGAACCTACAAACCACATGCGCCTAGCTTTTACTGTTCATCTGCAACACTCCTTGCCGCTGCAAGGGCAGCAGGCCTTCCAGTGGAGTCACTGCCTCTCTGATTGCACGAGGGTAATATATATCGCCACCTTCATGTCAAGCGCCAGTGCCGCTGTGATAAGGATCCAGGAACCCACGTCATGTGTGCGACATCAGACGCTCCACCCCCGAGAGACAGGGCTAAAACCCTCGCACCCTTCCGAGTACCCCCAAATTGGGAAATTTAGTATAAAAGGAATCCCAGAGTGGAGTCAGGGAAATTTGCGGCACCTCTCATTTCGCTGTGAAGGCATGAGGGTGTTAGCACAGGGCCGAGACCCTTACCCGCGCCAGTGGCCTTGGAAGAACCAGTGGCCGTCTACCACCTGCTAGCTCCTGAGGACCAGCCAACTTCCAAGGCCCTCAACCTCTTTGGCAGCCGCCAACAACGTCCCGGAGGACCTCGAAATATAGAGGCCTTCCTCCTCTTCAGGTCTCTGCCAGCAGCTCCGGAGGATCATCAACGCCATCCCAAGGACACTGCCGACATCCTACGCCCAACCTTCCTCACCTCTTCCTGCCATTCTACCCCTCCAGGAATTGTTGGTCATGATGACAAAGTCTCCTTTGGGAACCCTTGAGGCCAAAGCCAGACCATCTCCTTTGCTTTTCTTTTTAAAGAGTCTTTCATTCGATTAATAGGTCCCTTAGGAACACATCACATTAAATTCAATTAGAATTAAATTAATTTTGGCTGTTTCAAAGTTAATTATCTCTCGCCTCGCTAGAACACACATACATTTAAATTTTTTTACCAGGTCGTCTTACCAGGCTTAATGTAAAAGCGGCGTAAGAAATAAAATTGTTAAAATTATTTTTATTTTTATATTTTTGCATCCAGGAGAACGTGGAGATCACATATTTAATTTTATGTTCAATAGAAACATACATTTCTATATTAATATTATGTGGTTGATTATTCTGTTGATTACAACTTTGGTATACCCAGTGTGTTAAAATATTGAGATTTTCATTAGTTATTTTCTCAGTATTTTCAAGTGCTCAGTTCTATGTTAGGGTAGAGTTGGTTGCACGTATCACAGCCACTAAGGCAGGAAAATCACAATTTAAGAGGCAGACCGAATTATGCCAGCATAATATATTGCATATTGTGTTGGTAGATTATCTGGAGCGCCCAAAGCACTAGGTACACATTTCTTCTTGTGAAATCGAGTGTCTTGGATAGTCCCTTACTCTGAGCCTGTTGGAGAATGACCTGGTTTGGAGAGGCGATTGTCTTTGTCACTTGACCAGCACTAGAAAACTCACCTAGATCTGTTTGACGTAAACAACATGGAAAATCCGAAGCTCTGTTTCAGTGCTGGCAATGGCCGATAATTCCATCCACCGCCGTTAGCTCGGCCGGATGCTGAATACTGGGGTGGAATTGCATATTGTGAACTCAACTTAACTAGTGTACACAGCTATGGCATTTTTCATCGGCTCTGCCTTAATTATTCTTCTTCTTTTTTTATTAACCCTTATGCCTTAGGCAAAGAAAGGCAGAAGTAAACATAAATTGAAGGCTATATTAAGACAGCTTGAGCACGAGATACTTAGTTTACCTACTCCAATTATAGAGGAGTAGAACCCCTTGTTCTTACCACCTACCAGACTGGAAGGATGAATCGGTTTTGAACATTTACTGATTGTACAATTCAACCACTCTCTCATTGGCTTAGACGCAACACTGTTACCTGACTCATTCACATATATTCCACCCATCTGCCTCATGAGACACTCGCCTGCACAGCTCCACCGCAACCAGTCGGCCGCTGTCGAGCCGCCAACCCCTGCTACCAGCCAGCCGGCGAAGAGGAGCGCGCCGCTGCCAAGCACTTCTCTGGCAAAGCGACGAACATTTGTGGTTTCTATCTCTCTTGACATCGTTCCGACCAGCAAACCAACCCGACAAAATTTATACATGGGAACATTACCGTAACGATCTTGAATTCCTAAGGTATGCTACTCACGAATTTGGCATCGCATATATTGAAGGCCTCTCAGAGTAAATCCAGGGATATATACTGCAAAGCTATCAGTGTAAAGTTGATCCTCCTTAAACGCTGGGCATTACCGAGAGTTTGTGTTCGACCGTAGCTGTTTTAGATTTTGTTTTGAGGTTTCAGTCTTCGTTTAACTACCCGTGTGTTAACCTCTTTTTACACTAGGGGAGTATATAAGATCATCCGCAGACTCACCTCAAAACTTACTCAAATGAACAAAACTTTCACATATTATTGGTTATGTGGTGTGACAGACATCACCTTTCAGAAATCCTTGTAAATTTTCTGTAACTATTTTTGTTTTATTTTATTTTACATGCCAAAAACACTAGAATTGTGAATTTAACATGCCGTAACACAAACTATGCCATCTAAATATTTTTAAGCAAGGAAAGAAACAGTAATTAAGTAACCTCTACAAATTGAAGAGCACTTTGTGTATGGTGACCTGCACTCACTTTCAAGTTCCAAATTTACTGCAGTTTAAGACATATGTACACAGAAATGATAAACCAGCTGAGACAAGATCTGTCCACCAATACAATCTAACTAAACTTTAATAAAGATTTGATTACTAATTGCTATGTAACCAGACTAAGTAACTGATGAAATTATTTTGCCACTGCATAAAAAAGATATACAGTAGCAAGCTTTTGTAATCCTCAACAGATTTTGCAAATCTATTTATGTACTATTCATTTAAGGGCTGGTTGCACTATCATCAGATAAAGCACAGTGGCTGAAACGTATTGTCCAGTAAGGTATAAATTGAGTTATAGGAACCTGAATTGCTGTTAGCGAAAATTCTATTAGTATTACAACTGCTCAGTTAAACACTCTTTCACTCATTAAAAGTAAAAAAAAACCAACAAAATAGTTTACACAGTCAAAAACTACCTGTCCCTATTAGTCTAAGTTGTTCTGCAAAGAAATTCATTGATTTAGGAAATAGATAAAATTTTTTTGTAAGAGTTAGCTAAATGTTTGGTAACAGGTACACATCAACACATGTGAATCAGTACCTACAATATCCAACATGATTATAATTACGATTATGCTATTTCAAATAAACTCAATGACATATTTTCTGAAAATTCATTCATTTTTAATCATACGTGTCTTCTTGAACACTTAAAATACATAAGAATCTAATAACATGACACAAATGTATGGGGCTCAAGAAATATTTATTACCAATGTTTCCAGAGGTGTGCACATTTTTTAAAGTTCGTACTGACGCATGATGTCTTTTCGACATTATTAAATTGACTTATACTCATCAGTGCAACCCACTTAGCCGCACACCTCAATGGAGTTTGATTGGCAGTTTGACGTCAAGAACTTATTGTGTTTGCCAATGGTAAAAGATGCATGCTCCAAGCCTGAAGAATTGTACTGTTCACTGGCTGAGCCACAGAGACTATGCATCGAGGTCACTTAGTACTAAAGCACACCGCCAGGTGGCACTACTAGTATGAATTGCAGACACATGCAGCAACTGGATCCTGAGCCGGCCAGTGACGTCACACGCCCGAGGATCTAACGCCTCCACCCCCTCCATCTGACCAAGGGCCCAGTATAAATACTGGGGCCCGGCCCATGGAACGCCAGTCTGTCCTGTTCCTTCACTGCACACCTGGTACTGAAGTCCACGTCTAGAGATCCCCTCTTTGCTCCGAAGATCATCGCCAGTTTAAGTCGTCTAACACTTAGAATCTTTCCAGCTCCTCCAGGGCAACACAGTGACATTAGTGTTAGGTTGAGTTATTTTCATAGCTGCTTCTTTAGTCTAGGAACATGTTGCCTTCACCTGTATAAACGTTAGTTAGCGTCCGTTAAGCTCTCGATGATAGGAGGTAGTGCAAAATTACCTTGTTTATTTCCTTACTGAAATAAACAAGTTTTATTCCACATCAGGGTATCTTTCCCATAGCACTAAAACCCCACCTCGTAGACATCAGTCTCGTCGGAGGGACAGCAGGTGGCCGGGAAATTTAATCAAACTGCCAAACACACCTGTAGAGAGACACACAGATATACTGGACGGCCACCCTTTCTATGCACCCAGATGCATAGAACGGTACAGCCCAGACATTAGGTTCTTTTTCTTTTATGGTTAGCTTGTCAACTTGGCATTTGCTCTTTCCGCCGCGCTTCTGGTGCCAGAGGGAGTACTTCCTCGCCTAAGTATTGGGACTACCAGCCAGAGTGAAGCCTGACTCGCAGCGTCCACTGCACTCCTGGTGCTGGGTGCTGAGATAGGGAGCGACCTTGGCCTGGCAATTGTGGTACGTGGAATTACACCTGAGTACGACCATCACGTTACCTGCTCCACCTTCACGAGTCTGGTTTTAATGATTCTTTCTGCAAGCCCTTTTCCTATCGGAGTGGTATCTGTAAGAGGATTAAAAGGGCAGCTACTATCTCTATCAGCAGGAGCTTAGCCACCTTCCCGCCTAACTCGCACATCTCAGTTCCAGAGAAAGAGCTCACGCCATCCGCCGCCTAGAGACACCAGCATCATCGGAATCCGCACGAGAACTTTTCACACCACCCACCAAACTTGATGGAGTAACTCATCCCGTATCCATAGCGTACCTGAGTGGTCAAGAATCTCAGTTTGGAAGAGCTAACCCATGGTTTTGGGTGGATCCAGATCAACTAAACTACCCTGGCGGCTGTCAGCACCCACAATCACCTGCCCATCTTCACACCAAGCTCTGAAGCCAGCCGTAGCGCTCCCCTGTCCGAGACACGGCATATCCTGCAGCTATCGCCGGTTACCAGTCACCCAAGTATCCCCATCAGAGTGGTCCCACCTAAACGAGAGATTGTACTAGCTGTCTCAGATCTCGTACCCTGCCAGAAAACCATATGACCAGTTTTGTATAACGGTCGGGCTTCAGTTCCACGAAGCAACTGGAGATCCAACATCACCCCGGGTGCATCTGCCCAAAACAATTGGTCCACGACATACCTCCTTTGCCCGTAGGACGTTGCGCATCAGTACATAAAAAGTCAGACTGAAAAAAATTTAACTCTTACAAAATGCATATGAAGAATACTACTATGTTTTCATAAAATTATAATGTATGATGTTTAAATTTATTGGTATGGTAGAATCAGTTATGTTGTACTGAACTTCTACTGTGGTAAATGTTCCAGTACTGCAGCAAATTACCAGTTATGTGGCAGATGCCATACAGAAGTGTCTTGGCACACGTGTAACATGTACCTCGTGAACATTATCAGCCCATTCGGCCATACAAAGGTTTTGTTCTCACTTAGTTTCAAACTTTTTCTTTGTTTTTATATTATGGTCCAATAAGAGAAGAACCATTCACCACACAGCCACTCCCAGCACGAGTCCTGTCAGTCAAATTGCTAGGGGGAAACCTCAAATGCGGCCAATACTATGTCAATCCATGCTACTTCTCCATGCACCGACACTCGTGGCTTACTAAGATCCACATCTGCAGTGCAGTGCAAACATACTACTGTGCATTTGTCCATTACCATACAGTTAAATTTCTTCACAATGAAGTCCCTGCTTGGGCCCCGGAGTCTCCAGTCCACACATCATACTGGATTTTTTGTTTTCTTGAATATTAATGTGTTTAAAGGAAAAATATGTAAATCCTACTGAATGTACCCAGCAGTACAGACATAAAAACTAAGCTGCAAAGTCATAATTACATCACGATATCAACTGTGCCTAATTTTGGTAGGTGTGATATTGTGATGATTATTTGTTGATATAGTTTAGTTATGTCTGCACTGCAGAATAAAGTGAATAACTAGTTAGCTATAAAAGTACTTTTGGAATTTCCAAGTTTAAAAACATAAGCAAGGTATCTTTAAGGAGAGAATCAGCCCACCACCAGACAAAACCATCAACTGCTTGTGATTCAAGACTCCCCCAAGAGGCCAGATGTCACTTCTGGTAAACCTTAGGTTATCCTATGGTGGTTGTCACGAGGCCGTGCAGTCCACTGAGCTACTAGGGGCGTACTCCACGTGTGGAAACTGCTTTTCTCCTTCCAAGACAAGGGACTGCTCACAGTCAACCATGCCACGCTGACTCCATCTTGACCATACACAGCACAGACTGCTTCATCTACATCCAGGATTGTGGAAATGAGCTAGCCTATTACCTGGATAGGGCTAAGCTATCTTATGACACTCCACCTGTCCTGCCTGTCATACGCAGCAGGTTACTTCTTTGTATAACTGTGGCTTTGTACAGTCACAACATCCTAACAAGTGAAATACCACGGAATGATTGAAAAATATTTCAAACACAAGCCTTTACCCTTTAGGCAGTCTTGTTATTAGCCCAGTAGCTTCAAGGTCATGAAGAAAGTTTGGACGACACCCATACAAATGAGTTGCATGCAAACCACACACTTTTCCATCTGTTGTTTGTAACAATAACATGAACAAGACCACACAGGATCAGAGAAATTATGTACAGTAAGAAAAATTAAATTACCATATTTCCAGGATTATAAGCCGCCCTCTATTAGAGACAGCACCCTTATTGAGGGGAACAATTTTACCCTATATTTGAAATTCTTTTGCCAAAAGTCACATTACATCACTTAAATTGTATTGCATAAAGAACAACAAACACTTTCAAACCCTCTGAAAATGAAAATAACATGACACTGAATGAAAGTAAAATTCTGAATGTTCCGTGCGCAGCCAATCAGCTGAGAGTATGTGGAGAAGTTATCGATCGGGCAGTGTGTTCATGGTGGCTGTTGGTGAGGTGTGGTGGCGGGAGGATTACCCCTCCACTCTGCTACATGTTGGCGACACTTTGCGTGCGTAGCAAATGTCTGTCTTTAATTATATTTTACTGCAAAGGAAACTTGTAATTTTTTGACAGAAATGAATAAATAAGGCGATTATAATTGATTTCTTCACTCTTTAATAATTAATCATTCAAAACCACACACTCTGATTTTCCCCTGCTACGAGTTTCACTGCACTCGGTTCAGTGCTTACCTACCCATTATTAGATGGCAAAAGGTGTCGAATAGGCCCTTACATTTTATCAGATTATTCAAAAGACATGTGTCTATTGAAATAAATTAATTTACCATTTCTTGACAACTTGCATACCGATAAACTGACTTATAGCAATGCATTTCATAAAAAATGTTTCCCTGTACAAGACAAATCAAAATAAATGCACACGAGTGCACTTTTCTAACAAAAAAATCTGAGCAATGTTCTTCAATATATCGACATGTGCCACTCAACCTACTAAATAACAATGATTACGACTCATCGCTAAATGTTCCTACTTCCACTGCTACAGAAGAGAGAAAATTTTACACATGAATTCTCGGCTGCCTACTCTACCAGGCCACAGGAACTTATGAACGGATTCTCTTCATCTGAAAGTTACGCAACCTGGCAGGCACCCCCCCCTTCCACCGCGCTGAGAGCCAACAAGCCACCCGCCACCGGGCAAGGCTGAGCGCCGCCGAAGAGGCACGAAGCAGAAACGCTGACCGGAGTTTTTCCGACTGCCACGTCAACTAGGGCAGGATGATTGCCCTCCCCACAGCCCGCACCAGCAGCCTACAAGCTTCATCTATATAAGACCAGACGCTTCCGGGCTGGGGCAGGTCATTCTTCGCAAACTCTCTTGTGACATCCCAGAGCACTAATTCAGTGCTGGGAACTCCGGGAACTTCTGAAGCTTCGAGTACACCCCAGCGGCTACTCACCAAGCGTTGATATCCATCAAACACGTACACAAATACTTAACATCACTTTGTCTCCTCAAGACACGGTCTGATAGGAGGTAGTACAGGTCACGTGTTTATTGCATCTCCAATAAACACCCATTGTTCTCTACCCTTCTGCTTTTCATTTACAGGGTACTTGTCTGTGGGACGGTGAGAGACAGAGTACGACGTGCACCGCCAACAGGAACTCAAGAGTACTGACATCCACATTAGATGGCTACCTGTTTCTTCCCAACCCTCGAGCACTAAGTCAGTGCTGGTGGGGAGCAACAGCAACGCCACAACCACTAGAAACAACTTTGTGCAGGGACGGGCTACCAGCTCAGGTTATCTCTCACTTTGAGCACTAAGTTACTGCTGAAGTAACCTTAGCCTGGGGGTTGCCGCTCAACCCGGTGTGAATGCACAACCAGTAGAGGCTTGGTGGGATCAGTGGGGACTCCTATCGAGCTTGAGCTGGCAAGTCACTGTTGGGCTACACTTTAATTACGGTTCCTGTGTAAGTGCACTGTGTAGGCTGTCAGAACAGTGTGCCCTATGCCTTACAAGGTGAGGAGTGGCAAGAGACGTAGAGAGCAATACCTGGCTCACGCTGCTATCAAACCATGGATAGTATTACCTTGTCATACGCAGGACAGGTAGACTTAATGGGACCGCGCCACCCAACTTAGACAACAAGCAGTAGCGCCTGCTTTGGTAACAGTAATCTTCTTGTCACCTTGCATTCGCATTCACCCTTCGTGCGTTGCTAAACCGAACAGATGCCCGATACGGCTGGGCAAACTCCAACTTCTGGAGCCGTGAAGCTTACCGTAGAACCAGTGAAAACCACCCCGCTTTTGGTCTAGCAGAAAAATCCCTCGACATACGTGTCAGTCAGACTTAACAGACACGCGTCAATATTATGCAAAAGAAACTGAATTGTACGTGTACGTATATACAATGCACGTGAAAAAAACTTTTACACAAATCTGCCATATTAGAATTGGTAATTGTCTATAAGTATGTTCAGTTACAAGTTCACACCTCTGGGACATATTTTTCCGAATAATTAAAATATATCTCAACAATTTTCAAACAGTATGAGAACATAACAGTTTTTTTTTTTAAAGTATATTTTAAAGACAAAATGTAATCAATGTCAGGAGATGAACTAACAAGAAGTCAGGTAACACTGACGAATATGCTCACAATGTGCGTGTGCAACCAGCCCTTCCAAACATGAAACAAAGGTACAAAAAGCACAATAAATATTTCTGCCACAAAAAGTAAGTATATAACTTCAATAAAATAATTGCAACATCCTTGCATTGTACAAGAGCAGATGTAATTATGGGCACTGTCAACATTATGTCCTGCAATAAGGCAGAGATACCGTACTCGTACAAGTATAATCATCACAGCAACATAATTAAACATTTTTTTTTTCAAAATCACTTGTAGGCATTATATTTACTCTCAAGCAGCTCATTCTTCCAAACACACAATAATCGTATTTTGAATAAAAAAATTTTGTGTTAAATGAAATTATTGAAAAAAAATAACTCCTTTATAACACATTGAGTGTTTCTGGTACCTCAGTCTGGTTTTCACACGGCGCACCTTTCACCTGGCCACCCAACTCTGCCTGTATTTGGTACACAGCTGTGTGAATATTGACAGTTTATTTTTTACAAGTTTTGAAATTCTACTACCTTAGTTTATGAGTACGTGTTAAAACTAAAAATAGTCAAAATAAGATTGTGAAGGTTCATAAAAATAATCTTACAAGATTTTGGAACAGAAGTCGCATCTAAAATGGCATCACATATTTTATCATGGAAAAATATGCAATTTACTATTACTGTTCATTTACTTCCATGTTGTATTCCAAAATATTTTTAAATTAAAAAACTTAACACACAGCATCCACAACATAAAAGATGTTTCTCTCACTCTCTTGCTCCGGATGTTCTCTGATAAATATCAAACTATTGGTAATAACATAATGAAATGTGCTGAGGACATACTTTGGTGTATGAGAAACACTTGAGATGGCGCCACAATCTCTCTAGTCCTTGTGTGGGCATACACGTGCATCTGGATTATCTGGCAGTTAAATGCCAATCATACAGACATGTGCGCTCAGACGTGAGTTCTTGTCCCCAGTGTTGTGATGCACCTTACAGGGTTCATGTTTATTCGGGCACAGTATGAGTCCGTACTCGGTCAAGTAGCGCGTGTATCATCCACATGTACGGGAAAACTAAGTCCGCAAAGGCATGCCAGCGAAAATTTATTCCACAATTGGGGGGGAAAGGGGCGAACACCACCTGCAAAGTTGTTCATTCAATATTTGGTGAAAAAACTGGAAACAAGGGAACACTGTTGAAAATACACAGAGGACGTCCGCAACTGCCACACGTAACACGGCAGAAAGTGAGAAACAGACTGCTGACCTCACCAAAGAAGTTGTTCCACAGACTGTCGCAGGAAACATGAGTTTCCACAAGCACATGTCGACGAGCTGCCAAAAATAGCAAAGCTGCATGTGTATGGTGTAACTGCAACCTACAAACAAAATTAAAAGATTTCATCATTAGTATTGGTTCAACGGTTTGTTAATGTATATTCAGGAATCCTTGAATACACGTGGTTCTCCGACGAAGAGGCATTCCGTCATGTTGGAGTTGTTAGTTCCCCAGTTACTCAGCTTTGGACTATGGAGAATCCTCATATTGTGCATTAAACTACTCTTGATCATGAAAAAATTGTAGTGTGGTGCACTTTACCACGGCGTCACATTATAGGACCCATATTTTTAAATACAACACTGAATGCCGATGCCTATGTGGGAATCTTCTAAGAGTTGGTAAATAATCATTTTGATGATGTGGTGCAGTACATGCTATTTCCAACAGCCACATTTCCAACATCAGTTACAGAAATTATGTGCTTACTTGAAGACTGTGTAAATTCCAAAGGAATTTGGTCACCCCGATAGTCTGACCTTACCCATGGGATTTTTTCCCAAGCTGCATGCTGGAAGGAAAAGTCTATCGCAACAAGCCATGAACTATCATGAAACAGCAAGACAGCAGTCGGCATGAAACTGATGCTGATTCCTGATGTGTTAGTGGCTACCTTCTGTAACGAGGAGAGGGAAGTGCCGGTATGCACAGACCGTGGTGGTGATCACGTCCAACACTTACTACGATGCCACCAAGATTCTCATAGAAGTTATGTCCGTAGGACACTTCATTATTTTACTACCAATATTGCAAATGTCAGGGACAGAAAGTAGGTGAAACATCTTGTACAAACCCAACAGACACACAGTACACACTGCACTCCTGTGAACTATGGTATCAACAAGAATGCCAGTACTGGTCGGCAAGCTAGCGTAGTGGACTGTCATCATGTTCGCATAACAAGGACACAAACAACAATGAGATGTAATGTTGAACAAAGCTGGAAATATGCTTCCATTAACCCAAACTGTATTACTGTGTTATTGTAAATATAAACATTTTACTCACTAAAATGTTGCAAACATTTCCAATTTTCAAATATGTTTCTGTTGCATAAAATAAGAAGCTAAACCAGTGTACCCGAATTGCATAAAAACATTAAAACTACAGCACTTACAGGTAAGAAGTGTTAAAGAAGTAATACGGGAAAAAATATACAAAAACTGTTAAAAATGCAATGTTAGAGAGTGCAAAACCAAATCCAGTCTTCACATGTGTGTGTTCTTCCAATGTTAAGATAATTTCTATTCTACTGTACAGTTATCCTACTTTCTAAAATTTCTGAGCCTGCCACAAACAGATAATTGTAGACCAGTGCTCTCAGATCTATGTTGCCAATCAAAACTTTATAAATGACTAGAAAATAGCAACCAGAGATTCTAGTGAAAATTTTTATTTACATGATAAAGGTCACGCACAAAAGACTCTGCCAACAAAAAAAAAATTAATGTGGGAATATTTATAAATGTATGCTAAGAGCTATAGTTTTCAAGAAATACAGAGCGGAAGTAATGCGAGCACAGGCAAAAAGAATAAATTTTCCTACTGAATGTATTATGGGCTCAACTTTTATACAGTCTTCTGTCTGAAATATCTAGCTAAAGGCTTCACCACTCTGCTATAGGCTGTTCACAGCAAAATGAACACTTTTGAAAGCCCTGCTTAGCTTCTACTTGCATGCACATTGCGTATCCTTCCACAATATGTAAAATTAACTTAGATGTAGGCCTGATCACTTTACTCATAGTCGGTCACACAAAACCGTGGAACTATTTAAAAGATAAATATTTTAGAAATTTGGTAATTTTAATACATATATGAATTTAAAAAAAAAACAATACAAAGGAACTCATTTCGGCATTCACAAATGTTTACCTGATACTTTCAATTCAAATTTAAGTCTTTCCCTCCATCGTTATTACCAACTACTGGGTTTGTACCAATCTGTGTGCCCTTAAGGCGATATTACACAATACCAGATTCCGTAAAAGCTTGTGTAAGGTCTGCCATAGCGGCCATTATATGGGCTAGTATGGCACCCGCCATGGCATTTCCCACCTTGTACGGCTAGATTTCGTACCGGGCTTGGTAATTGGACATGTCCTATTTTTCGTGACAGGTCCCATACCAGGTTTCATACCTGGCCAATCACGTCGCAGTTTCAGAGCGTAGGGCGCTTCCCATGGCTACTACTAGAAACGAGTTGATGAAAAAACCGAAAAGGATGCCTCCATCTTGATTATACATCCGTGAGGTTAAAACTCTTTCAAATAGATTTAAAATACGACAACAACGAATAATATTGGTGGTGATAACTTATATTTACTGTTTAAAACAGTTATAAATATTTCAAACATTACCTACTGTATCAAAAAAACCAATTCAAAGATTACAACTATCTACAGTATATAAACTCTTCATCTAGTGTGTTAACTGGTAGTACCGTGGTAAAGTTGCATAACCTGCGGGTAATGTGTAACTTATGGGCATAAGTTCGAAACTACACCAGACCCAAATATTTTTTTATCATTAAATTTTACATACGGATAATATCCTGGTACATAAAGAAAAAAACATTTTTTGCAAACGGTCAGTAATTTTCATCAACATTAAAAATAACACACACTTACTCTAGTGGCTTCACGTCATTTTCAAGAAAATGGATGGAACTATACTAGTAAGCAATCAATTTATGTAAAAGGCGAACAGTAATATAGCAATATTAAGATGTGCTAGCTAGTTTCTTTATAG
The DNA here is from genome assembly GCA_029891345.1 of Dryococelus australis. Taxonomy (NCBI): domain Eukaryota; kingdom Metazoa; phylum Arthropoda; class Insecta; order Phasmatodea; family Phasmatidae; genus Dryococelus; species Dryococelus australis. Next base: position 62,883,892 of record CM057008.1, read on the forward strand.
GCCTACGAAAGTTACTAACTGGTAGCAGTTCTACGAATGGGGTTCATATTTACTACAAACCACACACTGCGCACCCACCGAGGGTGTTAAATGCTAGTAGGCGAACTGCTGTAGTGTAATATGAATCTTCCATGGCGGCTCATATACCGGCTTGTGCACCAGGGCTTGTAGAAGATTGTACAAGAACCACGTACGGCTTCAGATATCGTGTAATATCGGCTTTATAATGCTGTAGGTAGCAGGTATACAGGAGCAGCGACGTTTTTCAAATGTTTATTTCAGAAGTGCTCAGTTAACCGCATATACCATTCACAATGGTATTAAAACAATAACAAAACTACAGTTCAGTTCTAAGTTTCTGCACAGAAACTTTTACATTAAAAAAAATTTGTACTTACCTATATTAGAATCCAAAATAACATACAATAAGTATACAAAAATAATACTTCATAAAATTTTTGAGAAAAAATATTTTGATCACCAATATGCAGACCATCACCAACAAATAACTGGTAATAAATATACAATATGGCTGACTGCATTATCACAAAGAACAGGTAAGTAATGGCTTGCTGCACTGTACAGAACCAAGAGAGCCGAGGAGGTGCAGGGATAGAGCGGGCGGGGGAACTAGCGTCACAGGCGGGTCACCTCAGCATCCGCCTTCTTGCCATCCGTCTGGCTGGCCTTGTGGCGATACTGCTCGAGGAAACACGGCGCTCCCATGGGCGAAGCTGCATCCAGGCAGTCGCAGCTCAGACTGGAGTCCGATAGCATGGCGTCTGCCGCACCTCTGTACTTGGGTTGCAGCAGTAGCAGGCTCTCTGTGGACTTGGTAGGCTGCACGTAGCGCGGCTGGTGGCCGTACAGTGCAGGCACCCTGCGGTCCACGCTGCGTGTCGGCTGTGGCACAGCTCCTGCGCTCCCCTGGGCCACAACACACACCTCTGCTCCCGCAACACTCACCATAATACCTCTTACACTGGTGTTGTCTCAAGTGTCTAACACTTCAGGCATCACTGGCAAACTGTTTAGACAGATAAGTGTTAGCATCTCTTAGACAACAAGGTTATTAGAGCAAGTTGCTCACAGAAGCAGGAGCGGAGAAATAATTCTCCATGGCTTGTAGTGAGTGAGTGAGGCACCGTCCCAGCATTCACCTGCCTGGAACGATGCAGGGGACCATGGAGAACCAAGATCAGGATGGCTGGAAATGGATTCGAACCCAAGACCTAATGAATGGGAGTTTGAAGGTTTTCCACTGTGCTATGTCACTTGGTATCACACCTGTTAGGAATATATGGTGCAGATTATCAAGATTAGAGTTCCCTCCAACTCAATAACTATTACACTGTATTCTGACGCATGCTAACATGCTGCGTTGTGCGAATGTGCACTCTACGGGCAACTTCACCCCGTCTACGAGCCACCCGTGCTCAGAGGGAAGATATATAAGCTGCAAAATGAATGAAACATATCGAGCAAGGAGATCCCACAAGCCTGGGCAGCCGAATACATAATTGTAAATTTCCTACCCAATTACAATCCCAGTTGCCCGCCCGAATTTCTACATGCAAAATGCACTCCCATGAAATAAATAAATATTTGTGAGATTCTACTACTCATCGCTTAGCCCTGGAAGAAGTTCCTGCAACCCCCAGAGATGGCAGCACCCCGTGGCCTTGTGAGGTCACGACCTGCCCGCCTCAGGGAAAAGCATTTTAATTTGTCATCGCCTCCAAGTGAGGCAATAAGAAATGAACGGCACTCCGGCACTCCCGCACCCCAGATTACTCACCCCCCGTGTTGGAAGGCTACGCTACCCCCTGCACCCTGAAGAACTGCTGATATGAGAAAAATTTTTATAAATAGAAGTCCAGCTTCCAGCACCAGCAGAGACGCCGGGCTCGCCGCCGAAGAGGACACAAGCCCTGCCTAGTCTGCGAAGACTCTCCTTACACAGTCTGCAAGGATCTCTCAGTCTGCTAAGACTTTCTCAGTCTGGACAAGGCTCTTTTCAGTCTGCAAGAACTCTCTTCTCTCCTCTCTGAGACCTACAACATAGCGCATCATCTACTCCACAGGCTGTGCAGACTGCAGCCTCCTACAGCTTGAAAACAGCTCTCCTCAACCACGCCTGTTGACTGTGAGAATAGCACTCCTTCGCCTAGGTAAACCTATTCCCCGACCCCGGAACCCTTTTACCCCAGTCAACTTCCGTGACTCCGTGGTTACAAGCCAACGCGTCTTAGATTACCTCCTGATAAACTCCTGGTAAATTTTAGTACGCTGTCAAAGTGCATCTAAATTTCCTTAGATTTTTGTCAGTAGATTTAGGGAATTTTGAATATTTTAGCCAGGCTCACTTTCCCCTACTTCCTTATTTATGTAATTGCATAATCGTTAAAGTGTGTAGCCAGTCAGCTAATATATATTTCATTGTAACTTTACTTTTAGCAGGGACTCTCCAGTTTCCTTACCACGTAATAAATATTACGTCAACTCTAGTTGTCAGTTTCCGTAATTATTTAGTTTAGTCACCTATTCTCCCAGTGTCTGTGTAAATTGTTGTATTAGGTATTAAACTCTCCTTGGAGAGATACGGTGAGGTTTAGGGTATTCACGAGGGACCTGATGTATAGTAGGAGAGGTGGGACACAGTAGGCAATGGCATACGGAATGTCGTGCCCTAGCAAGAGCCAAAGTAGTTGGGGCCACTGTGAGCACTACGTCAGAGGTCGAACCGGTGCCACAGAGTAGTGAAGCCATCCTGCGACCCATCTCACCCTACGTTCCCCTTGATCACATGTCCCCGTTGGATCACTATTTAGGTAGCTGTCGGCCTGAGCACCCTACAGGAGATTACGTAGCCCTAGTAGAGCAGTCACTGCCTATAGTACGTGCTACCCCTGGGGACACTGTGTCTAGTCAGGCTCCTACGATGTCTAGCCTCGTCAAACTCAACTCGGGCAATCTCATCTGGGTTAAATACCCGGTAGATACGGAGCTCCCAAGTTTTTGTGTCATAAAGTTAGCGTCCAGGAAGACAGTAAGGGTTCGACTCCCGCAAAAGGCAGTCCCCAAGTCATGTGCAGCACCACCTTCATTAGATTTCATCCCCGCACATAGACCCACCCAACCTATTAAGATTTCTCCAGCCAGATCATACGCCTCCACCCCCATGATCGAGTAACTGCATTGTGACGTCAAACCCCTGGGATAGCTGGCATCCCGCTTATTGGCGACTCTTATAGTGAGGAGGGTGGAACTCCCTGGGAGGGAATCCACATCCATCCACCTCACTCTGGGGTTTGACTCCCCTTGAACCTGATGGTTCCCTACCACCAAGTGGCCCACTCAATTTAATAACTCTTCCACGACCCGTCGGGCCCAGAAAGTTAGCAATATCTGCCGCAGTAGGCTTACTTTATGTACCGAGAGGGTGGTCAGCAGCCTAACCACTACCTCACTACGTAGGGCACGCGTCAATTCATAATAAAAATAAATTTCTCAAGTTTTTTTCTTTTTTTAATTTGCATAGTAAACATTTTTGCTCCTATTTTTAATTTAAGGAAATTAACGAAAGGAGACCAAACGTCATCTGTTATGTCCACGCCACTTGTAATTATAAATAACTTTCATTGGTACACATGCTCATGTCTCGCACATTACCACTGACCTGTGCCATGCTCCATTCATTAAAAAGGATGCGAGACACTGCGACATTGCGGTCAGTCTGAAAAACAACAACTGAAGCAATAGCTTGCCTGGCTCAGTAGCTGTTGATTGAAACATGAGAATTACGTCTTTGAATAGAGGCACCATCATTAAAACAAATTAAATAAATTACAGGGAGGGGGAAAGAAAGAAATATACACAGAAAAATTAATGCTACTAACCGCCCAGTAAACAGAAAAGTCCCATACTGTTCAGTGACCCAGTGTAAATATGGAAATAGGGAGACGCTACATTATCTGATGGTGGCAGGTATGTGACGTACATGTGAGAGAGTTATCTAGGTTAACTTAACCTTTGAGCTCGTCCTTGATGAAGGTCATTAATGAGAACTTAAGATGGCGGACTTGGCTGCATCTGGCATTTGGTTGTTGTGGAAATTGATTTTGTTGTGGTAATTAAAGTTCTGCCATGGAACACATACTTTATTTTACACTTGGGAGCTATGTCTGGTGGGTAGGGATTCCACAATGGAAGCATGTTATTTAATAAACCCTGTCTTTAGTTTACCTGTGTTTAGACTATTCCTAGGATGGAGGGTCTCTCCATGTTCCTTGCTAAATACCCTCCACATAGACCCAACGTCCCAACCTGTTCCCCCAGAACATTCATGTCCACAGGGCATCAACAACGAAGAGTGGAATGGTCACTCCTTCAGGAAAATAGAAATAAGACAGTTAACTGCTATGGTGATTGCACCTGGGAGGGGGTTGCAGTATGAATTTCAATATTAGGTACTCTGTGGTTTTTCCATCTGTCTTAGTTGGGTGACAGTCCTCTATCTGGACACTACTCTCACGTACAATACTGTTAAGCCAGCATTAGGATACAGAAGGTAATTCCAGGTTACTTACCTCCTTCTCCCCAGCACCTTTCAACAATCCAACATGCAACTGACATTTACCATGGAGTGTTGGAAAATGAGGCACATGGAATCAATATATTACAAAATCCCAGAGCACAGATATGATAGGGAAAGACAATGATCCTACTCAACCACCTATGTACGCTACACCATGACAAAAGGAAGAGTAAATAAAGATACAGTCACCAAATTTGAGTATCTACAAGCCAGGGCCCTGTGTGACTTTGATAGTTTATACCAAAAAGAGGGACCATGCCCAACTGAAATAACAGATTCAAGTAACAGACACCCTCTCCCACAAGATACCAGCAAAGACGACTCCGTCCAACCAACAAAATTCTAGGAATCTGTTGTCCTTGGCTGGACCTAACAAATAGACTGCCCATGTAATCTACTCTGCGCTACGAGATCAGGCACAATGGGAGAGACAAAGATCGGTTTGTGCCTGTAGCACCGCAGATCCTGCAAGGGTTGCTTCAACCCCCTATTAAAACTTCCAAGCCCTGCAACCCCTGGATAGAGCTCACGACTGTCAATAACCCACCAACCAAAAGAGACTACAACATGCACATTGAGGCCACAAATAGACCACTAAACTAAAATGGAGAAGGCATCATTAGCAGGTGCTGAATAAGGTAATGAATGCTGTTGCCCAACCCACAGATGGAACAGCTTCAACCTTCCATTCTCATTTCATCTGGCTCACTTCTACTGGAGATTTGTCACTCATTCTTTTATGCCTCTCCCGAACCTTCTACACTTTTCTCTTCCCTTCTGTGTGTTTGTGTGATGTTGACTAATGTAATCATACTTGTGTGAAGCCATCAAGTATTCAGAGGGATGTGAAGTTTGTCAGCGTATGCTAAAATATCAACAAGTTTCATTCTCAAGGCAGAGATGTGTTTTGTATTACTTGTCACAGTTGTGCAAGGATCTCACCTTGGCACTGTGCGTGCGGCTATGGCCGCCCTTACTGCCCTTCGGCCCAGCCACGTCCAGGTAGCCGTAGCCGAACCCGTAGCCGCCGAAGGCCTTGGTGGTGAGGTTGTCCCAGGACTTGGCCGGCTTGGCTGCGCCATACGAGGTCGAGTGCTGAGGCATCGAGTTGTACTGGTGCGGATGCGGCTGGTGGTGGTGGGGGTGGTGCGCGGGACCTGAGCTGCCGTGTTTGCTGCACAACATCTTCCCCGCGTGGCTCCTGCTGCCCGCCGGCACCTGCGAGTCCCCACCACAGTCACACGCAATACACTGCAGCAGTCAGTGCTTCAATTTCAAGAGGAAGCGTCGACACAAATTAATAAAACTGACATAGAAACAAGCCAATGTTAGCTGTTGTCAACAAATGTACACGTGAACTTGAAATTGTATACGTACTTAATATGGAAAAATACTTTATAATGAACATGTGTGCCGTTTGTTATGCACATTTGTACATTTAACTAAGTTTTGTACATTACCTGGACGTTTTGAGACAGGGATATATACGTTTTGTCCCTCAGTGAAATTTTTTTTGAGTAAAGTAATTTTGTTGTGGTAAAGTCCTGATTATTGGTTCGCTTTATTCTGTCTAGTATTTTTATTTCTACTACTTTTATTAACTATTGGTGTCAAATATTGAAAATAAGAAATATGGAATCATTAGATAACTGCGTTTAACTTTTTTTGGGACGTTTTTGTCGTATAAAAATTAACGAGTGGAATGCATCTTTTTAGTCACTCTCTATGAAATTCGTTGCTGTATAGTTCCTATGTGTCTCACTAGAGTTGTCTGATGTGAAATTCAGAAATTAAATTGTGCAAAGAAATGCCAGTATTTTGTATGAAATAATTATTGTCTAAAATTCTAGAAAGACTAGTAATATTTTGTGATATGAAAGAAATACTGTAGAGATAAAGATCAAATTTTTATCGCACAAAAATAACTTAAAGCAGAAAGTGTAATTTTAATCCTGTGTTCCTACTTCTATGTAATACTCTTTGGAGAGGCTTTTCACTCTGCTTATGTGAAGCTGTGCTCACCTTCTGTGTGCTACAACATTGTAACCAGCCATATTCAACTTTTAATCAGCTCTAGCTGTGATCAAGCTTTTATGATGCTTAGATAAGTCATCCGATGTACCGCCGGTGAGTAAACTGTTTTGTTAATTTTATTAGTCTTTGAGAGAAGTTTAGTTTTTGCGGCAAGTGTTTTTTAATGTCCTTGTGTTAATTTTTAGTGGGGTGGTTCGCAGCATGTCCACGGAAAGATGTAGCTGAGCACATGTAGCCTGCCCGAGTGGTCTTGTGATACATTCCTGACCACCAGAAAATTAAAGGAAGGATGCACGTTTTGATTTGATATTAACTTAAATTTTCGGCCAGTTTATAGAAGATTCTTACTAAAAGGACTCTAGTCTTCAAAATAAGCCTTTCTAGGACAGTATTGTCTAAAATGTCGTCGCAGAGTAACTTAATAATTATGGTTTAAAAAAAAATGACAAAAAGAAAATTTTTCTTTTCAACCTAGTCTAAATTAATTCTGCTATGAAGTAAAAATACTGGGGCCCTTGATAAAGTAGAGAATAAGTTTTTTACTGTAATATTTATAAAAATATAAAAAAATTATTAAGTTAACATTGTTAAACGAGTAAAAATGTCAAAGAAATCAAGATATTTGTTGATAATATGAAATAAAATTTATCATGTTTGTCGATTTTGGTTTGGACATGTTTTGGTGCAAGTGAGTGAGTGAAAAGATGTAGGCGGCTCTTAACAGTGAGGTCTTGAGAGCCGAAGAGGGTGATTGAGGTGAGTACGGAGCAGCACCGGAATGAAGGGGTGGGGGAAACGGGTGATCCCAGAGAAAACTCGCCGACCAACGGCATCATCTCGCACGATTCCCACTTGTGAAAATCCAGTGACCAGCTGGGTATTGAACACCTTGGTGGGAGGTGAGTGTGCCAATCGCTCAGCAACTCTTTTGGTGCAAGTAAAATACTTGCGAACTCGAATGGTTAAATGTTTCTTTATTTATTTTTTTACCTTTCTGCACACTTTTAAAGAAGTCTTGGTACAGCATTTATAATGAATGATACACAAAATTAGGGAAACCAGGCAATGTTAAATCTAGTAAAATATCAAATCAAAGGTTATATACACATTATCTTTGTGTCTATAATTTCATACTCTGTGATGAACTAGGCGAAATTAATCTTGCGGGGCTCGGACTTTTGTTGTTGCTTTTAACCTTTAAAAGGACCCTCTGCATAACCAACAGACAACTTTTTATCCATTGACCTTGCACACATAGCGGTGCACATGTATTTAATGATATTACATCTGCCAAAGATTTAAAATATGTATTTTAAAGTGAAAAGTAAGCACTTAAAAGTGAAGTACACTATACTGAAATCTTGGAATTATATGCATGTTACACATTCGTCTAAAACAGCTAACTGTGGTTAGTTTATATTCCTTTTTTATAATATTATGTATATCCAAGTTTTTCCTTTCATTGAAGTTGTTCTGCAACTAATAAAAAGTGCTGCAATGGCGTATACTCAAAACGATAGTTCAGATAATCACTTATCCCCATTGTATGTATTTTTCAAACATCAGAACACTTATTCGGTTTGTGTACGGAGCCAGAGGAATGTGATGATGTTGAGTATCTGGCACAGTGAGGTAATGTATTAACATAAAATACATGAACAGAAGTGAGAGACTCATCAATCTTGAAAAAGTGGAGCTATGAGCAGATGGATGGGTGAAGAACTGTTTTGCCCTCCAGACCATTTGCCATGCAGTGCATCCAACGCAACAACCAACACAGTGCGCACTCTACGTGCCATTTAGTGCAGAGTACAGTCTAGCAAGAACACACAACCGTGCAAGCTAGTGTAGTGAAGTGCAATTGCAAGTGTTCCCTCCCTGTCCTGCCGCACGGCACACTGAGGGAGCATAATAGCAGAACAGGCTTACGCTTCCATAGGACAAATTAAATGCAAGTTAATATTGAACGCTAAAGACACGCGCTAAGATTGGGGACAGCAAAAGATGCTCCTAGGCAGCTTTTTCCTTTTTCTTATAATATTCCTATAAAGTGCACCTGTTTTTAGCTGGCTTCTTTCACCCGCATTTCATATTATCCCAGAGTAAGTGGTGATTATTTTTATTAAGGAGAATTCTGTGTATTTGTTTTATGTAATTATTATGCACTGATGCATGACAACATGCTGAACAGCGCAGATACGCTCTCTACGGGCGACTTCGCCCCATCTCGAGCCGATGAGAGCTCGAGGCAAGTCGGTGAGCAAGGAGACTCCATGCGTTGGACAGCCAGATACATAAAAGTAATTGATGTGTTTAATTATGAAATGTATGGCCTGCCCGGAATCCCACATGCAAGCGCCACCCCCATAAATAAAATGAAATATTTTTGACGAACCACTACCCTACTTTTAGCTGTGGAAGAAATTCCAGCAAACCTATGAGATGGCAGCACCTCTGCAAGCTTGTGACATCACAACCCACCAGCCTTAGGAAGAGGTGTTTAAATTTGTCGTCGCCTCCAAGTGGGGAGATAAGAAATTAGCGCTGTAGCCGCAACCCTGATAAACTTACCCCTACATTGGAAGGCTACTCTACCCCACACCCTGGAAGATCGCTGATCAAGGGATTTTTCCGTATCTAAGGAAGTGCGCTACCACGCTCCAGCAGATACGCCGGGCTCACCAGCCGCATAGGTCAGTGAGCACTCCCTGGTCTGTGAAGACCTCTCTCCTCTCCTCAGCCTGCTAACAGCTTCGACCTCCTGCCTAGCAACTTGAGAAGGCAGCACCAGCCCAGCAGCTTGAGAAGACAGCGCAACCCCTGCAGCTTGCAAAGGCTCGTCTACACCAGCTGACTGCAAGGGCAGCTCTCTCTCTAGAGGTAATCCAACGTCATGTACCCCACAACCCTTTACCCCAATCAACTTCCTTGACTCCCGTGGTAGCAGGTGGTTGCGATAATAAGGCCCCCTGGTCAACTCTGTTGCTAAGGATACTGTAAAATGTGTAAATTAGTATTTTGTGTTATTACATTTTTAAAATTATTACCAATTACACCTTCGACTGTTCCTGTACATAATATATATTTTAATTGATATTTTACCACCTAATTAATTTTGTATAAGTCAGCCGGGACTTTCCATTTTCCTTTTACCTTAACAAATATTATGTGAATTGAATTTGATTGCCTACCGTGATTTAAGTGTTAGACTCCTGATCACCATTTTTAACTGTGGCATAATTGGAACTTGTGCAATAAAACACCCCATTAAGGACTAACAGTGAAGGGCACCGAACTCTACAGGTGACTGAGCTTGCAAGTGACTGCTCTTGGGCTTCCGGTGTTCCCTCGTTTACCCTCAACGTAGTCCTAATATTGTACCGCACAACTATACAACAGGGCCTAGGGTGCGACTGCCAAGTCACACCTCCAGAACTGTATGTCCGTGGAAAGGTAGATGGCTGTACAAATGCACAGTAAACGAGGTGACATTAAGAGTCACATAAGGCTTCGAGAACGGTGTGCTTTACAATGTCAAGTTACTGTGGAAATTAGTGTTGAAGTCATGAACACGGTAGAACACCCACTGATGGATTCTGAGTTTGTACCCCGGCCAAATTCACCCTTTCTACCACCCACGCAAGAGTCCCCGTACAATTATTTATTAGGTGCTTGTTGGAAAGAATGAGACCCGGAGGGGATACCCCATACCCAATCTGAGACTTTGTTACCGGTAGCAAGCGTTACCCCAACCGAGGTAGTTTCAGAGAAGGGCCCAATAAATTCTTGCTTAATAATATTGGCTCCGGGAAAATTCATCCGGGTTCAACTTCCACCTAACGTTGTCCCCAAACCTCGTGCAAACCCCTCCCCTGCCAACTATATTCCCGCATGCCAACCGACGACGCCCCTGTGGATAGCCCCTATATCTCCTGCCAGATCACCCATCACCATCATCACATCCATTTAAATACCCTTGACTATTTCACCACCCACGCACTTTGCTTTTCCTTGCGTCATGTCATAATAGACCTGCATGTATTACGGACAGTTGAGTTGAGAGATATGGGAGGCTCTAACAACTAGGTCTTGAGAGCAGAGGCGAGTGAAATGAGGTGAGAATGGAGATCCCCAAGAAAACCATGACCAGCCGCGCCACTTGTGAAAATCCGGGAGTGACAAGCTGAGAATTGAGTCTGGTTCGCCTTGGTGAGATAACCGCTCAGCCAGCACGGCCTACTACTAACAGGTATAGGTCTCCCTTCAACAGTCAATCACTAACAGTCTTCAACTCTTGTATGTGTGTACACGACTGCTGTGTGGGGTACTCACCTCGCCACACGCAGGGTCCCAGTAGAGTGTGTCTGTACTGAGAGAGGTGGTGTATGATGCCGCGCTGCTCTCCCCCTCTGCCCCACCCTGCTCGCTTGACGTGCACGAGTGCAGGCTGCACTGGCTCACTACGCTGGGGCCCAGGTTGAAGTAGCGTCCATGTGGGTGGTGTGCCTGCCCCGTCGAGCAGCTAGGTTGGCTGGGTGCCGGAGGAGCCCCTCCTCCTCCCCCTCCCCTGCTCTTCTCCTTCCAGCCTGCAAGACATACAAGAGTGCACAACTCTTTCCCATTCACCATCACCACATACACTTCTGTGCAGATACACTGAACAAAAACACAACAAAAATAAAAATAGCAAATGAAGGCTCGTTTGCAAAGCAATCAACATTTCGGCACTAACATGCAACTGCATATGCCTATCATCAACTCTCTGAAGAACTGTTACCAGATACCTAGCAATGTTTTCAATAGTAAAGCACAGGACTTAATATTTTTCGCCTTAAAGTACAACTGTTAAATCCTTACAAGATCTCATATTGTTGAATAATTATTCAATATAAAGTCTTTTTGTGTACTCTGCACTTGTACTGTTTCTCAACTTTCCCCACAGCACATGCTTGTAAAAATTTCTGAAAATTATTTTATGTTAATTATGATTGTTAAATTCTCTTGTACATTACAAAAAGACGAGTGTTTTTCACAACTGTCCCAGATTATACATGTAGGCTACTTGAAGACACTGCAGGAAGTGCAAGGGAGTAATGGTGAACGCACCGCGGTGCAAGGGAGTAACGGTAAACGTACTGCGGGAGTCCTGGGAGCTCTTGCTTGCAGACTTGGAGCTGCCATTACGATGATCCTTGTGGTGGCGAGAGCGACGGCGGGACGAAGGCACGCAGTGTGGATCGCAGCATGGGCTCGCCAGGTCATACGCCTCCAGGCTCGAGTTGTCCTGGCCGCTCGCCTGCATGCACGGGTTGCACATGTGCTGGTGCACGCCTGTCCCATTCTTCCCAGAGCCCTTGTTGCTGCAGCTCGCCGCTCTGCCCGCTGCGTACACAGGCTTGTGAGCTTCGCTTACTGATATCAGATAGTTACATGTCACACCAACAAGAGAGCATGCCTTCCCTTCAAGGTACCAACAAGTCGTACGCAATTGGTTGACAAACATGCAAATGTGTTTGAAGTACTGAACCTTGGAAAGGATTACAGTTTCAGGACAGCAATCACGAAGAAGCCAGTACACTTGTAACCACGCTGTTACAGCGAGCCAGAATGCAACCAACCATTCTGAAAAAGGATGGGCAAAAAAAAGTGAGAAAGAGAAAGAGAAAAAAAAAAAAGAGAGAGAGAGAGAGAGAGAGAGAGCGAGAGAGAGAGACACACACACATAAGCCTAAAGGGCAGTATTCCAGAACATTCAGTCTGGCATTTAATAAGTATTAACTACTTTGTAAGGCAAACTTAAAAACCATTTTTGAATATCTATATATTTTTCTATGTTCTGAGAATGTACAAAAAAAGCCTCATCTGCTGTCTAACAATATAAACAAGTATGTTATGTTGCTCATACATTAAATACAATCTGAAACTGCACTACACCAAACACTTCTAGCAAATGAAGGCCACCTAAAGGTACAAGTGAAAGAGAGCAACTTGAAGCCGAGAAGCTATGTTATTTGTTTATTTACAAGTAGTTGGTGGAGAGATGCAGCTCATCATAACAAGGTCTCAAGGGCAGATGACGAATTAGTGGGATGGGTACAGGGTTGCCAGCTTTTTCAGATTCACACTCCTGACAACTCAAAAAATGCTTCTGACTCCAATAAAATGAGAAATTAAAATGTTATGAAAAAGAAAAGTTTCAAATACTTAATGTACATAGGTCAGTATTATATATGAATCAAATTTTTCTCTGAACTCATACAACAACAAAATAGGTATTAGTTGCAAAGTCACAATTTAATAATATTTGAATTTCTAATTTAATTGACTTTAAAACAGACACCATCACACATTGGGAGAAAAGACACTTTACATATCTAGTCAAATGTTACTTACAAGAACACACTTGTTGAATTCCACTTGATAGCATCAATTGTAACTATCTGTGGCCATTGAAATTGCAAAAGTCGTCATAAATTATTGACATTGTGTTTTTAATATGCAGTTTATTTTCAACGAAGTCTGAGATGAGGAATATGTGATGTCCCAAGCTATGTCCATATGGGACCTCAGGATTTGTGAACTCTCATACAACATGGGACAGTTGGCAAACCTAGGTGAGTAGTGTATGAAGCAGCACCAGACTGCAAGGGTGGGGGAAACAGCAGATACTGAGAAAACGTGCCGACCAATAGCGTTGTACGTTACGATTCTCACGTGTAAAATTCTAGGGCTGGCCCAACTGGCAATTGAACATATTTCATTTTGTTGGGGGGTAAGTACTATAGTTGCTACGCGGATCGCAGCTCCCAAATATTTTGAAGTAAGCAACACCATAAAATTGAAAGTTAGACTGTATAAACTGAACAACATAAAGTACTCTCCAATGATACACAGATGAAAGTGGCTGTCTAGCGACACTTACCAGACGCAGCTGCAGCCACGCCGTTAGTCTGATGATAGCCCTTGGTATTGTTGTGTCGAGACTGGACATCGCAGGCAGGGTTGGGCATCATGTGGTTCCTCGGCGTCGGCCATGCCACCAGGTACTCCCCGCTGTTATTGGTTGAGCGCTGTAGACAGTAGCCACCGTACAGAGGGTCCAAATACTGGTACGCCAACAGCATCTGCTGAGTTTGCGGTTGTTGCTGGCCCTGCAAACAATGTTTACAAAGTTGCAGCAAATAATTTATTTGTAAGAACAAAAATTTTGACCTTCACATATTGAAATGTTTACTTTATATTATGAAGATTATCAACATTTGTGTCCCCACAATGGCCATGCATTCATGTAATACAAGAAACCAGTTGTCTTCAGATATAACATATTATAACACTACGAAAAATTACAAACTATTAATCTGTTACGGGGATTAAGTGTTTTAATAGATAACATCACGGGTCATTAGCCCTGAGTCACATACTCATGAGGGGCTGGAGTCAAGACACCATCTGCCAAATCATTCTGTATCATGGGGGGGGGGGGATGGGGGAGGATGAGGGGGGAGGGAGGGGGGGGGGGGAGGGAGGGAGGGAGGGAGGGGGAGAGAGAGAGAGAGAGAGAGAGAGAGAGAGAGAGAGAGAGAGAGATAGGAAAGCTTCCATTTTGCAAACCCCACAGGTATGATGCCCTGTCACCACCCCAACTTTGTTTCACGTATAAAACTGTTGTTATTTATTAATTTTTTTAAACTTTATTTATTGCAAAAAGTGAATCATTTCAATTTAATATCTATGCCATCAACTAATCTATAAAGAATATTATAATTTAATGTTTCTTTTTGTTACTTATATAATATGTTTGAATATATTTAGTGTAGTGCGATAAGTGATGTAGGAAAAATATTCCTCGTTGGGGCCCTCTTTCTCAGGACTTGCCTGGAACAAACAAGTGTTTACACCATCCTTGCAAACAATAAATGCTGCACTAGTATGTGCTTTATAGAGTTTCGGAAAACAAGATGAGGAGAACCAGCCATCAGTGGCAAACAAGTACTACCGACACTACAATATTTGAAAGACGACAATTCATGTATTCTGAGAGCATGAACATGCACAGCTAGTATAGACTGTTCATGGTAAAATAAACACTTTGAAATCAACTTTTGAAAACGAAAAATCACTACTGTTACTACATGTAAGCTACAGTACACACTGGCTTTCAGTTGACAGCAAATTAGATATAACAATTCTAAGTCTTGACATTGTGTTCTGAGTGTGAGGTTTACATTAACGACCAATAAAGTTGGTGTTTTTGTGCTTCATACACATTTACAGTATGAAGTGGCATATTGTCATGTTTTTACTTTCCTGATGTATTAATGTAATCATTAGGCCCATGGCATTGAAAAATTTCACACGTGGTGGAAGGATACAAAACAAGGACAAAAGTAGATCTCGAGTAGGGCATCCAGAAATGGTCACTTTACTTACCGTGCCCAGCTAATAGGAGAGGAGTCCGTAAAACCAAAATAAATAGAGCATTCTCACCCTTACTGAGGAATGCAGAACTCCACACAGCCGAGGCGGAGCGGAGCGGAGCGGGGCGGGGCGGGGCGGGGCGGGGCGGCCTGTGTTTGGAGAAGTGGACAACTAAAGCCCCAGTGGACGCAGCTTCGAGGGATAGGAGGCGGGGAGGTTCAGACCACAAACGCATAGTACTGAGGGTGATGGGGGGGGGGGGCGGGGGGGTCACCATTCCTTTACTATTCAGCTAGTACCACCTCTGGGTTGGTAAACTGTGGTTGGTCGCTACATTAGTTTATAATATGTTTTTATAACTTACTGCAAACTGCTTGTCTAATTCTTATCAAAACACCAGTATGTCTTGTTTACAGGTTTTTACATAACGAAAAATTGCAATATTTCAGTAGAAGATATTTTATTTAAATATTTAAAACCTCGGTGCACATGAAGTGTTACATGCATAATTGCATGAACAAACAATATAAGAGAGGGGCAAGAGGGAGGATGCAGAGTGAATGACTAAGTTTGGGTGGCTCTCAACATTGAGGTCTCGAGAGCCAATGAGGGTAAAGCGAAGTGAGTTGGAGCAGCCCGGAATGCAGGGGCAGGGGAAACAGAAGATCCCAGAGAAAACCTGCCAACCAGCAGTATCGTCTGGCATGATTCCCACATCCAGGGGGGCGACCCCACCAGGAATCGAAACCAGTTTGCCTTAGCGAGAGTCTGGAAACAAGAAGTGGGCGCGGACTCACCCTGGCGACGTCCTCTGTGGAGACGGTAGGGCGGCTGTAGGTGTAGTCTGCGGGCTGGTGCGTGGGGGTGCTGGCATCAGTGGAGGTGGAGGCTGAAGTCTTTTTGCGTGCGGGCAGGCTGTGCGTCTTCCACTTTCCCTGCAGCAGCTCCCTCTCGCGCAAGCACAGACGCTCTAGTTCCGCCATCTTGCCCTGCAGCACGCGCTGCAGCTGAATGTAGCGCATGTGCAGCTCCACCTGCAGTCATGACAACCACACACACACACACATGCTTAGTCTGGTTAAATGTGTTCACTACATATGTGTACTAATATACTGGACAACTCTACAGACATAAAGCTGTGCATAATCCACATTTCATCAAATTTATGATACATGTTGATTATATCTGTGTAGGTGCAATACATTACTCCCAGAGAGCGCTGAAAATCAGTGGTGAAATTCAGTAAATATATCTTAAATTGATACCGCCATCACTGCAATCTACCATCATCACAATATACAATATATCTCCCTACAATGTTGGACTATAACACTACAAAAATATTTCAGTAGTATTGTTTTGTTATTTATACATCCCCATATCACACAGCCTTAGCTATACATGGTACATAATATGAACAATGACAAAAAGGCTCATTCTTCTAATGTGCTAAAGGATGCACTTGTAACTCAAGCCACATCAGTAATCACAAGTATAATAAAAGAAAATAGGAAAACCAGTTTCATAGTACAGTTATCTTGCATATGTTGGTCTATTTATTATGTTAGGTGCTGTAGCTCGCACCCGCCGTGAACTCCCGTTATACGTGGTCCAGCTCTGTTGGAGTGACCCACCTCTCCCTTCCTCTCTACCAGATGGATGTGCTCGCTGCCTTGTCGCCACCCCCCCCCCCCAAGGGTCACCCAAGAAGGATTGACAGCAGCGAGACCTGGCTGGCGTCACAGTCCCTCCTCCACCCCCTACTGGAAAAGGCGACACATGTAGAGTAGGCGCATGAATATTCTAGGAATTAGGACCTCGGCACAACGAGGGATTTAGCAAAATTTCTGGGTGACAGCCCATGACCCTATAAATACTGCTGAGGTCCGATGGCCAACAGTCTTTGACGAAGACCATCTAGCTAAGTGTGGGCACAAAGACAAATGTGGAGTGGTGTTTGTAGCGTAAATGGATGAGAGGGTGTGAAACCCGACGAGTGAAGCCTATTGTGTGCATGAGGGCGCTCTGAGAACTCTAGAACATTGCGGACTGGCGGGATATGGAATAAACCAAAGTGGGACTGAATGAGCATGTAATATGGATTTTATTGTAAATAATGGAACTGTCAAAGATGGACACATATTTATAAAATAATTGAATATGTTTTGATACACTGTCTATCGAGACAGATTTTTAATTATTTAATTTCATTGATTTTTTTGAGGTAATTTTAATTGTATTAAATGAACAAAGTCATTAATTGTAAACAGTAAGTTATGTCAATTTATTGAGAGCTGTTGAGTCCAGAGAAATTTGTTTGTAGTTGTAAATCAAATTAGGAAATTATAATAAACTATTTTATTTAATTAAGACATCCATCCCTTAATGAACTTGTTTTAGCCCCACTGACTTTTGAGAGAGAAATTGTAACAATATACTTAATATTTTTGAAACAAATATTGATCAACAGAATAAAAAACACTGCACAAAACGTGCTTTAGCTTTTTTTAAAGTTGTTCTTTCAAGTATGTTACAGCTGTAATACTGGTGTTTGTAGTACAGTCATTCTATAATATGTGCCCACTCACATAAATCACAAAATGAATCATACTGAAGGCTGTTCACGATAAAGTGAGCACTTTTGAAATCAACCTTAGCAAAAAGTCACTGCCCTAACTGCATATATTTTAACGGACACCCTGAGTGACATGCACCTGGTAAAGTTGGTAACGATGGAGGGAAAGTAGTTCCATATCTTAAACGTAGAATAAAAAGGGTTAGGTAACAATGTGATAATTTAAATTATTTCTTACACTTTCTGTTCTTTTTAATGCCTCAGAGTGTAAAAATTAGCAGATTTATAAAATGTTTACTTCTCTAATAGCTAACTTCGCAGTTTCACTTGACCGACACATGAATAAAGTGATGAGGCCCATGGCAATGTTAATTTTACATAAGGCGTAAGAATACACAACGTGCATGTAAGTAGATATTCAGCTTCAAAAGTACCGTTAACAGTCTATAACAGTGCAGCCAACAGATAATTTGCTTCAGGCATATTAGGCAGTTGGGGATGTGTGTGTGGCTGAATTGAAGCTACAAGTTGTTACTAACAGGAAAATAAGATTTTGTCTGCTGCTCACAAAACTTTGAGGTCTGCATGAGGTAACGTCAGCTCTTACATTGATATGACGTACAGCGATTGATCAGAATACTGGAGTCCTTACTTTGAAAGATACTTTGTGAGGCTTGTCCAAAAACTTTATTTACACAAGGGTTTTGGCAATTTTTGGACACTGCATACTGAAAATTTTGTCTACCTGCGGCTTTGTCAGCAGATGAGATGAGAGGTTAACAGAAATACCAACAACTCAAAGAACAAAAAAAGTTATGGTTGTGCTGTTGGAGATCAATTATTAACAGTATAAATTATGTTTTTATCACAAAACTCTGATTGCAACACTGTTTGTCACGTTTGTTGTGTTGAGTCCTAATTCAAAGCAGCTGTCCAAACAAACAGCAGGACTGGTTCAGATATTCTATTTCCATGCTCCTTCCAACTTAAACCATTTAAAATTGATAAGTTTTACAAATTACACTGCATTCTGTTATCATTGTGATGATGTGAAAACATTAGTTTTGGGCTAAGATGAAATAAAGGTGACCTCAGGAATTTCTTATTCAGTATTTCTGACTGTGTAGAAGATATGGAGCAGGACCTGGCATGATTTTACACTGTGGCAGACAAATACCAATTATTATGGTGATGCAGTACTAAAATAACATTCCACCGTAGACACACCACTCAAACTGTCTACACTCACTTTAACAATAAACCCCTACACAAAAGATTTTACATAGCTAGTCAAACAACATGTACAAAAAAGTTGATGAAACAACATTTTAAAATAAATAATTTTTTTACCTAAACTGAAAACCAGGAATAACAGAAAGAGCAATAAATAATGAAAACTCTGATAATATTCTTGTGAACAGATAGTTTAAACTAACCAACTACGAGCAAGTGATGTGTGCTGATGAACATTTTATTTAGCAATGATAAAATACTTTAAATCACAAATTGTTAAAGAGAAGATATTCTTACCTTCCGCACACAGTCTTCAAAGAGAACCACCATTCTCATCCTTGAGTCGCAGTTCTTTATATAGTTGACTAGTGTTTTGTGGTCTGCTTTCTCCATGTCGTGGCCATTTATCGACAAAATAACATCACCTGAAAAGGGAATAAGTACACAAATATATTTAAAAATTAACAAAACTATCTATGCATTACGAGTTAAATACCATGTCAAAAATATATTACAAAAATTGGAGAAAAAACTCTGTAAATGTTCCTATTTTTTTTTTTTTTTTTTTTTTTTTTTTTTTTTTTTTTTTTGAAAACACGTGGGATTTTTTAATTATATATTTCTCAATAAATTAAATGGACTCCATTTTAGTCTTCTGTACTGAGTCAATTTGGTAGAGATTGAGAGAAAAAGTGAAAAGTAGAAAAAAAGTGAGAGAGTAAAAGAGCTAACACAGATAAAAATAAGACAGCGAGATAGAGATGAAGAAAGAGAAATGGAGAAAGAGAGATGGAGAGCAAAATATAAAGCTAGATACAGACAGAGAGCTAGACATATATACAGAATGAGATAGATATAGATAGAGAGGTAAATATAGAAAGCTATAGATAGAGAAGTAAATATAGAAAGCTATAGATAGATGGACAGATCAATAGATAGAGATATAGAGAGTGATGGATCGATAGAGATTTAGAGAAACCGTAATATAAAGTGTACATTAGTATTTGTGCGAACACAATTAAGAGTACCTAAAAAGTTCAATATCAATCACATTACCTGCATGTACACTGTAGTGTAAATGCTAGTTGCACTGCACAAACTGATCAAAAACAAAACACTGAAATAAAACAACAGTGCGTGGAATTTGCATGTCAAGAATCAGAATAGAACACATTATATACTACACCTTCTCGCATGCCGGCTCTGAACGCAGCTCCATCATAATCCACGTAGTCTACATAAGTGATCATCTCTATCTCCTGTTCTTTCTTGTAATGGATACCATAACTCTGGGAAAAAATAAAACAGAGTAAGTGAATCCTACCAATTGTTTCCTGAAGCACAAAAATGGTACATTAACATAAACTAAGGGCACGTATCGAAAAATATACAACACATTGTAACACACAACATTATGTCCATATAATGTACTGATAATGTACTGATACACAATACGTAACTTCCTTACAATTGCCACATAAAGAGGTGGGTGTGGGACACAGAGAACGACAAATACTTTAATGAGTTTCGCAGTTCCTTGTAAGTCAGCAGTGAAAAACTAAGTATGTGTAATCCTAGATAACAGTATTGCCAACTTTGTGTGCAAACATTGATGCATTTATTTTGCATAACACCTTGCACCACAATTACTTGTAAATATTTAAGAGGCCCACCTGCTTCATGCTTGAACCACGTTGCAGTTTTTGATATACAAGTTTTCCCATTAAACTATGTGCACCCAATGTGCTGATCTATGGGAAGTAGAGACGAAGTCTGATGAGTGCTTTTCAGATGTGACATCATGCACTTGTAATTCCCCCTCCAGTCCGAAGAAGTGCCGTCGACGTGGAGCGGACTCCACGTGGAGTGGACGGAAAACCTCTGGAGAGATGTTAAGCCATGCTGTCTGAATAGCTGCCCAAAGTTCCCTGGTATTTATAGGTGCAGGATCTTGGGAGTGAATGGTTCTCTGCACCATGTCCCACAAATGGTCGATTGGGTTTATGTCGGTGGCATGTGCTGGCCACTCCATTTGGTGGTACTCTCCAGAATGCTCTTTGAACAAGTCCTGGACATCCACAGCCCAATGAGATGGCACATTATCTTGTTGGATCATCCCATCATTGTCAGAGTCCATGACGGCTGCAAATGGTCACCAAGGAGAGTTTTATAGCAGTTACCATTGAGTGTTGTGGGTATATGGACAAATGGAACCAACTAATGCTATGTGAGCACAACCCTCACTGTTACAGAACCACCACCAGCCTGCACGGTGTCTTGTTGACAACTGGAATCCATGGCCTCATTGGGTTTGCACCATACCCGAACCCTGCAATCAGTCCCGAAACAAACTGTATTAATGACTCATCGAACGAGGCCCCATGTTTCCAGTCCTACAGGGTCCAATTAGCAACCTCGCGAGCCCAAGTGAGGTGTTGTGCCTGGTGTCATCCTGTTAACACGGGCACTCCGGTGAGTCTTCTGCTTCCATACCCCATGGAAGCTAATGCATGTTGCACAAATCTGCTATATACACGTCTGACAGCTCCTGCATTGAATGTGGCTGTGATTTGAGCAAGTGTTCCTGCTCTGTTAGTATGGACAACTAACTCTACCCAACCTCTGCAAAATCACTATCACCAAGTAACTTTGGATGGCCACCGAGTTGTTCATGGTGGATCGTAATGCCTTGATTTTGATATCCCCTATAAACACGCGACACCATGGATCGAGGAATATTGAAGGTCTCTACAACTTTTTAAATCGAATGACCGATCCTTCTGGCACCCACAATCATACCCAGTTCGAACTACGATAGTTCATGTCGCCTAGCAAATCCTAATGACACGACCACCTGTTCACAAATTAGACCGGTTTAGGCCATGCAACATCGTTGCAAGGCCTAAACACCATAATCAAATTCTCCTTGAAAATATGGTTTTGTGGACATATCGCTCGATACACTTATGTATTTAATGTATTATAACTTATTTCACTTTTAAAATAACTTTATTTATAAATTATGATTGTTCATAATCAATGTTTATGTTACTATATATTACGAAACCTTTTTGGAGTTCATATACAGTTGGTTCTTTTTATTTATACATAATTTAACTTTGGACTGTGAAAATTAGTATTTTAATGCATGTGGCAGAAGTGATGTCAATTCCCACACATAAAAGCTTTATTATAAGTATTGTGATAATTTTCCCCTTCTTTTAGTCTCCTAATAAATTAAAATTGTTTAGTTACGGAAAGTACAATATTGATTATTATGCTTGCTAAAGATAAATATTTAAATCATTTAATAATGTTTTAATTAGTCACGTAAGCACCCATTGTACATAAATGTGAAAACAGTACACTACCTTGTTTTTTATACACAAGCAGTGCACTTACTAACAATATTTTCCATACATTAATAGCCTAGTACTTGTACTCAGAAACTTAAATAAATACAGTCTTCAGGGGAAAAAAAAGTTGACTGGGACGTATGTCTGCCTTAGCCTACAGCTGACACCAGCGCTCCTACCAGCACATGATATCAAGTGACAGTAGCACTGCCTAGGAGCCAACTCTAGAACTAAGATGGCAGCCGAGCGAGAGCGACATCAGTGCTCCTGGCAGCCAACTCTACAACTTATCACAGCATATCTCGAAGGAGATGGGTAGGGATAGTACCAATGAGTATCCTCACCTCCGAGACTCCTTCCTAGGTTAATAGAATGGCACTACGCCTGCCAACAGCCCTTGTGGTCCAGAACCGACACTCTCTCACTACTCACGCATCTGAAAGTCAAACAAACTCGTGTATTCTGCAGTGGAATGTAAACAGTTTTGCGACTAAGTATTCACAAACAAAATACTCAGTCCCGACGAGGCTGTTCGTATACTGTTAGAGCGCAATGATCTTCCTTCCAGGTAGATAGATGATAATCCTGACGTCAGCAAATGTAACTTTCATTACAATATTGTCTCAACTGTCAATCCTGTTCCCCCGGACTTTGGCGCGAGAGTGCGAAATTAAAAATAAAGCCAGTACTTTTTTTTCAAAAGCGATTTTCCTTCTTCGAAGGCAGCATGAAAGTGGAAACACGCCGTGTATTGGCTGACGTCTGTGAGAAGTGTGCCGTTAGAAATATTGCAGAGAAATTTAAAAAAAATTTACGATCGGTTCTCGAACATTATTGTTAATTAGTAAATATCGTTAAGAAGCGATTCTTAAGCTAATGCCATTTCAAGCATTCAGTGACATGTTTTAAAAGTTTCGGAAAAAATTACTTGGTAGAGCTTCTGTAGTTATAAGTGTTTGGACGAAACTTCTACATACAATTCTACAACAGAAAAAAAAAATTAATCACGTGAGTGTGAAACGTGTTAAGAGATGGTATTTCGCATGTGTGTTTTTATATATTCAATAACAAATATATATTCGAAGTGCAAGAAACTACTGAGAAGTATGACTATGATAAAACTGTATTTAAACTAGACAGAGGTTTATGAATGAAGCATTCCTGAGAAAGCAGCCGTACCTAGTACAAGCTACAGAGAGACAAAAAAAAAAACAGTAACAAGAAACAGATTGTTCGCTAGAAAGCTGACTACATTTAGAAGAATAGGAAAGACACAAAATGAAAGCACTTCGTTATGCAAGATACAAGTCTTGGTCGCATACACTATATCAACATTAACATGTTTGCTTAATGCCAGCCCCCCTTTACAAAAACCGGGTGCTACTTTATAAAAACAACTACCACATACCCTCATGCAAACGTGGGACTAGTCCACGACTTAGAGGTTGGCAATGGGCTTACTTAAAGAGTAAGATCCCTCAACGATTGCGGGGAATAGCCCCCCCCCCCCCACTCGGCCCTCCAGAGGCAGGGCACATAAGGTCTGATTCTCTGTAGTTTGCGAGTTGGACAGGCACTGTTTCCCTGAAGATGGCAGATTTCACAATTTCACATGTTCGCCTTAAAATTATTAAAAATTATATCTTTCAATAAAATATGACAAAATACGGCCATGAAAGTTTTACATCAAACATAAGTAGAAGTCTAATGAGAGAGCGAGCGCAGCGCACTAAATCATCAAAAACAAGCATTTTAAAACCAAATTTTATCGTTTTCAAGAAACTTTTTCAAGTTTCTAGAAACCCCATTTGACTCCAATTTTCGATTCTAAAAAAAAAAACAAGCAAACTTATGCTAAAAACAAGCAAATTCTTCAATTTTTCCAAAAATGTCCGTGTAGGATTTGTATTAATAAAAAAAATTGCAAATTTAAGCTAAAAACGAGCAAAATAAATCAAATATCAAGAAAATTTAAAATTTTTCCAAAATACTTGCTCAGGATTTGTGTTAGTTAAAAACGGCAAATTTAAGCTAAAACAAGAAAAATAAGCTAAAAATCAAATGAAATATTAAAAAGATTCAAATTAATAGAATTTATATATTTTAAGACAATTCTAAATCGTGCATAGATTTTCCATTTTTCATTTCTTTTAAACCTTTATACGTTATAAAATTTTGATTCTCGTTTATAAATTTTAAAGCATTTTTATCAAACATACTTACAAAGCGATCTGGTAAAGTAATTTTATATTTACCATGTAGAATACAAGTAATTTTTTTTCCCAAACACAGAATAATAAAATTGAAATTCAGTAGCAACATATATTATATTTTTTCTAGGTCTTATAGTTTAGTCAAGTCATATGAATTGTTAAACCTTGCGTGCAGCGATTACATTTTGTGTTAAAAGTAAAATAAAAATAATAAAAATAACATTAAAAATAATAAAATTAAAAATACTAATAAAATTAAAATTAGCATTTTATTATTAATTTATTTCTTTTAAATAAACACAAAATGGAATTATGAAATGCACAAACAATGTAAAAAAGTGTGGCGAAATATTAAACAGAAAGTTTTTCACCACATAAACACACCAAAGATAAGCATATTAACACCTGTAAAAATGTCCTAGAGAATATGATAGAACTCTTTATGCCTTAAAAAAAGAGAAAGTACTATGCGAATGTGGAAAATATCTTTATAATATTCAACTCAAAAAGCATAAAAACCGTAAATTGCACAACACAGCAGGAGGTATTCTAAATGAAATTCAACACGATAATACCCCAACAAAGACATGTACAGCACGTAATTAGAATAAACATATAAAATTATTTTCTTATAATAAAACTTGCATTTCAGTCATTTAACCATAGAATACTAAAAGGAAGAGAATCTATAAAAATTTATAAAATTATAAACCTTACTTACACCATTATCCGAATTCCAAAGAAGAAATTCAGGACGGACTTTAGATAGAGTAATTGGAATACAATTAGCTATAAATATGTATAATCAATTAAGTGGGGCATCATATATAGAATTATCACAAGATATTGGGATGAAACAAGCATGTATTAATTGAAAAATGAAGATCAGAAATGTTTTCTTTGGGCAATCAACTCTGCATTGTTTTCAGCAGAAAAAGATCTACAAAGAGTAACTAAATATAGAAGTATGGGGCTTAATGTTGATAAAGTAATAGATAATTATGAATATTCTATTAAAATTGATGATATATAAAAAAAAATAGGAAATCAAATTGATACATCTATAAATGTATACTCTATTGAAGATAAGTCTACAGTATATCCATTAAAACTTACAAAAAAAATAAAAAAGATAAGTACATAAATTTACTTTATTTCAAAAATGACAAAAATTCACATTGTTATTGGATAAAAGATTTATCGAAACCGCTTTCTGCACAAAAAACTAAACATAATGGTAAAACTTATATATGCGAAATTTGTATTCAATTCTTTACATCACAAGAAAAATTAAATAAACATGTACACGACTGCTCTAAAAATGAATCAGTAAGAATCACTTTACCTTCGAAAGGGGAGAAAATATTTTTAAAAATTATAAAAATACAATGAAGGTTCCTTTTACAATATATGCAGATTGCGAATAAATTCTAAAGAAAATAAAAACCACTAAACAAAGAGAACAAAATACATTTAACTTAATAAAAAAGTATTCAGTTTTAAAGAGAACGATAATGATAATGGCTTTTATAAGGAGAGACTTAAAGAAATATATAATCTTACTAATGAACAAACAAATACAATTGATTTAAAGTTGAATTATGAATCATATACAATTAAATATCAGTTACATGAAGCTTCTGGTTCTTGCTATTATATTGTATATAGTTATGGTGATTATAAACCACCAGTTGTATATCGAGGCTCAAACGCACATAAAATGTTTATAGAATTAATGAAGAAAGTAGTAGAAGAAATTGGGGGAATATATTCACAAACTGAACCAATGCATCCACTAACAAAAGAAGAAAAACGATTATATAGTAAATAAAAAGTACACCATGATGATCATATAACTAGTAAATTTATTAATCCAGTATGCAATAATTGTAATCTTCAATTAAAATTACCCAATTTCGTTCCACTTTATTTTCATAGCTTAGATGGTCATGATGCTCATTTATTCATTAAAGATTTACGATATGTTGATAAAAAATATAGACCTAATTGCAAATAATGAAGAAAAGTTTATTACTTTTGGGAAAGCAACAGAAAATTAAAAATTAGGTTTATAGACATTTAAATTTATGGCCAATATGTTTAGATAAATTATAATCTAATTTAAGTAAAGATCAAATGAAACACACCAAAAAGCATTTGCCAAAAGACCAAGTTTATTTAGTAATTAGAAAGGGCGTTTATCCACATGATTATATGGATAAATGAAAGAAATTTGAAGAAACAGAACTTCCACCAAAAATTGAATTTCCCAACAAATTAAATGAATCTGATATAAGTGATGATTATGAACACGGAAAATGTGTATGGAATCAATTTAATATTAAGAATATTGGTAAATATAATGATTTATAATTAAAAAGTGATGTGTTATTGTTAGCAGATGTTTTTGAAATTATTTGAAATACATGTATAAATGCATATGATTTAGATTCTGAGTGGTATTTTACAGCACCAGATTTTTCGTGGAAAGCAATGTTAAAAATGACTAAACCACCACTAGATTTATTACATAAAAATGATATGATTTTAATGATTGAAAAAGGAATTCGAGGTGGAATATCACAATGTTGTAAGCGATATGTTAAAGCAAATAACAAATATTTAGAAGATTTTAATCCAAAACAAAAGTTTAATTATTTAGCATATCTCGATGCGAATAATTTATATGGAAGGGCAACATCACAATATTTACCATATGGTGGTTCTGAATGGGTTGATTATCCAGATTTTAAATTTGATTTTGGCAAACTTATAAATTAAATTAAAATGATGATTCACAACATGGATACATATTAGAAGTTGATTTAGAATATCCACAAGAACTACATAAATTACATAAATATCCTCCATTTTGTCCACAAAATAAGATAGATTCAGGAACAAATCAATCCAAATTGTTAACAACTTACATAACAAACAAAAGTATATAATACACCATCGCAATTTGAAACAGTGTCCAAATAATGGCTTAAAGCTTACTAAAACACACATAATATTAAAGTTAAATCAATCTGATTGGCTGAAGAAATATATAGATCTGAATACAGAGATGAGAACTAAAGCTAAGAACAACTTCGAAAAAGATTTTTATAAGCTCATGTACAATAAAGTGTTTGGTAAAACGATGGAAAATATAAGAAACAGGGTGGATATAAGACTGATAACAGATGAAAAGTGTGTAAATTAATACCAAAACCAAATTTCAAAAGTAGTACTATATTTAATGATAATCTTGCATCTATACATATGAACAAGACAAATGTAACATTTAATAAGCCTATTTATGTTGGCATGTCAATTTTAGATCTATCAACAGAATTAATGTGAGATGTTCATTATAAAGTAATGAAACCAAAATATGACGATAAAATAGAAATGTGCTAACAATATACTGATTCATACATTTATAACATAAAAAAGTTACAAATAGAATAACATTTGACGATTATAAGAATAGTTTGTTTAATGAAAATATACAATGTAGAACAATGAATTTAATGAGTGAAAAACATTAAATATATACAGTCGAGGTTAATAAAATAACACTAAGTCCTTTCGATAATAAGAGAACTATACTAGAAAATATAAGATAGATATTACCATATGGATATCAACACATTTAATTTTAATTATTTTTTGTATTATATTTGTATATTACATTAAAATAATATATTTATATATGTTTTAAACATCTTTAATTTCCAAAATAATATCAATATCAGAACCATCAAAATCAATTAATTTACCATTTTCGTACCTATTTTCTAAAACTATATGATTAAACCATTCATTATTAACTTGATAAAATATTGGAAATACTGGTTCATAAATAATACAATCTATAAAACCAAACATCATTTTTGGTGGAAAACTAGCAATTTTATCAGTTTCTAAATGGTTAGATTAATCATATTTTATAAACATTCCATATGCTAAATTACAATGAACATTCATTGTTTTAAATTGATCACAATTAGGCAATTTAGTGCCTACAACTATTTTGTCTCTTTCAATAGTCATAGTTATCTCAAAACAAAGAATATTGGATAATCAATCATCAAATTTAATATCAAACTTAGATTAAATATATATTCTGATGTTAGCTCGATTTTATTAGTTGAAAACAGTTCAATTCAATTTATAGTTTTTTAAAAAGATTCAATATCATATTGACCTCTAGGAATAGTTATAACTTCATTTTTATCAACAACATGACTCAATTTTTCAATCTTCATTATAGTACTGTTGTTTATATTCTGAGTTAAAATTTTTGTATGAAAACAAATCAAAGCAAACGATTTTTCACCATGGACGATATCATAATTAAGTATTTTCTTAAGTATGGAATTATTACTTGTCAATTAAATTTTTTTATTAAATGGATAATAAAGTATTTATCTTCTCAAATGAAAAAAGTTAATTGGGTAATTTATATTTTAATTTTTGAAGAAAACTCTAAAAATAAAAATAATGGAGAACTATTGCCTGATGACAATAGAGCAATAATAGTTGGACCTAGTAATTGTGTAAAACTATTTTGAAGATAAATTTAATTTATAAGTAAGGATGGTTAAATTTTAGTAAACTTTATGTTTGTTCAAAAAATTTGAATCAACTCAAATGTATTCTGTAGCAAAATGATTTTGGTGAGGCATTTAAAAAATTAAAAGTTAAAGAAAAAACAATTTACTTTTTTTTTTTTTTCAAATAATAATGATTCCTTTAGATCAGTTTGAAAAAACTAATCTCTAATTGTATTTGATGACATTATTTTAGGCAATCAAGATCTAATTCGTGAAGAGATAATACAAATTTTTTGTGTATATTTAGACAAGGTGACACTAAACATATTTATAATGAATTTGTTGGTAGTGATATGTCTTATGAAAAATTTGAAGACAATTGCTCTAAATGTTGTGACGAAGCTTATGGTTTTATCACTTTATATTTGAGTAGAAAAATTAATGGTGAGAAGTTTTTAAATTTATTTCTAAACTTAAATTGAAACATTTTTGAAAGCATGTTTACATTAAACATTAAAACAGTCATTAAAACTACCATTAAAACAATGTTCATTATTTTGTGTTTCAATTATATAACTAAAAAATTTAAAATTTACAAAACATCTGCTTTATTAATCCAAGCGTTATGAGAATTATCAAAACCTTACCATTTTACAAACATTTTATTTCCTTTGGTTTTTAAAACTTCTTCAACCAAATATTAATTTGGATAGTTAGTTGTCATAATTTCGAATTCATAACAACTTCCTTTTATTTTGTCTCCATTAATATATTTTAATTTGTAAGTTGGTATATCATAATTTAAAACCTCAGAAATAGTAAATAATTTTGTTGTCCAATTAGCACTGTAACATTTTTAATAAATTTATTTAGTTTTGCTCACACGGACATCATCCCCAACTTTGTATTTCGGTTTAGTACACGTGTCTACAAAATTTGTTTGCATTAAATTTTTTTATTTTTCTTATTAACTTCAATTGGTTTCATACCAATAGTTCTATGTTTTGAATTATTGCATTCTTTCACTAAATCATCTATTATATTTACCCATTTATAATTACCATTTAAAGCAAATTTCTTCCATATCATATTTTTCAAAGTTTGATTAAAACTTCCTACAACACTAGCTTTTAATTCAGAAAATGAATATTGATTGATGTCATATTTTTGCATAAGATCTTTAAATTATTTATTGTAAAATTCGGGGCCATTGTCACTTTGTAAATTATATGGTTTTTCTTTTCATAAATAAACATTCTAAACCATTTACAACATTTTTAGCTTTTTTATCTTTAATTGTTATAGCAAATGCATATTCTAAAAAAACAATCAATTGGGCTAATATATTTTTATACATTATTTAAAAATATGTCCCTTTTTTAAATTACCAGAAATCCATCTCAACAAGATAAATTTTGCCAAAAAATCATAAATTTTCCCACAAAATTACTTTTCTTCTTGGGAAATTTCTTCCTGCGGGTTTTAAATATAAATTCTTTTATCTTTCCCTTCTCTTATATTGGGAAAAATATTTTTAAAATTGATTTTTTAGAATTACATCAAGAACATATACTTTTCTGAACTAATTGCCTGTTAAAAAAACCCATATAAAAGTATACATACATAAAAAAAACACGAAATACATATAAAATATATTTATATTTTCACCCCCTTTATACATACAAAACATTTTTATTTTTTAAAAAATACACACGAAAATACATACATACATATATATCAAAACGTATACATACATACAATATATTATATACACACGTATACATACAATATATATAACACGTATACATCCCATACATATATATTTTACACGTAATTACATAAAAATTTATATACAGTTACATAAAAAATTTTAAAATACACGCCCCCCCTAAAATAATATTACACGTATACAAAATAAAAATTTCCCGTAACAAATTTATATTTAAAAATCATAAAATTTTTATCCCTTTACTAATAATTCCCGTAACAAAATAAAATTATTTTTAAAAATTTTTAAAAAATTTAAAATATACGTATACATAAAAATATTTTAAAAAGTATACTTAATATATTTTTTTTAAAAAAATTTTTTCTTTTTTAAAAAAAATTTATACATACTTTTAAAATATATTTCGG
This sequence comes from Dryococelus australis, assembly GCA_029891345.1. Lineage (NCBI taxonomy): Eukaryota > Metazoa > Arthropoda > Insecta > Phasmatodea > Phasmatidae > Dryococelus > Dryococelus australis. Next base: position 62,914,998 of record CM057008.1, read on the forward strand.
TTACATTATAATATAAAAAAATCCCCTTTTTTTAAAATTTAAAATTTTTATATCCCGTATACTTTAAAAATTTATTTAAAATTTTAATTTTTTATATAACGTATACTTTTAAATTTTTAACGTAAACAAATTTATATCCGTATACAAAATTTATTTTGTAACTAAAATTATTTTAAAAACCGGTTTACAATTAAATTCCCGGTTACAAAAATAATATCCCGTATCTTTTAATAATTTAACGTAAATTTTAAAATTAATAAAAATTCCGTATACATTAATTTTTTAAAAATACTTTTAACATAAATTTTAAATTATACGTATAAAATAATTTTTTTTTTTAAAAATTTAAAAATATTTTAAAATAATTTTAAAAATTTTTATCCCTATACAAATTTTTATCCCTAAAACAAAATAATTAACGTATACATAATTTTATAACGTTTTTTTTAAAAATTTTAAAAATTTTTTAAACAAAATTTTATATTTTTAAAAATTTTCCCGTAAACAAATATTTTTAAAAGTATCAAAAATATATATCCTATCCCATTATATATAGGGTTTACTATAAAAAATTTTTTCGTATCAAAATTTAATACGTAACTTATATTTTTATACGAAACCCTATTATTTAAAACAAAAAAATTAAATTACGAAACTTAAAAAATTTTTTAAAATATTTATTATATTTAAAATAATATATAATCGTATACATTTTTTTCGTATACATATATATAAATATACTATACATATTATTTAACGTATAATATATTATAATAAATATTTTTTTTATACTTATCTTTAAAAATATTTACTATAATATTTATATTTATAAAAATTTTAGTATACATATATATATTTTAAAACGTATAATATAAAAAACGTATACTTTTAAAAAAATTTTTTTTAATTTATTTTTTAAAAATAAACGTTACATATAAAATAAAAAATAAAATAATATAATATTTTATTAAAAAATAAAAATATACTTTTAAAAAAAAATTTTAAATATAATTTTTAAATATATTATAAATATAATAATTAATAAAATAATATATATATAAATTATATATATATTAAAATTTATATATTATAAAATTTATATATAGTATAAAAAATAAAATTTTATAAATATTTTATAAAAATTTCATACTTTTAATATACTATAAAAAAAATTTTTTAACAAATTTAAAAAGGGGGTTAATTTTTGTAACTTTTTTTTTTTATTAGGAAAAAAACTATAAATATTCAACCCCCTTTTTAAAAATTTTTTACCCAAAAAATACTTTAATACTATTTATAGGAAAATATTTTTTTTAAAAAATCAAAAAAGGGAACCCCCTATAAAAAAATCCAATAAGAACCCCAAGTTAAATTTAAAAGACCTTAAAATTTTACATTGCGTGCGCTGCGAAACTATTTTATGAAAAAACAAAAAAAAAAAGTACTAGGTTTTTCAGAAAACATTTTTCTACAAAAAAAGACAACCCCAAAATTCCCAATTTATAGGTATGTCCAATAACAATTTTTTTTTTTTAAAAAAAAAAAAATTAAAACGCCGCCGCTAGAAGGGCCCCTTTTAATTTTTTTCCCCCTTGGGGTTTTTTTCCCCAAAATTTTTTCTTCCATTCAAGACTGGTTCAGTACCTGTATTTTAAATTTTTGAATTATTCAATTCGGACATTCCTTAAAATTTGTCTATTTTTAAAAAAAGTATTTTTTAAAAAAATAAAAAATTTTTAAAATTTAAAAACGTTAGATGTGTTTTAATGGTCCCCTTTTTTTCAACAATTTATTAATCCTTATAAAAATAAAATTTTTTTCAGCACCATTAAAATACAGCGTTTTTTTCTTTTTACTGCCCCATTTTTGGACGTAGGGGTTTAAAAAGAAAATACGATATAAAAAAGACCCCGCAGAAAGGGGCCCCCCCGTGAATTTTCCGGGAAACGCAAGGTAAAAAAATTTTAAAAGCGTACGACGCGGGGCGGGGAAGGGGCAGCCAGATCGGGGGAAAAAAAAAGCCCCACTTTGTGCCCCCTTTTCAATGGGGCTTGGGGCGAGACTGTCCAAAAAGTGGGGGTCGTTTTTCCCCTGTTGGCTCAGGGGGCCCCCCCGGGGCGCGTTCCCCGGGGTTTACGCCCCCTACGCGCACACAAACCGTTTTTTTTCCGAATATGTGTCCTCTTTCATTTATTTTTTATTAAAAATTTTTAATATTTTTCGCCATAAAATTCGCATGAAAAGTAGGGGTTTTACGAAAAGGGTTTTTTCCCCCTGCCCAAAATATATTTGGTTTATCACGAGTTTGGAA
>CM057008.1:62917408-62974908 GCA_029891345.1 Dryococelus australis
GGATGGCATCTGGGAATTATAACTGTATGGATGTCATAGATGCTTAAGTTATTAGTACTGATCTTATGATACCATGATTGGAGCTTATGATTGGAATATTTTGATTGGTTCGGCTGCTGGTATGGCTTGTTTATATGTGTAACTGGTGAAGTTAGATGGGTCGAAATGGTAGTCAATCTAATTGACTGTATGATTGACTAGTAAGTCTGAGATATGGTGGCTGATATGGCCTGTATCATTAACAGCATGAATGAGGTATGCTTGGGGTTAGCGTGAATTATAAGGTTTGGTGCTGTATGTTTTTGTTGGTATGGTTACCTGCTGTGGTGGTTTGGTCATATAATCAGATGGCATAGTATGTAGGTATGCTGGATTGTATGCCTTTCGACGATGCATAGCTGAGGCAAGCTAATGTCATGTTGAAAGGTATTATATTTGTTTTGGTATTCAGTACCAATAGATTATCGATATGATTGTTAAGTATGCTGGAGATATGTTACCTGGAATGATATAGTTGGTGGTGGTTAATGGATAGTGTGTGGTGGTATGAAATGGGTAGTACTTATGTTGCATATTCAATCTGATCTGTGTGGTATAACTGAAGTATTCTGGGTTATGGTTTGTTTAGTACCCAGTACTTCTGATCATCAGGGTTACTCATATTTTGTTTTGGTATGTCTGAGGTGTGATGGTCAGCATTTTTTATTGGTATGGATGGTTGATAGAGTAATTTATATTAATGTCTGGAATGATATTTTGGCAGGTGTCTGATGCTATGATTATGGCATGGGTGGTATGGTTGAATTCAGTTTTTCTTTGGTTATAGGTGATGGTATGTTGGTTGGTATGATATACTGATACCATACTTTGCTTCGACAGATGGTAAGAATGTTTACATTGTGAGTTGGCCTGGTACGTTGGGTTATATCTTTTCTCATATATATTTGACTTGTGTCTGATGGCAATGACAAACATGTTAATGTTACGATTTTGGAATATTTTAGTGGGGGTAGGCTGAGATATGCTTGAATTCTAATATGAATGATGAGTATATTTAGTCTGGTATTGGTTGGTAGAGCAGACGGTGTTAATGACTTACATAGGCTGGTGTGGTGTCTATGAAAGCAGCCAGGTTCCAGTTAGGAAGCTTAGTTTGAGAGTGGCAGTCGTGAAACTTTGTCATGAAGAAGAATATATGGCCAAGGGTTTTAGTTGGGCACTTGCTAGAATAGACTGTCTTGAGCTGCATATAAGCAGATTATATTCCCTAGGTGAATAGTGGGCATGCTGGTGTAAAGACACTACATGAAAGGTGTGGGAAAATTTAAGATTTCTATTTTTATGTTTGTTGTGCGAAGTATGCGAACACACACCACACACACACACACATATATATATAAACACACACACACTGGTGGCTGACTATAATTCCTCTATTCATCGAACGATAGGCATGAGACCCAAGGACGTGAAAGACAACTCACTGCTAAAAACAGTGTACAAAGTTGAAAAAGTTACAGAACCTCGCAAACCAAAAGCTAAAATGGGTAATGATGTGCACATAAGCAGCCAAAAGGGCGTATTTACCAGGGGATATGCACAGAACTGGTCTACGGAGCTCTTTTGTGTTGTTCACATACAACATTTCTCTCCTCGCACATATTATTTGAAAGATATGGATCATGTGCCTATACATGGAGTCTTCTACTCGGAAGAAATAAAAGTCACGACATTTCCTGATATGTATTTGGTTGAGAAGGTCTTACATCGCAAGAAAGGGGGAAAAAAATACAGGTGAGATGGTTAAATCCACAGACAGCTGGGTGAATATGAAATACATAAGGAACAAATAGCTTTAAGTTTGACCTTTATGTCTACATATATAAATAGCTGGGGTAGTTATTTCACAAAATCATTCTTCTGTTCGTAACAAGACGAGGTTTTTGATGGAGAGTTAACTCAGTTCCTAAGCCAAGTGATTTTCGCAGAAGCAGAGACCACAGCAGAGTCACAAGTGACATCATCTTCAGTGTTTGAACCATTGCCTCGAATCTCGCTTAAGCCTTCGGATCGACTACATACACCCAAAGACAGACTCACCAGAGATTCGATATCGTGGACACCACCACCATCGAACAACGGCGCTGAATGCGATACGTTGGAATCGCCACATCTGTCAACACCAAGAAGTCCTGCCAAGTGTCCGTACAACCCGGAAGTATGTTACATAAGGAAAGCGATGGAAGAGTAAGCTACTATGATGGATGGTGTTCTACAGGAGCTGCGTGAGACCTTTGCCACATTAATGATACAGAATGAACGTCAAGGACACGTGTTGTTTTGCTAATAATATTATATGTGGTGGACATGAACCGCAGCAATAGATAGAAATCCAAGATGGTAGATTGATAGAGCATGTATGAATGGAATCCAAGATGGTGGATTCCGAGGTGGAATGATAGAGCACGAAGAAATAAAACCCAAGATGATGGCGGTCTGAGCCGGAACCGCCTTCTGATTCCTGTTCCAGAAAAAAGGGGTTGATTTCGAGGGAAAATTGGGCTTTTTAGGGTAAAAATAAGCCACACAAATTGGCCGAAATTGACTTTGTGTGGCTTTCTTTTGCACGTGAGTGACTCCTACCATTTTTAGGGAACGACAAGAAATTTTGAGGGAAAACAGGACATTTTGAGGGAAACAAAAGAAAATTTTTGAGGAAAAAAAGGGAAATCCAGATAGTGGCGGTCGGAGCCAGAGTCACCCCTGGACTCCTGTGCCCCAGAACGAACATTATTACACTACTGGAAGGCAATCTACATCCTGGGTTCAATGGAGATAGAATTGGTCGAGCAAGATTTATTCACCGAGGGGCAGACTGGAAGAGGTTCGACGAAGTGCTGATGAATAAACTTCATCAGTACCAAGAAGAACACTTGACAGATCCAGACCAATGTGCAAATGTAATTACAAAGCTGATCCCGGATGTATGCAAGGAAACATTGAGAATATCAGAACCTGGCATTCCAGTAAATCGATGGTGGGATGATGAACCGGAAAGTACGAGAAAGCAGGTTCGATGAATTCCGAGGAAACAAACTGCAAAGAGATCCTCGACGAAGAGTAGAAATGTTGGAAAAATATAGAGTCCAACGAAAGAACTACGCAATAATGCTGAAAGAAAATAAACAAGACATTCTGGAGAAGCTATGTAACAGCAAAAGCAAATGAAGACCCATATGGGTTCGTATAAAAGATCCTTGCAAACAAGTTAAAGCATAATTCTTGAAAAACCTTAAAATCTAGAACAGGATCGTTATCGATCAGCAGGAGAATGCGCAAGAACTTGTAAATGCACTCCTGCCAGAAGAGAAGATGCCTGTGTTGCCAGATACTCCTCCCACCACTGAATTCACTATAAAAGAACTGGATAAAGTAATTAAGGAGTTGAAAAACAATCAAGCTCCAGGACATGATGGAATCACTGCTGAAATAACGAAGAGAGAGTATCCTCGTATTAAACTCGATCTGTTGCAGTTAATGAATGACTGCCTACACAGTGGCTATTTTCCTAACATCTGGAAATAAGGACTATTGGGAATTCTCTATAAGGGAGGCAATAAAGATCCAACTGAGCTAAGTCACACTGTCCTTTAACCCTGTTGACAATTATGGGGAAAATGTTAGAAAAACTCGTCGATATGAGACGGCTAAACTTCCTTGAAGCTACCCAAGGGCTCCATACAAAACAATATGGGTTTAGAAAAGGACGAGGTAGCGAGAAGGCAGTTATGGATGTGGCTGAAAAAGTAAACTCAAGCAGAGATACCTATGTATTAGGAATTTTCCTGGGTATCAGTGGTGCATTCGACAATGTGTGGTGGCCGGAGGTGCTCTGCCAACTCGGAGACAAGGAATGCCCAAGAAACATTTACAGCATTATTGTTAATTACTTTAAAGAAAGGTACAGCCAGTATTAAGTGAACAATGGGTCAGCGAGGAAGAAACTCTCAAGGGATGTCCCCAGGGATCGGTCCTCGGACCGATCCTATGGAGCATGCTGTTTGACATACTTCTTCGGCTGCAGCTGCCAGAAGACTATGAGATCTTTGCATATGCGGACAATGTGTTGCTCTTAATTCCAGCCTGGAGTCGCGCTGAAATTGAGACCAAAGCTGATGAAATACTGAAAAAGATTGAGAGGTGGGGTAGCAGTGAAAAGTTACAATTTTCAGTGCAGTAGACAAACTTAAGTTACTTAAATGAAGATTTAAGCGATCACCTGTGGTCCGCTTCAAGGAAAGACCACGTCTACAGAGCAAAGTAAAGTAAACGCTGTTCACGGTAAAGTGAGCACTTTTGAAATCAACCATAGAAAAATAATGCCCCTACCTGCATATATTTTAACGGGCGCAATAGTGACATGTGCCCAGTAAAGTTGGTAACGATGGAGTGAAAGTATTGTCCACGCGCCACCTCTGAAACACTGGCAGGACTGCGACCTTGAAACGATAAACCGTCCACGCTATACGACTTTATTATCGTACAAAGAAAACATTCACTAACTTCAAGGCAATGCGGTCGCTAATGGCGAACCCGGATTTTCTTGTTCACTGCTTGAACTGCACGCGCGCCTGATGCACTGGAGGAATCACTACTGTTGCAAAGGCGTACAACGATACTGTCAATTACATCTGAAACAACACCCTCCTTTTCCCAGTATTCAGTCTCAAGTTTCTGTTCGTGACCACAGTACCCTTCCAGTCGGTCTTTGTTACACTGTCTAGTGCTTTAATAGTAATCTCTCGGAGCTTCTGAAGAGATAAATCTCCGGTTACATTTCCTTCGCGCACTACCCGCTTCACCTTCGTCCAAGCGAGCTCAATAGAGTTCAGGTCGCAAATGTATGGGGGAAGCCGGACCGCGGTATGTCCCAAAGATGTCAGATGGGTGTCAAATTTGTACACTTTCTCTTTAGGTTTCGCGTGTTCCACCAATTTGTAAAGCTCCTCTTTCCGCATCGACGTGTGACAAGTTATGCCTTTGTTTGCTAACCATGTTAACATATCTGCTTTCACAGAGTACTTTGCCTTCATGAACAGGAAAAGTCTTCCAAAGGATTATACTGTTTGGATCAATCTCACTGCTGGTACCTGGCTGCACCCCCCCCCCCCCCGGCCACCGATCTCTTTAACAAGCCCAGAACAAAGAATTCCACAATAGCTATTCACATTAATGGTGACGAAGAGTATTTCTGCAATCTTGTGGGTCTTTAATATTACACAATATTGCGCAATGATACGGTGCATTATCTAACACTACTACAGATGACTGCGGGAGGTTAGGAGCCAGCTTCTCGGTAACCCACTCTATGTAATTAACACTGTTCATTTGGCCGCGATAGTCGCCACTGGCAATGCCGGCTTTATAGACAAGGAGAATTCTCGATAAATCCGTTAATACTCCCAGCATGTACTACAATTAATCGGCTACCCGAATTCACATCAGCTTGTATGCCAAACACTTCATGTTGCCAACATTTACCAAACGTTAAATTACCTTCTATCCATGTCTCGTCTATGTTGATAATTTGTTTCCCACCTTATCTGTGCTGTTTCATTGCAACTAGGAAGCCGTGGCGCCAAGATACGATGTGAAGTCTCTCAATTAGTATCTTCCTGTGGCTTTGCGATTTTTCCACCGAAAACCTAGTTGTTTTACCACCTTACGCAACGAAGTATGCGACCACAGAGAGTCTATTTCCTCCTTTACCACGGGCAGTAGCTTTGCAATGGTAGGGACACGTTTAGCCTGAATATGAATATCCCGAATCATCCGCCGAATTACACATAGATGAAAGTCATCAATATTCACGACAGTATGTTCCGGCCTAGTTTTCCGTCGTTTATCCGGCGTGTGCAGGCTACAGCCTTCCCCACTGTTATCTCGTTCTTTCTATTCCTTCCGTATCTGTCTAATTAACGTCTGCGACACTCCAGTGTAGTATGCAGCTCTTGCTGTCGCCTGGTTTACTGTGAAAGTATAACGTTTTTGCTTCGCCTCTTCATCACACTTTGCAATTATATTACTTACGATCCTCCGGCCCTCAGAATGCACGACGGTATTTTTCTTCCGGACAGACATAACACTCGCAGCGGCGATGTTCTCTTCACGATACTTCGGAGCTAAATAATGGACTGTAGCATATTATCATCTCTCGCAGTTACTAACTGGACATGGAAACTATAATGCAAAATTACATGGATTTAATTTAGTTGACTCTCTTCTGCCGAATCTGTCAGGTAGAAGATACTGCCGAACATGTACTTCAAGAATGTCCAAGAATAGAAGATATAAGAATTGAACTTTGTAGGAAGCTTGAAATATAAGAAGATTAAACCGATTTTAGAACTATCATGGCCAATAGAAAAGCTGCCAAGACAATGGAAGAGTTTGCAAGAAAGATAAGCAATGGCTGGAAGAATTGGAAGAATGGATTCGAGAAAATCCCACAAGAGTATGTGAATGATCCTCCTCTGTAGTTAGATAAAGATTTTCATTACCATATTAAAGAAAAAATTAGTTATACTGGAAGTGACACTGTAAAACCGGTATAAAAACATTGTGGTGGGAGCGGTCCCACCACACAGCCTGGGTGTTCCCAACGCACATAAACTAGAACTTAGAAAGGAAACATCAGAAGGCGACTGAAGTGTTGGGGGGCCTTGTCCCTCCCCCACTAGGAAGAAACATAAAATATATAATGACGATTAAAACAAAGAACAAAAGACATGATAAATTGGAATATCAATGGCCAAGGCAAGCAAACAGGGAACGAATCAGGACGCTGAGGACTTAGGCAATGTGTAAGAGGAGAGAGTAATGGTATTACAAGGTTCCGGACTAAAGGACCGAACTACGGGGGGAGGGGGTTCGGAAAGGAGTCCACGGGCACCCCTCTCCTCCCTCTGTAAGTTCCAAAACTGATGGCTGGAATTGAAATATATAAAATATAAGTAGTAGTAGTAGTAGTTTAGTGCCGCAATATAGGCATAATATAATCATCAGTAGAATAGACTGTCAAGAAATTGACCCCCAAGCTGCTAGGGGAGCCAGGGTTGACTGCAGAAAAACCGCGCCACTCTCACCTTCCAGGCAACTTGGTGTAGATAGTTGCAATATTATATATAATGTAATCCATAACGGCTGTAATGAGAAAATAAAGTTTCAAATAATAGAAAAAAACAAATAAAACAGGAACACTTCTATAACCCTGTATTACCCAGAAAGGGCACAGGTACGGGGGCGATAATAAAGAAATGCGTGACCGATCTTCGGCTGGTCTGCTTGGAGCTTTACTTCTACTCTTAAGGCCAAGAAGCACAGGAGCAATAAGGTCGACAATACACCGCGCATCAAGTGCGCCATCGCCGCTAAGCGCAAGGCTATGATGGCGCGCAGTGTTCTCGCCGCACCGTTGCGTGTACCTACGGGACTTTCAGCGGCGACGCTATTATTTGGAGCACTCTGGAAATATGTTTGTGACGTGCGTGACATTTGTAAAATACACAACATCCCTCGTGTCAAGTACGTGTTCTTCTCGTAGACGATCAAACTGGACGCACGTTAAACTGTTTCTTGGGGAAAAGTAGCATTCCAAACTTCGCTCTGCAACACAGTTCAAGGACAAGGTAGGCGGGAGCCCTGACAGCTAGGTCTTGAGAGCCGATGACGGTGAGTATGGAGCAGCGCCGGAATGCAAGGACGGGGAACGGGAGATACCCGAGAAAACCCACCAACCAGCGGCATCGTCTGGCACGACTGCCACGTTCGAAAATCCAGAAGCCGCCGCCCGGAATCGAATCCGGTTGGCCTAGTTGGGAGGCGAGTACAGTAGTCTTACCCTGGCTGAGGACCTGGTGCTCCTTGTCGCGTACGTGTAGCAGACAACACGAGGCGTGTGCAGGCTGTTCACTATCAAGGAAGCACTTTCGCAATGAACCTCCGAAAAAAGTTATAGCTCCTGTTTGCATATTTTTTAATGTGCGCACTCAGTGACATTCGCCCAGTAAAGTTGGTAACGATGGATGGATGAATTGGAATGGATACGGCTTATTAACGTCTCCCGGTGTAGCGCATGGAGGCCTATCAGGGGACGGCTTACAAACTTAACTTATGACCTTGCTTAAAACTAACACCCATGCCTCACCTGGGATTCGAACCCAGCACCTCCCGCACTCCATACAGGACAGACGACGCACCAACCGACTGCGTCACGGGAGGTCAGCACGATGGAGGGAAATTAGTGCAATATCTTAACGTTAAATAAAAAGTGTTCGGCAAACATGTGATAAATTATTTCTTTCGGTTTGTGTTTTTTTTTTTTTTTTTTTTTTAATGCATCGAAGTGTAAAAATGAGCAGATTTGTAAAATATTTACTTTCCTAATAGTTTCACAGTTCCACTTAACCGACGCATATATGTGAGAAGTCCATGGCAATGTTAATTTCTCGTAAGGCGGAAGAATACACAACATGCATACAAGTAGATCTACAAAAGTGGTGAGTTGAGCGTGAGCAGACGACGACTGAGGCGAGAGAAATGGCGGTCATGCGAGGTCGCAGAGGTGAGGTTTGTGGGGCAGGAGAGAGGCGTTGGACTGTCGCCCAAGACTACTGCTGGCAACGTCTGACAAGTCACCACCGTGTCCCCTCCTACACACAGCCTCGTGGTGTTGTCCACGGACCGCGGGTGATTGTTTGCCTACTGGACGTCACTCCGTGAGCTGGAGGAGGTCTGGAGAGATTCCCACTCTTAGACAGGCCGGGCGATGAGCGGTAACCTGCTCCAGCTGTGCCCTTGGTAGAACCCCGGCCAGATCCCACGCTTGGTTAGTCTCAGAACTTCTATGGTAGAAGGGGCAGGGATGTGCCAGGTTTGGGCTCAGGATCTGGCCAACGGTCGCATTAATCCTGGTCTCCTTACGGTGAGAGCGTGATTCCTCTTCCCCGCCTATTGGGAGGCCGAAACGCGGCAAGGCCAATTTGCTAGGAGCGCTCCGTTAACAAAGCATGGAGTCTATCCCTCTATGTACGTCACAGTGTATCACAATCTTCTCATACTTTTGTTAACATACAAGTAACTTATTTTGGGTCAAACTGAAATTAAACTTACATTTTAAGTATAAATTATAATATTTCATGTATAATTAACACAAATAAAAGTAGTGAAAAAAAAAAGTGAGTTGGTAATGGTTGGTAAGAAACAGTCCTCGTGCAAATATACTATCGCAGTCAGCGCGCACGAATGCGGTGCGTTCTCTCTTTGGTGTAATTTTATTTGTTTGCATTACGAGAAGGAATATAATATAAATAGAACTCAAGCAGAGGTTAAGAAAAGTTGGCAGTAATCGTGAATGGACTATATCATATCATACACGCGGTGTAAAATATATGAACTACAACTTGTGGCAAATGTGGACGAAGCTTCCGCAAGTGTAATATCGACACAAGCTCAAGTTTACGGCTTTACTCGTGCGGGAAGAGAGGACGGCATGTGATTGGCTGTTGTAGTTTCCTGCTCTTATTTTTCGGCATGATTGGTGTATGCAGTACGTGAACTAGGCATTACAGGATTCTACGTAAGAAAGAGAGCGCAGAAGGGAGGAGTTCACGAGACTGAACTACGTTTGGTACACGACACTGGACAAAATACTTTTTGCTAATATGATTAAATTATTTAATAGATTATGGTACGATAGTAAAAAAATTGTTTATTGTGGAAATCTTTCGTTGCATTTGTATTCAGAACTGTAATGCAGAAGACGATGATTGTTGTATACAGAAGTGAATATGGCCTCTCGATCTGTGGCATAGTGAAGGTGGCAGTGTCACGTCATAATCTTAGGAAACAGTATTACATTAATAAAATAACACTAGTATTTAAAAAATCAAACATTATTTCTTTTAAGTTTTAAAATAGTCACAACACAGTTTAATGTAAATGTGAGGTTTATTTTCTTTTCGGGGGTGGGGTGGGGATGTGTTTTGTGCCCTCGCAGACCATTTGTACGGAGCTCCTTTATCTAAAAGACGACAGGGTTCATCCTGGGGATAAGCTGGCTACAGTACAGAAGACAGTGTCGGTGCTCTGTGATCCAGCACGCTCGAGCAAGGCAGAGAGGTACAGCCCAGCACAGCAGTTCTTCTTACCAGACTCGTGGAAGCTCCTCCTTCTCCACTGCATTCCCTCCGCCAGATGAAACTACTCAGTCGTGCCACTTTTACCACGAGGAAAGTCGTTTATTTGTGGGCGGTCACGGTCCAGCGACCCTAACCTAACGTGAATTCCCTCGTTTTTACCAACTGTTTAACTTTCAGCATTAAGGAGTCGTATTTCACAGAATAATGGCCAATCAAAATATTATACTGAATAATAGCTATTCAAAATATTTCAAACAGGATAATTAAGTTTTTATACTGAGATTGTACTGCACGTTTCTCATAACAAATGTTATCTACATTAAATGCTAATCTAAATTTGATAAAAACAAATATTTTCTTAAAGGTATGATCGGGCGTCTACAGTAATGCAACATATCCTAGTACTCTCATTTACATGTCCCGAAACTAGTATGCAGATTAACACGTGTATTGTTTTGTACTATATGACACCTACATATTTTGCATATGTTTAAGCACTTATTTATTTTATTAGGAATACTTCTGCAATTTTACATATGTTATTTTATGATTTTTTTAATGTGCAATATGAGACAGGACCCACCATTCTTTTCAGTTCTTGTATGTTAATTTATGTTACTCTATGGTAAGCAAGAACATTAGTCTGAGCATTTTGGCTGCTTAAATTAAGTATGAGACTTAATGATTTTCCAGAGTTTTTCAAGTCTCAGGATATTTTATTTTTAACACTGTTTGTTCTCTGTTATTTACAGTTTTAATTATCTTTTGTGTTAAGCTATTTTTGTGACTTATTGAACCGAAAGTAGCTGAGTCCCATCGATAGGACTTGATCACGAAGTGGCCGGAAGTCAAGGGCTTCTGTGTACGGATCTGAAGACCCAAAGACGCGCTTTTAAGAGCCGGGATTTCTTGGGCGAAATCCCCGGCATCGTCATAATCTACGACAGTGTTTTGGTACCCTGAAGTTAGTATATTCGAGGGTTAGCTTGGCAAGTGAAGGAGAGGCCGAAGTCTAGCTAAGTTAGTTGAATTTTATTAGTGGACGTTGTCGACGAAGAGAGCATACACCGACACCACGACGCCATGCTGGTTACGTCAGCCTAACTACAGATTAAGGTGACGCCACCTCATTTTTGGGCAAATAGACTTATGTTTGGTAGCGTCTTTTACAAATCTATGATAGCTCCCGAAATGTCGGTGACAGATATGATTTTTGGAAGATTTAGCTGCAGCACAGCCGTCATTTATTAATTCAGCCCAGTAGTCCTACGCTACCCGATTTGAGCTAGTTACCGGAGCAAACTTTTTGAATTTTACAGTGATTTGATGTAAAATTGGGAGTGAACCACTTGTTTTCTATTTCTGATTCGAATTTTACTTTGTTGGAAAACATTGAGACTTTGCTAATTTTTAAAGAGATTACGAACTTAAGTCAGATATGTGGGAAAGTGATTAGAATGTGTAATTCTACGAGTTAATGGAGCTCAATACGTAAAACTTGGTTAAGAGGCACTAAGAATACAGACACTTTTTATTTGAAAACAGTTTAATTAATCTACAGTTCATCTAATTATTTTGAAAGCAGCCTAAAGACATTTACTTTTGTTTTATTTTCGATTTAAGTAATTCTTGTGTTTGGATGGTGGTAATATTTTAATAAGTTTAATCTAATTGCAGAGCAAAATTTTGACTTAGTTGATTAGATTTTCATACACAGGTAAACAGTTTTATTCTGATTTTAATTTATATTCCTGTGCTTTGAATTAAACATAATTAATAACATTTAGAATTCTTTTATTGGCAATGCTGAACCATCCCAGCCAGATTTTCTTTTACGGAGGTAATAATACAAATGAAGTGCTTATTAATAAGTTTGAGAGTTTTATGTATTGTGAACACCAGTGCACGTAAATGCCCTTGCACAGTTCCTGAGACGACCAATACGTCGCTGGAGAGGAAGTTATAAAGGTAAAAAGGTCACACACATATTCTCCTACACACATATATCTCTCTCTACACATTGGCAATTATTATTATAGTCTCTCAACGTCATTATTTCTCCAAATATATTACTACAGTAAATGTATAATTATTGTACTCTGAATAAGGTGGACGCGACTTAATGTCGCAATTCCCAAGTTTTCTAAGTCCACATGCATGTGTAAGGTTACAGTTTTAAACTCACTGTATCACTAGTTAGCACTTGGCGATTTTCGACACGTTTTAGATAATCCATTAATTTTGTCAGCGAACATGCATAAACAGCGGTTTAAGTCAAGCTTCTAAATAGTCCGCTCCGTGTTAAACAGCAGCAACCCTAACCTAACGGTGCAATTTGGCTCTCAGGCGAGAGTTAACGATAACATGGACCCCACTGTAAGTGGCGTATGACAAGGTAAGGTACAAGGAAGTGATAATGTTCACATTAAGAATGAGAACAAAGAGTTGCGGGGGAGTATTTTAGGAAAAGGCTTAGAACATTAGCTGTTGTGTTCATACGGGCAGCCGACATACTTACTGTCTCTTGAGGTGCAAGCTCTCGTTGACAATATTTGTAACTACGTATTTCCATATTATACACGTACAGTCGGGGCGAAATTCACTGAAGTCAGCAGACAATACAAATATATCACACAGCCGCACTGTAAACTTAACCTAACACTAGAATGGACAACACAGGTAACAGTTCGGAGGACACCACACCTGGTCTGCGGAAAACAAGAACCTGAGATCTTCCAACATTCTGAGAACAGAATCATCCTGCCATGTCCTTTACGTGCGATGTAATACCGATTACCAACAGCCCCAGGCCATGTGTATTCATTAGTGGACATTGTGCAGTCCACCGCAGGGAAGGGAAGCAAAATAAATTATTTACTTAAATCAACTTTGCTTAGTAACTCGGGAGTTCATCTTTCTTACCGAAAGGTTTATTTTTTTTTTTTTTTTTTTTTTTACAAAACAGCATACTTTAACAAAGAAAATTTCAGTCAATTTACGTAAGTCCAACTGAAAAATGGTCCATCAGCTGAATATAATTAAATACTAAAATATCTCCCCCTCCACTTTTTTCTCTCGTCGATATCATGAACGCTTTCCCATAAAACGAAGTGCCTTAGGAGCAAGCTACAATTCCTCGTGTTCATACACTGAGAGAAAATCGAACAAAATATTTGCTTGTATACGACCAAATATATATTTAGTTGCCCCAACAAAAAATATTGCTGAGCAAACGAAATTTGAAATGCAACAAAATTACTTTTGCTCGTTTAGCAAAATATATGTTTGAATAAAAAACATCTGTGTTGGGCCACAAAAAATTAGACTGCCAAGTAAATATTTTGTTTAATAAACTGCATATATTTGTTCGGCCACTCATTTGACAGCCTTCGTTCGAAAATACAGCTCGAGAGTTTGTTTGTATTTTTTGTGACTAATTAGGATAGTAATCGTGTTTGTTAGTGCATCAATTGATGTTTAACAATCGTATAAATACATTAATAAACAATGCAACCATAAACTGATAAATAAAGCTGTAAAACTTTAAATACTTATTTGTACACGTTGCCCAATATTTGCACTACATCTATCAGTTGACACTTTAGCTGAACTAACTAAGGCGTAGTGCTCGGGCGCAGGTGATGTCGGTTCGAAACTCGGTCATACTTGTAAAATGTTTTATCTCGGTCCAAACTGTTTAATGTACGTGTAGCCAAACAAATCTTTAGTTGCACCAACCAAGTCTTACAATTTTGGGACAACCAAATGAGAACAACAAAATAATTTGGTTTCAGCAACAAAATATTTAAGTGCCCCTATACAAACAAATAATTTGGTTGCACCAAATAAATCTTGTTTGATTAAATAAACCTTTTTCTCAGTGTAAACTTCACAGATCCTTTATGAAAATGACATATTGAGGCAATACGGTTGAAATTAAATAATGGTATTGAAATCAACGACTAGAGTATTAAATAATGATGGTATTGAAATCAACGACTACAGTATTAATTTAGTAATCAGCGTGTTCCTGAACGCGATGTACAGCTAAATATTGCCAAGTTTCTCCTCCAGGCCAGACCCACCGTAGGTATACACTCTGTTCACTGTTATTTCCAACTTTTCTGAAGCCTGCCCTGCTAAAGTTTCACCTCCTGGATATTCCTCCGCCACATACAAACAAAGCTATATATGTAATCATCATCTGTGACGGAAGGGAAACAGGAAGTAAGAGGTGGAGGAGGGCGCTGTATCCATGGAAAAAGGTGTAAACAGGACTGCCTTCAGAACTGTAAAAAAAAAGTGCACTCGTTCGTAGGAGAGACTACAGCCATGGGTTCATGTGGTGTAACTTAGTGTCAGGGAAAAAAGCACACGCACGCACGCACACGCACAACATGCACACGAAGTGTTACGCCAATTTGTGCTATAATGTATATATAACAAAAGTAAACAAAAATTTAAATTGCTAAGAGTTAAAATATAACTACCCAACCTACCTCAACATAAAATAATTTGGACCCCAAAAAAAAAAAAACATTTATTTTCAACAAAATGAGAAGTTTTGGTCGGCGCAGAACAGCGAGGTGAGTATGGAGCAGTGGAGGAATGCAAAGACGGGAGATCCCCGAGAAAACCCACCGACCAGCGGCATCGTCCGGCACGATTCCCACGTGCCTTGGGAGGCGAGTAGTCTAACCACTGCACCATCGCGGCCCCAGCGAGCATAAGAGAATGGCGGATGGTCGAGCAGCTCGCAGTAACGTACAGCTGCGGATTCAAAAGGGACGTCGCCATGGACACATGACCCGAAATTTAAAAAAATGTGGCGGCAGAAAAGTGTTTTGTTGATATTACCCTGCTAACATTTTTTTTTGGGCGAACACAAACATTTTTTTTGTTGTCACCACTAAACTTTGGTGGCCACTAAAAATTAATTTTGTGGCAGCTACAAAAATGTGTGTTCTCCGGGTGGAAGTGTGATCACATGCGAAAGAGTTGAGTGTCCGTTACAACATATTTACCTGAGCGTTTGCGAGACCTCCACTTCGAGTCTCATTTTACACGGCATGGAGCGAGGCCATTCTTAAAACGAATTAGGTGGTTATTAATGCAGCAGTAACGCAACCACTTAGTACTGTAACATGGAATTCTTAAGGAAACTACATAGCTGCGCGTCCAAGGTCAAGAAGCGAGGGGTCGATACGGGCGACAATTACACGCACGCCTAGCGCCTAAGCGCTCCTACGCGCAAGGCGTGCAGTGTTTCCGTTCTAACGCTGTACTGTGCAATATTTAGATCTGTAACTGTGACACTTCATTACACTCGATGAAAGCCCACAGATTAAACTACGCCCGTATCTTTGTACTTTTTCCTTGCCGCTTAAGGAAACTACACAGGCAAGTTTTGAAAATGCGACATTTGACCATTTTGATTAATTTTTCTCCAAGAATACACGTCATACGACAAAAGAAAAAAATAGATAATTGTTTTTCATCTTTTCTGACAAAAAGTCATATTTCCAGAACTTTTATTTAACGAGATACGCGTTTACGCGCAAACAACGATTTCACAGAAAACGTTTCAGTACATAGGACCCTTAAGCCTATCCGCGAAGGCACGCATGTTTTACGAAAAGGTCCCACGACTAGTCTCACTGCAAACACTTTAGTTGTGCTGCAGTTCTGTGATTGGAGGATGCATTTTAATTGTCACGCGACTGAGACGCCTGACCGCGAATTACGGGTGTTCACATTCGGGGTAAGTTATTTCTGATTGGCTCAGATAAGAAAATGTCTTCTCACAAAGACACACGGCCAATAACGTGCGCACACATGCAGACAAAAGGCTGTTCACAAAAAAGTGAGCACTTTCGAAATCAACCTCGGAAAAGAAGTCACTGCTCCTACCTACATATATTTTAACAGGCGCACTGAGTGACATGTGCCCAATAAAGTTGGTAACGATGGATGGACATCTTAACGTCGAATAAAAATGTTAGGTAACCATTTGTATCAAAAAATTATTTCTCTCGCTTTCTGTTTCTTTTTTTTTTTTTTTTTTAATGCATCGAAGTGTAAAAATTACCAGATTGGTAAAATATTTACTTTTATAATAATTTCGCACATTCACCTGACCGATGCATGAATAAAGTGATGCGGCCCATGACAATGTTAATTTTATATAAGGCGGAAAGTAGTAGGAACATGAGATGACGTCGGCGGCAACTTCTGGTCTGTCATTCCACTTCGACGGCCGCCATCTTGGCATCCAGTATGTCGATAGCCGCCGTCCATCTTGGCAGCCAGTCTGCTTCTTCATGCTCTTGCATTCCACCTCGAAACATCACGTTCATTCATTCCTCTCAGGATTATTATTGTTTTTCCTTCCTACCGAAAGTACGTACATCCTGCTCACGCAATCCACGTGGAAGGGAGAACCCTTGCCAGCCATAGGTCAAGTATACCATATGTCTACTTATAAGCATTAGGGAGAAAGAAAAGCACAGAGGGAGACAGTTAAATGCATACAGAGGGAGAGAGAAACAGAGTAGAGAGAGAGAGAGAGAGAGAGAGAGAGAGAGAGAGAGAGAGAGAGAGAGAGAGAGAGAGAGAGAGAGAGAGAGAGAGAAACACAGAGTAGAGAGAGAGAGAGAGAGAGAGAAACACAGAGTAGAGAGAGAGAGAGAGAGAGAGAAACACAGAGTAGAGAGAGAGACATAGAGAGCCAGAGAGAGAGAGAGAGAGAGAGAGGGGAAAATAGAGAAAACAGTAGAAAGAGTGAGAAAGAAAAATAAAATGATAGCAACTCGGCAACACGCGACTATGCAATACGCGATTTGTTAACTGTCACCCTTGCTGTGAGACGCAACAGCGACATTCCTGTAGCTGAGTCTGAGGAAGGATGTGAAGTGGTATGGCGACGTCCCCCGGGACAGGATCGCTATCATGGCAGTTTACGTCATGGAGCCGAGGGAGGCGTGACGTCACACTTCAGTGAGCGTGAACACACAACAATATCCATATTTGACAACAGTATAGTGGTTACACTGCTAGCCTCCCACCACGGCCCGATCCCAAATTCTCATTTGGGAATTGTGCCAGACGATGGCGCTGGTCGGCGGGTTCCCTCGTTTCTTCCGCCGTTGCTCCATATTAATCTCGCTTCACCCTCATCGGCTCTCAAGACCTCGATGTTAAGAGCCGCCCAAATCTCTCCACCCACTCACATATACAATAAGTGTGTCTCGTCATCAGCGTGATCGCAGTGCAATGGGTTTGCTCGTAATCTTCACCAGTAGCGAGCTGGCTGGGTATCGAACAAAGGTTCGCCTTTGTGGGAGGCGGCGGCTGGATGGTCAGCAGAATCTGTGGTCCAAGTGAAAGCAAGTCCACGTATAGTCCATTCCCCATTGGAAGCAACTTTCTCGGAGCCCTACTAAATATCTACTTGCAGGCCCGTTTCGTGTCCTTCCGCCAAAAGTAAACAAACGTTGCCATGTGACTGCCATGTAGCATCTGTCAAAATCAGTGTTTACATGCCATTGCGTGCGTACATCTGTCCGTATACTTTCGCTACACCTAAACATATACATTAAAATGTGACTTCTACTTTTATACCTGTCAAATGTGTTGTTTACTGTTTACAGCTTTTCAAAGAATTCTGTCATATTCCAAAAACCATTCCGTATGAATATTCACAGTTTAGGCCTCCAAAATTATTTAGGTCAGCTTTATGACGTTTTAAAAATGACTGAATTGACGACAATTCTTGCGGTTATTTTACATTAATATATTTATATTCTACGACATAGCACAATACATATAATGCATGTTTGTATTTTTCCGCGATTGTGTTTAACAGTTACAACTGCGTGGTAACGAACTATAGTATTTAACTTTTTGTTATTGATATGTCTTGGGATAATTCTTTAAAAGGACGGCCTCAGTTCGAATAACGAAGGAATGCTCAGTCCAACGAAAAAAAACATTAAAATCAAGCCCGCAACTTGTGTCGCTCATATTTTGTCATACGAACTTAAATATAGCAGTGAACATGCACACAAATAAGCCTACCGTGACTTTTATTCCGCTCATATTTATATGTATTGCTACTTACTGTGTATTAGGTTTATTGAAATTTATTGGGCTGGCCTTGGTTATTTTGTTGGGATTGGTGGTAAATCACGTTACACGACTGTGTTTCAAACACTCAGGGCAAAGGTACAATGGTGTGATAAATAAACATACGTGGATGTAAATAAATAACTTCGTCATAAAAACAGTTCACATTTAAAACGTATAAATAGTTCACATAAAATATTTATAATTACACACACAGATCCACCATGCCACGCTATTTCACACGCAGCGGTTAACGAAACACACAGTAACAGTATATTTTTTACTGCCATGGAAACACAGATTTATCACAACCTCGTAACTTGCATAGGTAGGTAAAACATGTCTACAAATGTGATGTGGTAATTTGAAGAATTTTTTGGAGTGAGTATGATTTTGCTTCGTTTGGTAACAAAGCAACACGTCATGTCATGGCTCGCCACGTCTGCCAACTTCACGTTTCTGCCCCGCCATAATATGTAAATATATTAAAATAAGTATTCAAACATTAAAATCTCTTTTAAGTTGTAAATTACGAATTGAAAAATCATTATTTTGCTGTAATAAATATGAAATATGCTACGATTGATAACATGTATAATATAGTGCTTACTAGCGAAGTGAAACTTCCCGAGTGTGAAAAATATAAAGAAAGAGAGAGAGAGAGAGAGTGACAAGCCTCGCCCAGCAGACAGTTGTTTTCAGTTGCTTTCTCGCTCGATAAAACAACACCATACCATTATGGCCTACTCACAATATTTTCCGCTGTTATTTTAAACTGTAAAAATGAGATATGTTGCCATCACGGTTACCTAAATATTTCAATAGGCACAGTTTAATTTACAAATAGTACACTAAAAAAACTCGGTTAAAATAATATTTTAACTGTGAACTATTTTTCACCAGTCGTTGCCAACACGTCGCTGCTCTCGCTGTTATTAATTCATATCTAAAAAGAAATAAATATTACAAGTTACAGAAGATATTAAGGTAAAGTTTCATTTATTCAATAATACAGTACTCTAAAGTGAACCACAGTGTTATATATTTGTGAAATACAGGTTATTGAAAAAACAGGTTGACATGTTATGCCTAGAGTGTTTTTTCAAAGGTTGATTTTCATAAGTCGCTTCCAATCGGGAATGGACTATAGCTACATATGAGATCGGGCAGCCTGCAGCGTGTGTACCAACCCTGGGACTGGACCAAGGGCGGGCGACACCTTCCCCCTCCCCACCCACCATGTGTGATCAGTACACTACAACTTGCAACAGCTGCTGTTCCACTGACACGCCACACACCGCTCCACTCATGTCCCTGCGCCCACACGTCTGGCACTAAGTATATTATAGTTTCCTCCTTTTTTAAAATGGAAAATTCCCTCACATTTACCCGATTTCCAGGCAAAAATAATATTCGTTCCCCTCATATTTCGGTAATATTATTTTTCCTGTTGAGTATTGATTCCTCTGCATTATAACACACTTCTACAACAAAATCATCAAAACAATTTATACGATTCTGGTAGCGGTGCGTGATTGATGATAGAACTGCCAAATATAGTATGCATTTCACAGAATTCCTTGACCTTTAGCTTACTTGTTCGAAATGCCCTGACTTTTCCATATTCTCCAGGTTTTCCAGATGAGTGGCAACCATGTAATCAAAGTGGCCAAGTGCGATAGTTCATATTCGTACATGGAAGTACCCTTAAGACAGAAAATACGAAATCAATGTATTTAATTTAACTCATTGCGGTACACAATGATACAGAACACTTAGCCCAACCTATCACTGCATAAAACAACTATCATCTGGTCTTCATTTCATACCAGCGATTGACATACAGTTACACCATACAGTATTGGCTCCCCAAATTTTAGCAGCTGGTAATGAAGACAGCCATATTAAAAAATACACCTGTTATTGATGACATACGAAACATAAATACATATTTCTACACAAATTGCCTGTCTATAACAAATATATACATTATAACTAACAAACGTATCTTTCTATACGACAAAAAAGTATTGGCACACACAATAAAACAGCACCCTTCACTAGGATACACATTTTGTTAGTGTACATACCATTATCATTTATAAGTAGAGACGTGCAGAATACGCGTTATTATTTCAGGACAGTATAGACTTCAAACTCTTGTGCTTTTATATTGCGTTTATCATTGGACTACAGTTTCCTTGGACACGCCCTGGATGGTTTTGGACCAATAGCAAGAAACTAACGAAAGGCTGGTCCAGTCACATTCCACCAGGTCTTCACTGCAGCAGAAACCAATAAACTAATGGCACCGTCTCGAATTTATATATATATATATATATATATATATATATATATATATATATATATATATATATATATATATATATATATATATATAGTACGATGAAGTCTAGCGTGCTGCCAAAAAATAACACGCATTTTGCAGGTCCCTATTGATAAGAGCAGTGGCGTGTGGTGAAGTGTTGCAAGGTAAGCTGGTGCTTGTTCAGTACTGTACATTCTCTGTGCACGCAGCAGGAGCCAATAACCAGAGTGGAGTCTAAGGAAGTGACCGACCACTCACAAGCGAGCAGCAACGGGACCCATTACACACGTCCTGTGACGTCAGCTGCCGAGATATTGTGCAGTAGGGTACAGCACACAGCTAACACCAGCTTACCTTGCAACAATTCGCCACACGCCACTGGATAAGAGCTTGTAAACGCCGTTACACTGTGTTCAACAATCCTGAGCCACTGCAGAGTTAATTTAGATAATCCCTCAAGGAGTATTATCTCAAACTCCTCCCCCCGACCCGGATGAACGACATCTCTGATTTGTGCGTTGAGATGCGCTCACAAATGCTCAATTGGGTTCAAATAGGAACTCAAGGTTGGGGTAAGTGGAGCATTGCATAGTAACCGCCATCGAGTAATTGTATGTTTACACAGTTACAATTTTATTTGCTGAAGATACATACACGTATCTTAATACGAAATACTTCACTGGAAAATGTTTTGGAAACAACGAAAAATTCTCTTAAAATTTATTAATCATGGGATTTGATGATACTAAGAAATTTTCGTTTAGCTCGGATAAAAATATAATTTGATAATATTATCAACTATTAATAAGTCTCAGAAAATAAAAAAGAATGCACGCGCGCACACACACACACACACACACACACGCGCGTTGCTACGTTCTTTGGGCTCGTAACAGACAGTAAACTGAATTGGAGAAAACATGTTAAATTGGTGTCCGACAAATTAAATTATGCTTGTTTAGGGCTAGACTGCTTGGGTGATAGACTTGATATTCAAGCATTAAGATTAACGTATTTTGGTTATTATCACTCAATGATGAACTATGGTATCTTAGTCTGGGAAAATTACTGAAATCAATAGGATCATCATAATACAAAAACATTTTAAGTAGTATACACAGCTGTACATCTATGGATTCAAATACGACTTTGTTTATCAAGAATAAAATTCTTCCTTTATCTTCCGAATATATCTTGCCTATACCGAGGTATTTAAGACGCATGAAAATAAGAAGGAAACTCATTTTTACACCACTAGAAAAATAAAACTTTAATTAACCTTTTAACAAACCACAATGCCAGCAAGTTAGTTATTATTTAACAGTAAAACTATCTAAGATACATCATCAAAAACTTATAAGAAATTTGTGGAAATAGAAATAAAGAATTCCAGTAGGTAAAAACTGAAAACTCTTTGGTTAGAAAAATGTTTCATTCTTTTAGAAACACTTTTCTATAGAAGCTACTTAACATCCAGAGGAAGCTTGTCTCGGCTAGTTGCCATCTTCACGGCAGGTTGTTGAGACAGAGAAGTTTAATTTTGAGTACCTTAGCTTTGGGTTAGTTGGACATTTACGTACATTTTATCTATAAATTAGAAATAAATATATGTTATAATTATTATGAATAAAAAGTGAGGAAACAGTTGTGTTGGCAATACCTGGTAAGAAATAGTTCTTATGCAGAGTGCGCATGAATATCGTGGAAGTAAAAGTATAGGAGAACTTGAGTGACAGTGAATGGAGTATAATACGTAGTAGCTCGCCTCGTCACACACGCCAGCCTCACGTAGAAAGTTGTCTCTCGTGCAAGGACTTCCTGCTACTTCCTGTCGCCATTAGATGTCTCCCGGCACAACACTAGCTGCTCCTGTGTTTCTGGCTTACCCCCCCCCCCCCCCTTCTAGACCATTACATGCTGTGCACTCTTCTCATAACTCAGCACGTTCTTTGCAAGAAACTTTTGAAAAATATCGCTAACGCTACACACATCTGAAGCACAGATTACAGATGAGGTAGAGCGACCTCGCTGGCTGCGCACAACCTGTCTCATTGCCCCAACATTGAACATTGAACTGTTTTTCTGCCAACACGTCTGGCAAAAACGGTATGGATTGGATTTGAGGCTATAACACTGATTAGTAAAAAGGGGCTTTGAGATTTTTGTATACTTCCTCCAACCAATTTGTAATGCAGTTTGATTAAATCCAGATTGATAAAAGTATTTCATTCATTTTTTAAAATTACTATATAAACAAACACGTTCATCATTGCTGACCATGTGACTTAACAGTTGTGTTGCTGTGGGGTAGGAGACTAATAATCGGTCTACATCATCTCTAGTCTACGATCTGAAAGGACACATCGACTTG
Organism: Dryococelus australis; assembly: GCA_029891345.1. Lineage (NCBI taxonomy): Eukaryota > Metazoa > Arthropoda > Insecta > Phasmatodea > Phasmatidae > Dryococelus > Dryococelus australis. The sequence goes on from CM057008.1 coordinate 62,940,432, forward strand.
AGGCGCGCGCTGGGAGTAGATTAAAGTTGCTAACAACGGAGGAAAAGTAGTTCCATGTCTTCACGCTGTGTTTGGTAAACATTCGTGAATACTGGAATTACCCCTTTTGTTTTCTATTATTATTGTCTACAAGACTAAGCATTAACACATTTGTAAAATATTTACTTATCTAATAGTTTTGGAGTTTCACTTGACCGGCGCTTGATTAAAATAATCATACACACCACAATGATAGTTTTACATATGGGTGAAGGACACACACATTCCATACAAATGTATGTTTACTTGGGTTTTCAAAGTTGCTCGGTTTACCACACACTGCCTATAATAACAACGCGTACCGACTCTTTTAGTGTGTTGATTGACGATTCAGAAATATTCACCAGTTAGTCATTCCATGATAATGTTAAATTTGACAAATGGTGGAACGATACACAAGGGATAACTAGCCGATGTTTTTCTAGCAAGCTCTTTCATTCACTTGCCCGCTTGCCACGAGCTTGTGTTGGCCTACATGGTGGAAACAAGCGGTGACGTCATGAAGTGTAGCGGATAGCTTCTTGTCTTAAACTCAGGTCTGCCCGGGCCACTGTGCTCCCGACAAGCAGCCGAGATACAAGCGCACAGTCGGCTGTGGTTCCAATCCACAACACTGTAGCACTTCCACTGGAAATGCGAGGTTTAGGTCGCGGTTACACGGCATGCACAACTACTTCACTAACAAGTTCAGATATTGAAGAGGTTACATTACTTTCGAACGAGTTCCGATCGCAGTTGTTTCTCCTTCAAAGTGAACAGTTTTCATAAGTCGTTTCGAACAACTTCTCTTCTCTGCTGCGCTCCTATTGGCTGCTTCCAAGTAAACAAGCAGTGTAATAAATATTGCTGAATTTGGCGGGAATTCCTGCACTTGTTGAATTAACTTAAGTTTAAGGCTGAATGTACTAATACCCACCCGTTATGCCATTACAAGTAAAAGTATAGGTTTCATAACAATTAAAAATATATATAATGATAAATGTTGGAAGCTATCATAATTAAATATCATACATTTTAAGTTGCATGATTGTTGAGGTTAGAATTCCCCATTGATTTCATTTTGCTCTGGGAGTGTGACCGCGAAAACACGTTCTGTTATGAAACTTGTTCAGACATGGCTACCGAATGTATTTGGCTGAATGTGTTTTAACAGCCCTCGTATAACCACGGCCTTACTATGAGACCTTCGACCTTGCAGACGGCGCGCGCTAGGACATAGCGCGTGTGTGTTCCGAACACTTCTCCTCAGAGGCGTGTAAGGGAATGTCCAGTAGGATTGTTTACAGACAGATAGGTGTCTGTAGGTGGGTGCGAAATCTCAGTGAGGTCCTCACAGTCGTAGCAAGTTGCCTGCAGAAGCAGCAGTGGGGGAGGCCCAGCCCAGCATCAGCCTGCAGGGTGATGCAGGGAAATCACGGAACAGAGAATTCAGGATGTCTTGACCGGTAATTGAAACCAGGGCCTCCGGAATTAAGGTACGAACACTACCCACTGCGCCACCTCGCTCCGTGGTTACAGAGCAAGCTGGCGTTGTGGCGTGTTTGCAGCACGAGCTAGAAATGTTGATATCGGGGGAAAAAATAACGATATTATTCATAATGGTTATTTATTAAAGTATCGATTTACAAAAACGATATATCGAAAGAAAAAATCGACTTTCGGTACACTGGACTACGATATTCTATGTATTAAAGGGCTTGGCAAATGTAAAATTGCTTGGACTATTACATATTGAGGGCACAGAGCGTTGCAGAAAGTTGTGGGGTCCTGTTTTAAGTGCATGTTTCCAAAGTAAACATAGTCATTTATTTGTTCGGTTTTTGTATTCAAAAGAGATATTCTTAAAGGTGCGCTCAAAAAATATTTATTTCCGATACCTGCAAAAATTTTTGATCGTTGAAATATATTTACGATTTATAACGATATATCGTTGATATAATTTCGACATGTCGATATTTTTCGGCAACCCTAGCACGAGCGGCTAGTGTTCAGTTTGGCGACGGCGGCTGCAGCCTGGTGATGTGCGCGCCTCGTCGACTCAAAATAGTCCGTGTAAACTGTGTCCTTGCGCGTGCTCATAATGCATCAGCAATCACTTCACTTCATCAGTATCACGTCTCGGACACAACAGTCATATGAGGACTCAGTCTGCTATGTTCCCACAATCTTTCTCGTCTTCGGCAAGTTATCTCGATTTAACAAACTGCTGAGGCAATAATTATGGCCTTGGTACTCGCGGGAGTTAAGGCTGGCACTGCTTAGCAGTTACTCCCATCCACTTGGGATCGCGAGTAGATGTGCAGTAAACAGTGAGGTTACCCGGCTCATTTAGTGGTGATCAGGAATGTGTTACCAAAATGGTTAGTTCCTGGTGTAGGAACTACAAATTATTTAATAATATCAAGAGTAAATGTAGGTGCGAAAGAAATAAAACCGCCATTTTGTAATGATAGTAATTTGGGGTCACTTGCCCAATATATTTTGCGGTGGCCTTTTGTTTTTACTTATTAAAATGGCCAGAAAAGGGCATAAATATAACCTGTATGAAAATTTTGCAAGTATTAGCTGAATAACAGCGACTGTATTTTGTACCTGAAGTATCTGTTTGCATTTTACTCTATATTTTGGTAAACCTGTCTTTTTATGTAAATCATGAATAATTTTGTTATATATGGGAGAGGAAAATAATGTTCACTTTTCAAAATGTAATGTAAGAATAATAACAAATGGAAGATTTTTCCACCTGTAAGAAATATGAAAGAATTGAACAAAAAAATATAATCAAAATAAAGAATATTACCACACTTCTTTGTTTCTGTTATAAATCGTTTATAACTATCAACTTACCCTTACACCGTACAGAAAAAAATGGGTTCTTTTGTATGGCTTTTGCCATTTGTTGTGTTCTGATTGGCTTTACTAGGTCTTATGCAAATCCTGCCTTGCCACGCCCTCGGTTTACGACGCAGTAAGGTCAGAATTTTATACTGAGCTGCATTGTCATCTGATGCTCTCTTCATCCCGAACGCATATCCTAAAATATGTTCGATATCGAAGTAGAAATAAAATTACAGGATGGGGAGAAACAATACAGACAAGCTCCAGGAGGTGACTGACTAGCGACTATCGGATATACAGTATGTAACTTAAAATAAATCACCGAAAAAATCCGGCAGGTGATTCCTGACGAAAACACAACACGGAAATGTTTGTACAATTTTTCCCATGAGTAATAATATGGGGAGCTATGCGCACCCGAACATCTAATTTTTGAAATTATTTTCGTTACAAATATCAGGAACTACTTGCGATTAAGCAACAAATCGGAGTGTAGTGTTTTGTAGAACGGAGATCTTATTGTACCAGTGCAAGTGTGGTTAGTTATACTATGCTCCATCAGCAAAATAGCGGTGCTGATTCTTAACAAAACATAGGGTGGCAACCATATTTTCCAGATGAAAAGGGATGATTTTACCAGTCACATTTTCCCAGGTGTAAGATCTCCGTTCTACAAAACACTATTCACCGATTTGTTGCTTAATCGCAAGTAGTTCCTGATATCTGTAACGAATAAACCTTTGGATAAATAGTACATACATTCCAGTCTTATATTTTCGTCAGGTTTCACCTCCCGGAGCTTGTCGGTGATTTTAAGTTACACGCTGTATAATACTTGGCGAGTGTGACTTTGAGTCGGTGTCGCATACGCTACGGGTGGGGGCCCGGGGCGACTAGCGGTGATTTTGGTTATGTCCTGGCAGTTTATCTCACGACTCCGCTGATGCGCCAAGCGAAATGTCTATTTCAGATATGTCGATTTAAACCACAAAAGTTAAATTTCCGTTTCGTTACATTCATTTTATCCCAATCTGCCAAAGGAACCATTAGCCGGTATTTACGCGGGTGTGCAACCCACGGCCGTGTCAACACATCCACACTCCGATGTTTTCATTATGTACTTTTGCGTCTCATCTAATAATGTTTGTTTCAGCCGTCTTCCCAGGGTTCCGTCGTTTACTGCCATCCTCGCAACAACAGCCAGTTTATGTTGGAAAGTTTATCCACTGGGTTTTACTGTCTATTGTTCGTTGATTCATTGTACTCAATTTTACCACATTCCTCACTTATAAATGTATCGATCACATATGAGTGTGGAAAGACCTGGCCAGGGGTGTGGACAGAGGATGTCTGGAGAGGGTATGCAGGTCTCGGAAAGTAAGAATCAGGTAGTGGTGGAGAATTGGTCAGCTCACATACCTGCAGTGTGAAGCCGAAGGAGCCGTTGTGTTTCTCGACGATGATGGTTCGTCGTCTGCGGTCCTCCTCTGGCTTGCTGGCTGTCACCCTGTCCGGCTTCACTCGCTCCAGGATCTGCGACTGTAACAATACAGCCACAGTACTTACTAGTACTCCAAACACGCGCGTAGCATACACGTAGAGAGAGAGAGAGAGAGAGAGAGAGAGAGAGAGAGAGAGAGAAGAGAGAGAGAGAGAGAGAGAGAGAGAGAGAGAGAGAGAGAGAGAGAGAAAATAAAGGAAAAGGGAAAGATAGAAGGAAAAACGTATATAAAAATAGAAACAGAGACGGGAAACTGAGACAGAGCGAGATACAGATGGAGAGGCACATATAGACTGAGAGGTAGATATATAAATTTCATTTTGGTACAACGTGTTACTTCAAACTTAAATTCTAAAATTCATAAAATACAAACCGCTCACACTGAGCTTATCTGCTCTTGTGTCAATGTCACGTAGCTCGCAGACAAAGAATAAATAAACAATTATAGACTGTTCACGGCGAAATGAGCGCTTTTGAGAGCCCTGCTTAAGCTCTACTTGCATAAACGTTGTGTATTCTTCCGCCTTACGTAAAATTAACATTGCCATGGGCCTCATCACTTTATTCGTGCGTCGGTCAAGTGAAAATGAAATTATTAGAAAAGTATTTAAATATTGTAAAAATCTGCTCATTTTTACACTTTAATGTATTAAAAAAATAGAGAGCGAGATAAATAATTTAAGTTATTACAATGGTTACTTAACACTTTTTATTCTACCTTAAGATATGGAACTACTTTCCGCTCCACCGTTACCAACTTTATTGGACACGTCTCTCATTGCGCCCGTTAAAATGTATGCAGGTATGGGCAGTGACTTTTTTCTAAGATTGATCTCAAAAGTGCTCACTTAATCGTGAACAGCCTTGAACTAAGGACCATCAATATCGCGAGATTACAGACAACAGCCCTAGGTGTGGCGAGGCCGATATTGTAAAGCCCCACCACAGATGATAGAGTGCGCATGACAGCTGTAACAACAACCTGCCATAGCATTGAAGTGCTATTTTCCCACCACAACTGTCAAAAACCATGTGATTTCCACTGAGGTTAGCATAACGTTTACATACGTGTTGCAAGATGCTGGCACACTTGTTCTGACAGAGGTGTAATGCAACTACGATGTAATATCATACGCAGCCAGTTTTCTTCGTAAAAGTGCGGATTTAAACAAATGACACATGTCACTGTGCAAACACGCGATTTCGACACTTGTGTAGGCAGTGTGCTCAAACCGAGAGCCAGTACGAGAAATTCGAATCAGTGGGAAACCACTGATTAAGTGAAATTATTTCATTGACTAAACAATAAGTGACGGCCGACTACAGTGGTGAATCAAATATTGTTTTTATTGAATGATGCCAAATAATTACGTGAAATAAACATACTTACGATAGTTTACTATTTATATTGCGTAAATTTATCGTAAAAAAAAAAAATTGGAGGCGGCCGGCGCAAACTTTTCGACTCCAGGCCTTTACCTTACCATCTGCGCTATCACGTCAAGTTGAAGCAATAAGAGGAAAATATATGTCTTTTTAGTTTCGCCGCGGAATCTTGAAGATTGAAATCGCATGCTCTTACTTTTCGTTTTTGCTGTAATTGGTACCGTTAGGATTGTTAAAAGAATAGTATATATGAGTGCACTTTCTTCATCACATATGCAGTTTACGGTCGTGTCCCAATTCGTCGAGAGAGTACTCTCTCGCTCACTCTTGACGTCACAGAGAGTACTCTCTGCTGTCCCGACTCCGAGGAGAGAGCGCGAGAGGGAGAGTGAACCACGATGTACACTCTGTTCTCACTCTCGTATCCTCCTCTCTGGCAGCCATGTTGTTTTCACGTCTAACCTCAAATGTCCAGACATTCTTGTTGTTTCTAAAGCAGTGTTAGAAATATTTTATCGACTTAACATAATCATTGCGATTATGAAATGTGTAATAACAATAATATTCCGTTTGATATGGAACATAAATTATGTTATGTTCACTTTTAATTTAGGTTAATTGTGTGCACATTTTTAAATACTACGATTCGCACATAACAACTATGTTTTTCATCACGCAAAAATGTAACAAATTAAAATAAGGTACTATTTCATATAATATCGTACATTTATTTCAGGAAAGTAAAAGGCCAGCAATATTTTATTTTCACTATTTATTACCTTTCCCGTCAGAGAAATAATTCCGAAGGCTTACAGACGGCACAAGTCTCAATTCGCTAAGTGAGTCAGTGTGCTAGAGTGAGAGTGAGCAATCTTTCGAGTTGAGACACGGCCTAACCTTCAAACGAAATGAAAGACATGAAAGGCTGTGTGTTCCTATACGCTGTTGAAGTTGTCTGTTAGTGTGTTACAAGTGAACGGCCATACTGGAGAGAGACAATTTGTTTACATTGAACAGTCTTGCGAATGCTATATCAACCCACTAATTGCCTGAATTTTCTCTAAATTTGTGTTATTGCGTTTGTGAAATGTGAATTTGGCGTGTAAATACGCCTTGACACTACTATCTATGTTTGATTAATTCGGCGACGAACGAAAACTAATATTAATGTGTGATAATGCTTACGAGCCGGGCCATGAGAGTCCAGAGGTGCATATTCCCGAAAGCAACGATGTTTAGTGTTTTCGTATATACCGTGGATTCATACGTGAAAGATATCGCACAATTATGATGTATATAGTGATAAGTTATCAGCGTAAGTTTGTAAATTAACAATTGCGGTGTGTTTAATTTCTGCAAGTATGATTACTAACCTGCAGATACGTATTTTTCTAAATGCCTGTTTGCTATTTCAGTGTAGGAGTTGATGGAATTCATTTATTAGTAGCCAAGTCTGTGAAAGTTTGTAGAGTGAAGGTAAACAAAAAACGTGAACAATTTATCCAAGGCTGTCAAAAACATCTTTAGCTTTCCTCGTGATCAAATATTTGTTTTTGCCAGATATGAATGGCAAATATAGTAAACCAATACCTTATAAAAAACGCCACTCTTACAATATTTTCTCCCCAAACCAGCAGAGTTGTAGTGACAAGTAATCAGCTGTTTATCAACACAAGAATATACAACCAAATCAGTTCTCATATTTTTAATAGCTAATGAATGTAGCCATCCTGAGTTGCATTTTCCATGGCTTCTCGAACTCACTCCACGCAATTTCTGGGGAAACTCATTAATAAAGACAATGACCAATTCCTTCCTCGTATTCCATTCATTGTGTTCTTGGTGTACCATTCTCTAATGAACCTGCTGTCGACAAGATGTTAAGTTAAATAAATAAAGTTTACTCGTGTGTTTAGATGGTGATGTATTGAACGGTAGGTTGTAATCATTACAGTAAATGACAAATATTTACATTTTATCGTTTTCCAAAGGTAGTTAAAATAAAACCAATCTTTTCCTGTAACTACGCCATCTGCAAAATTGAAAAACTCCATGTGATTATATTTAAATGCTATTTCACCCTTCTGCAGGATTTTTGAAATCTTATTTTGAGGGCAACTAATTGGACATAAACTTATTTTAATCTTGATGATGAATCATGGGTATTTAGAATGAGATGTGCTTCGTGAAACAGCGAGTACTCTAGCCGCTACACCACCACGGCCTCGGTCACCTTAAGAAGGGAGGAGTTGAGAGAGGTTTAGGTGGTTTGTAACAACCAAGGTGTTGAGAGCTAAAGAGGGTGAAATATGGCAGATATGGAGTAGGACAGAAATGCAAGGGTGGGGGGGGGGGGGGGGGACAGGAAAACCTCGAGAAAACATGCCAGGCAGCAGCGTCAATCAGCACAATTCCTATATGTGAAAATCTGTGAGTAACATCACAGGGAATCAACATGAATTACTTTGGTGGAAAGCAAGCGTCCTACCACTATGCCAACCGCAGCCTCGCCCCCCGGCCCCTGGAAGGGAGGAGAGGAACCCCATTTCTTCAATTATATTTCGGTAAAGTCAATTACAAAGTTGAATTAAAAATAATGGTTGTAACAATTAATACAATTATCTACTAGCGTATCATTGATCTGGTTCCTGAATGGGAGGGACAGTATTTTGCACATCTGCATTTTATTTTTTCATAATTATACCAACTTGTTTCTTTCTTAGGTACCAGTACATACTAGACAAAACCAAACAGGAATAGTTGTCAACAGGTACACGAACTCGCATAATTCTGCAGAAGGAATCGCTTAGTTGCAAGAATTATGTCCATCATTAGTTTTTTGCTTTGTTAATTTGCTGCTTACTAACTGAATTCCTTCTACAGAGTTCTGTGTTCTTCACGTAGACCTACCTATCGGCAACTATGTTTGGTTGGTTTTGTGTGTCTTATGTTCGCGTGTGTAATTCTTGTTTCATACGACATGAGCTATGCTGCAAAGGCAAGTGTCCAACACAATTTTTCATTTAATATACAATATTCATGTAGGCCTACATGAATTATAAAGTTTAATAAATTTTAGCTCAAGGGAAATCTGTGCGTTTTGTTAAATAATCATAAATCATAGCAACAATTAATGGTAAGAAAAAAGTCAAAACTACGATATCTAGCATGTGTAATAACCACAACTTTAATAGCTCTTCCGAGTAGGCAGTTGGAAATGATAGTTATAAATACTCGATTCATCAGCTTGTTCCATAGCCATCCAATTTAAAAGAAACCAATTTCTTTATTTGTATCACAGCTTGCACTAAGAAATTAACTTTTATGATAAATTTTACATGTCAACTGCGAATTTGATTGGTGATGCACGTGTCACGAAAATGAAAGTAAACAAACATGGGTTGAATTACTTGCAGAGGCGAAAATTAATACTATCAAGTACTGCTTAAATATCTTGTTTCTCACACATGACATATTTGTTTCTGGAAATGATTTCTACAGATAAAATATAAGACTGCAAAAAGCCCGTCGGATAAGAAAAACGCAGCAGAACGATTGCGCGTCTCCAACGCCGTGGTTTCTAGGCAACGCAACCGGAAATGACGTCGACTTCAACAGCGTATTACCTCAAAAATGACGCTTTGAAAGACGAAACACAGTTTAGAAAGTATTTTGTATTGGTTTTATTAGTTTATGCGTTGATATTTCAATTGATACACGTTATTTAACGGCCATTTTTAAACTTTGTTTGACTGCCATTTTAACACTCTGTTTAAATGATCCACCAGTCAAAAATAAACCACTGAGTAATCAGTGGAAAAAAATGACTTGTGAATAACTGGAAAATGTCACTGAATCAATATGTAGAGGAAATCTGGCATTTTTTCACTGATTCATCAGTTAAATTCACTGAGGTGACTGTTGACTCAGTAAGATACGTTTGACTGATTGAAACAGTGAAATGCTCATTGATTCCAATTTAGAGTGTAGAGCATAGTTTATTATCGTGAATGTAATGTGATATAATTTCTAGACGTTTTGCGAAAACTTCAATTTGTTGTTGATGCAAGGACACACTACATTCGTCAATATTTTAAGGGATAGGTACATGTTTTGCATATTTCGGGAGTACACTTAATTTATTTCAGTTAGAGACCCTGAAACAGCTTAGTTTATTCTATTTGTGTCGCATATTATATATATATACCTAAAATATTAACTTCATGTTACAACTTCAGAAATACATCAGTTACATTTACGGCAGACCCAATAGTGTTCTCATATCAACTAATTTTCAGTTTTTATTTAATTCTCTTCTTTTCAAAACACATATCTCACAAATTACTGACAACTTACCATAAGCCTTATTACCAATAAAAAAAAAAGACTTATTGCCAACAAACACAGTAACGAACCAAAATCTTGGAACACTTATCTAAAGGACAACTTTACAAAATGAATGGGCATAATACAGGTTACCATAAGATAGCTTACCTATGGAATAGTTACTGCACACATTTATATAGACGTCGTGATACAGGCCCTGACCACTGGACTTGGTGCCACGGAAACTTGCTGCCAGTTTATTGTTTCCGCTATGTAAATAAGCTCTCAGATAAAGAGAATTGAGATTCGCGCCCAGAACATGTAAACCCAGCCAGCTCACCTCATGTTTAGTGTGCAGTTATTACAGTGGGGGAAATGTCACCACTCGACGGTTAATTCTCTGCCCACGACCACTTGTTCCTGTTTGCTCCAGTCAGCAACAGCTTGTTAACAACTGCTTCCGGCTCTTCTCACACTAGCTATTACGTGTTTCATAACAAAACTACAGTATTTTAGCTCCCTGGACTGTGGCTCTCATTCTCTTTCCCGCAGAGAGAGAGAGAGAGGGAGAGGGAGAGAGAGGAGAGGAAAATAACATAAGAGTCCCGAGCAACAACAAAGATGAATAAGAATCTCGCCTCTGGTCGCAACTGACATCAACGAAAACGCAAAACCGAAGTGTTTATTATGAAACTTATTGGAACAGTACTTATCTGTATGTCGTATCATTCAACACAATTTCATTGGCGTGTACTGAAGTGTTGCAAGGCAAGCTGTGTGCTGTACCCTGCTGCACAATATCTCGGCAGCTGACGTCACAGGACGTGGTGTCTAATAATGGGTCCCTTTGCTGCGCGCTTGTGAGTGGTCGGTCACTTCCTAGACTCCACTCTGGTTACTGGCTCCTGCTGCGTGCACAGAGAATGTACAGTACTGAGCTAGTACCAGCTTACAGTATAAACTGTGGTTTCACTAACGACCTCGGACAGGACTTGTAGCGCTCCTGAATACTGGATACACAGCACAACCCGACTTTCAAGCAGCTCGTATACATTTCCTTATTCAAAAGCAGCAAACATACCTAGCGGGACGCTGTGCTCCAGGAATTACTAGCCTATGAAGCCGGATAGTCTTGTTAACTATGCACGAAAATTAAATATAGGCAGCTCACGGTAAAGTGGGTAGTTTTTACGGCCAGGCTTCACCATGCATAGGCGTATAAAATGCTAAATTCGGACAAATATCTCTCAGTCTTTTATTGTCGTAGTATTTTTAACTGAAGTTATTTTGTTGAAGATTGGACGCATCTAGATTTGTAAACCACTCAGATTTTACTCTTTTTTATTTTAAATGCACTTTCTAATTATTTATAAAATGTCACAATTTTGTAAATAATGAAAAGGCGTATAAAAAAAACAATTTTGAAGGTTTAAAGATCTAGATACGTTCAATATCCAACAAAAAAATTTAGCTGAAAATACTACCACAAAAAATACAGAGATCTTTGTCCTAATTTAGCATTTAATTCCCTATACGTCTATGTACGGTGAAGCCTGGCCTTAAGACCGCGCTTAAAAGTTCCTTTCAGGTTATTTGTTCAGCTTATCTGTATCCTTTCACCAATCGTTAATATAAAAATGGGCACGTGACAATATTATAGCTCTCCAAATTTAACGTCTGAGGCCATACTATATTATACTTTAATGGTTACGATGCCTGCTTGGTAGGACGTTAACAAGTGCTCACTTCACTATGAGTTAATATCCTACATATATCAGTATACATACCACACACACACCACCGTGTTATAAAGCGGCCCCATGCTAGACTTCATGGCCATGTACTTTCTCAAGTAGAACTCACTTTCTGATTGGCCGCTGCCACAGTTTCTTGTTCGACTCCAGCAAACGGAATGAAGCCATCAAGAGTGCTACTTGTTTGCTATTGGTTCAGAGTCCTGCAGGGCGTGTAGGATGGGCGGAGCTCCAGCGACACACGCCTATTCTAACACTAAGTTATAATACTAAATGACAATAACAGTCTATACCGTTTGGTTTTTGTAGAGCTGAAGGAATTGCAACAACGTGACTTATTGCGAGAAACTGACTGCTCGCTAGGTACCAACGTGCTCGCTCTACAACAACGTGACGTATTGCGAGAAACTGACTGCTCGCTAGGTACCAACGTGCTCGCTCTACAACAACGTGACTTATTGCGAGAAACTGACTGCTCGCTAGGTACCAACGTGCTCGCTCTACAACAACGTGACTTATTGCGAGAAACTGACTGCTCGCTAGGTACCAACGTGCTCGCTCTACAACAACGTGACGTATTGCGAGAAACTGACTGCTCGCTAGGTACCAACGTGCTCGCTCTACAACAACGTGACGTATTGCGAGAAACTGACTGCTCGCTAGGTACCAACGTGCTCGCTCTACAACAACGTGACTTATTGCGAGAAACTGACTGCTCGCTAGGTACCAACGTGCTCGCTCTACAACAACGTGACTTATTGCGAGAAACTGACTGCTCGCTAGGTACCAACGTGCTCGCTCTACAACAACGTGACTTATTGCGAGAAACTGACTGCTCGCTAGGTACCAAAGTGCGCGCTCTACAACAACGTGACTTATTGCGAGAAACTGACTGCTCGCTAGGTACCAACGTGCTCGCTCTACACACATCACAAATGTCACACTATTGGCTGGCGAGTGTGTTCCGAACTAATTTCCAATCCCATCGAACCAGTTATAATAAAACTGAACGGAAGTGTTTGGTCTGTATAAAGTCTAAGCAGAGTCAAAAATACTTTATTCAATCACACAGTATTAGCACCAAGCCACTAGAATGTTCCCGAACAAGTGACTTCACAACAAATGATCGCAATTTTGCAGCACGTATCTGCCAACACGAACGCAGTCACAAGGTTGAAGGTCAGTAGGGCAGTTTGCAGTACTCTGGCTTGCAGTGCACCGCCCGGCTAAATCACAGGAGTGCTGCTTATCAGACTACAGTGACATGTGCGTCCGAGGAGGGGGCGGGGCACATGTGGAAGTCCCTCACCCACAACCACAACCACATTCCGTACAAGGCAAACCGCATCACGGGTGGCTTTCTCCATCGAGTGCACGTCACCTGGACTAAAATAATTTGACCTAGTCACCTGGCCGAAAATCATTTGGCCTAACGTCACCTGGGCAAAAACCATCCGGCCTAGTCCCCTGGACAAAAAAAAAAACATCTGGCGTAGTGCCCTGGACAAAATCAAATGGGCAAAAATCATCTGGGCAAAAATTATTTAGCCCAATTCTAGGCCACATAAGTGTACCCTAGTACGACGGTACATTTCCGTTTGTGTATTATTTTAGTTTTAATGCATATTTTTTGACACATATATTCACAATTACTTTCAATACGTCGCGGCAGGCGGTGGGTTTGAAGTGCTGCAGATACTAGCAGCAAGCCAGTTGAGCGGCTCGCACTAGAGGCGAGGGAGCTCTTGTTGCGTGCAACAATGTCGCCCTTATCAGCTCCCTGCTACTGTGGCTGAAGTAAGGGGAGGCGAACAGGAGACTTCACCTGTGTGTGATGACTCGAGAACGCAGGCATGCTACAGCCGGCTTCACACGATGCAAGATGCATTTCGCGAAAGGTTTCGTACGAGAATGCCAACTAAGTTTCGTGCGAAACGAGTTCACACGCATATAAATAAGATGAATACTGTCTCGCATCAAAATTAGTTAATAGCCGTGGTGATTACCAAACAGCCATGGTATTACAATACAAAATATGAAGTTGCTTACTTCAAAGCTGCCCCTATAAAATATGATCGTTTTTATTTTATTCTCAGCGAACTGTCTAAACTCCAACCCACGCTTTAGAGTTATTTTCCAGCAATGTTTTATTTCCCTGTATTCTTCGCACACCTCAGATAATGATTTTCTTTTACTCTATGGTTTATTTTACAACAGGTAACATGACCAGCATACAAGGACCAATAGGATCGCGACCTGCATCGCCTTTCACGAGAAAAATAGGACCTGCTATATCTCCTCATTTCGTGCAAGATGTGCCTTGAACACAAACTTGTGCAAAGAAATTCTCGTGCCAGGTTAGCATCTCGCGCAAGTTTGGCGCTCATCTAGCATCATGTGAAGCCGGCTTGAGACTGGAGAACGCAGACATGCTACGACTACGGCGCGGCATGCCGACATCGCAGCTTCACTTTCCTGCGATAGAAGACCGTGGGCCCAACTAACCCACTTCCCACAATACAGCCAGTCATTCTTCCTTCATACCTACCTTCCTTACACAGCAACACAGGTGGCTGGGCGGTTTTCGCACCGCGTCTTCATCTGTTACTCTGGTAAAACTCGCGAGTCCTCCACCACTGCACCTCAACACTTGCCTCCTCACTTCGAACAACCGTCCTCGCCAACAACATATCTCTATCCATATCCACAACTCCCTATCCCTATCCACATACCCACATATATCAATCCATATATACATAACTCTATCCATAACTACGTAACTATCTACATAGCTATCTCTCTATCTATTTATTCTATTACGGCTCCTAAAAATGTGACACTTGAGTTAGTATGAATTATTCCGTTTATTTGCTACATTTTTGACGCTTTAGCTTAAGTTCCCCGAATCCACAGAACACCGCTACTACAATAAAATAAGTCGCTAGTTAAAGTTCAGCAATTTAACCATCAAACTCATACATTACACAATAAAGTAATCTAACAAGCTTTACGATGCAGCGTAACGTAATACATACATCTGCGCTTACATTTATACATATTTAGTATAAAGGGGAAGTTGAAAGTTCATCATACGTGAGTACTTCTATTAACAACACGCAACGACCTTTCTGTACAAGAAATATTCAGTGCTCATTGCAGTATGCATATTAAGTAGGGATCTGTAGAATTCGCGTTATTATTTAGCAGCAAACTAAATATTACATTGTCACATATACTCGAGCTAGACTCGTGACCGGCAGTTCAAGACTAGGAAAAAAGTTCAGGCGAAGATTGCTCATTTCGAAATCTGTACTCGAGAACGGCTTTCTGGCGAGGTGAGATGACAGTATCGAAATGAATGCGGTGTACTTACACAACAGAATATAATCTCGAAACAAACGAATAACGGAACTGCAGGCACGGGAAGTGCTAGGAAGACACTGCGCAAGGCACAGTTAGGGAAGAGATACTCCAGTCGTCTCCATGGGACAACCACCACAGAAGATACTGCAGTCCAGATAGAGCACACGCTGGCGAGGGTATGCCACTCCCCCCCCCCCCTCGCCATACATATAATTTAGACATATTTTTTAAACGAGTAAAAGAAAATAATTACGTAAATTGTATTTTAGAAATAGGATATTCTATTAAATGCAATACAATACTTCTTTTCTTTTTCAATTCTATTGGCTGAATGCCTTACCTACACGACACGAAATACAATATCACTATTTCCTACACCCACACGTCGAGGATGTTGTTACACGACATGTAAGCAATGACCTTGAACTGAACTGTTTCGAAAAAATTACTTATTTTATTTACTAAGCATAATTTCTTTTATCGGAAACCGACGTTGACAGTCGACAGTCGCTGCACCAACATGGTCGCCACATAACGACCAGAACACACAACATATTAAGACGGCGTGGATCGTTAACTAACTACAAATGTGTCAGTTAAATTCTACATATTCTTTGAAAGCGACATTGAAAAACTAAAACAGGGAAATTCTAGGTGACAGTTTTGCCAACTTTGTTAACAACTGTTCTACGATATTAGTGCATTTATTTAGCATAGTATATTGACCGCGATAACATACAAAAATTTACAATGCGTCAGAACTAGCTCGGCAGAAATACATTTTTCTGGTAAAGCGTTAATATCTAGCCTACCTATCTACCCTATCTTCTCTCCCCCCCTCCCCCTCCAGCTGCGGCACAGCTGGCCTGTCTGTGGAGGACACGGGTTAGAACCCTATCTCGGGCGTGTTTATGCATGGCTTTTGTCTAACTTAAGACGTGAGCCATTCCTTAACAGCCGCACAAATAGGAAAAATTATACAACAATAACAAAAAAATGTATTATAAATGTAGTGCGAAATAAATTATCGAATAATTCTGCACACCATTTTAAAATAAAATTTGGTACTAGGCCCAATAATTCATTTTCAAAACCCAATTTTCATAGCCTGATATCTCCTTTAATATTCCGTTTAGGTATATGATGTCCTGTTTATTTTCGATTTTATTTTTCATAAGGAATCGCCCGCCTCACGCAGTTTGGGCGTTTAATTTTCGAATATCCTGTGTACACAAGCAGCTTTACTTGCCATAACAAATAGTGAGTGAAAATGTTTTACTCTGGCCAGATGCTTTACTCTGCAATTTTGGGACAAAGTTCCCGGTGGAATAAGCGCTGGCCTCGCCAAACCTCCCCTCCAGGTGGCTGATACCTATTAAAAGGCTATGCCTACATCACTACTTTCTAACTTTAAGTAACCCGTCCCAAAACAAAACAAAGCTACACTATCTACCAAAAAGTAATTGGGCACTTGTCCACAATGTTTGCTCGGTGGTTGTCACCCCGTTAGAATCTCGTAGGGCCACCTCTTGCGGCTATAACAGCAGCCACCCTGTCTGGCATGCTCTCTACGAGTGTTTGCAGGACATCCACGGGGATTCGTCGTCATTCCTCTTGCAACCATACCATGCGTTGTGCAATGGATTTTGGCCGCGCCTGACGAGCCCTCACCCGGCGATCTAATTCGTCCCAAAGATGTTCTATAGGGTTGAGGTTGGGGCTTTGGGCGCGCCAGTCCAATCGGCGAACATTGTTGTCGGCGTACCACTGCATAGTAGCCCTTGAAACATGGCACCTGGCATTGTCATCCTGGAAGTAACACGGATCCATTCCGTAGAAACGCCACAATGTTGGGAGCCCATTTCATTACCCAGAATGTTACAATATACCTCTGTGTTCATGCTACCACGGACAAACACCAGCGGTCCTACGCCGAAGGCCGTGAAACACAAGTCAACTGACGTACTGAATTACCTACCTTCACGGGTGCCCAATTACTTTTTGGTAGGTAGTGTAAATCGGCTCTTTTCTTTCTCAGGTTTTTACCGGGAACTTTGCAATTTTTAAATCCGTCATGTTGTCCGAAATTAAGTTAAACACACAAAGCTAAACTACTCTACTCATACACACTGTGTCCCGCGCTTGTCCTTCTTTCACGATACAATTAAGCATGCCAGCATGCCCTTAACAACTCCACGCGGCCCAGTGCACTAGTGTGTGCCACGGGACCTAGCTTCGGTAACCAGTATCATTCCCCTCCACCTAGCCCCGCGGGTGCAAAGGGCAGTGTCAACGCCACACTGCAGTCAGTCGCTTCGAACACATCACACATCACACACACACACATTCAACTCAAACACTTGTTCATCTCTGCCAAGGTCCGGTCCTACTTTCGCTCCATCAACATACTCCTATTCCCGTGCCATCGCTGTGGTCATCATCGGTTATTTCCTGGAACAAGACAAAGTCTTATCCAGGAAAAGACACAATCGAGATTTTGAGGTTGCCCCCTTTGTCGAATCCGGGATTGTTCGATACCGTCCGATTTGAAGGACTATTACCTGACCACAGTGTACTCCGTGAAGGGCTTGATGTAGTTTAAGGCACACCTCTCGTATGTAGGACGACATCCTTGTAGATTTCGTATACGGAGAACCATAGAGTAAATAAGGTCTATACCAGAGTGGCAACATCAATGTTATTGAGCGGCCGCAAATTTTTTTGACCCTCTCCACGCATACCAACTTAGTCGGCACAACTTCTACATCAATTCGAACTACGAAGTTGGCGCTACTGAGTACTTGCAGCGCTCCTGGAGGATATACCTTAAACTTCTTAAAACTGCAGTAGTGATATTATTATAATCACATGTACCGTTCAATATTTTTAGGAAAATTGAACACTTGTGGACCACCTTCAACAGTGGAATAAAATGAATTATGGCTGGGATCAGAAGATTACGATATTCTGCCAAGAATTGCAACGCTTTTCAGAAATTCAAACTTATCCTGGCGTTACGCTATCGTCAGCAACAATAATATGGCCAGGCAACATAATCAAAATTAAGAGGCAAACATTTTTTTGCGTAAATCTGTGAGAATGCATATTTTTTTTGAAAATGTATAAAATACTTAAGCTCCCGCAGTGAAACAACTAGGAAACAAGTTGTATCTGCGCTAATGGGTATCCTAATATTTCACTATAATGTTGGTATGCGTGGAGAGGGCCTGAAAAAATAAGCGACCTGTAGTTCCCTATCCTGTAACACACTGTGCGGAGAACCTTTCACCCCTCCACCAGTCGCTAACTTCTCCCTGGACAGACCCGCCTGGGAGACTGCGAGCCTGTCCACGGCAAGAGGATCTCCCCCCCCCCCCTTCCTATCATGCAGCCGGGCAAGTACAGCCAGGGCAGCCTTCAGGAGGGTCGGCTCCTCCAGTTTACTCGGATAAACACTTCGCACATCTCCCCGTACAGTTCTACTGGTTCATCCGGTTTCGCTCCTGCGGCCTGTGCTTGCACTGCATCATCCTCCATGTTCTTTTCATCCGGCCAGCCAATAGTCACGATCTTCTCCGAAAGAGAGGCTGCCTCGTTTCGCCTTACCAACTGTTTATGAAGGAAGACCTCTCTGTAGTTCGGTTTCCCTTTGCAGTTTTGGGACACTGACAAGAGCGAGAAAAACATTTACTCAAAGTAAAGTGCTTTGAACAGCCACAGAGAAAAGTTTACTCGCGGAGTAACGTTCCAGAACGCCTCCCGGCTGCACTTGTTTCAAGCTCTATCTATTGGACACTGCACACTGATTGGTTCACGTGACCGTGTGACGTCATGTGTCTTTTCCTCTAACGTCACACTGTCTCATGTCCCTCCGCTTCCCATGTCTATGGTTATTATTATAATTCTGTTAGTTTGTGAATTCCTTCGAAGAAGAAACGTGTTATTCAGAAAACGCAGAAAGAGCATTGACGACCCGAAATAGAAATTTGCGGCTACTGACGAGCACGCGTTTCCAACTAAAATGAAATTTTTAAATTCATTTCTTCCTGATTAAAATGCAGAAGGATTTATTGAAAAAACCCTACATTACGGACATAATATATATAACCTACTGATGCATAATCATGCAACAATTAACTAAATACAAAATGTTATGTATTAATTCTTTCTCACATTTTAATATCAACCAGGATACACCTAATAACAATCGAGTACAGGCTGTTCACGGCAAAATGAGCACTTTTGAAAGCCCTGCTTAAGATCTACTTGTACACATGTGTGGTCTTCCGCCTCATGTAAAATTAACATTATCATGGGCCTCACCACTTTATTCATGCGTCGGTCACGTGAACCTCTGAAATTATTACAAAAGTAAATATTGTACAATTCTGTACATTTTTACACTCCGGTGCATTAAAAAATACAGAAAACGAGATAAATTATTTAAGTTATTACAAATGGTTACGTAACACTTTTTGTTCAACGTTAATATATGGAAATACTTTCTCCTCCATCGTTATCAACGTTACTAAATACATGTCACTCATTGCACCCGTTAAAATATATGCAGTTAGGGGCAGTGGCTTTTTTCTAAGGTTGATTTCAAAAGTGCTCATTTTATCGTGAACAGCCTTCACAAACATTTACACAGACCATGAAATGTAACACTTCTATAATGAAACACTTTCAGTAATGACCCTGACTCTTCTGTTATGACACAAAATCGAATAATTTCTGTATAAGGGGCGATACAGCATATTTGCATTAAAAAAAAAAAAAGAAACTCGCCAAAGTACCTGCCCCTACACTGCATTACACGCAAGACGATAGAACTACGAACTCGTAATTATGTCACAATATCAACGCTGTCGAAATTAGGAAAACCAACATTGTGACATAAATACCAGTTCGTAGTTCAGTCGTTATGCTTTCTTTTTAAAAACAGACAAGTTAGAAAAATCAACAATCCAATATGGCAGGGGGAGGTTCCCCTTAACCTCCACCATCGGTATTTAAAATAAAATACAGAACTCGTGATTGTTAACGAGTCAAATTATAAACTGACTAATTCAGTCCACTGAATGAAAGTATGAAGCTATTAACATATGGAACTGCATGTGAAAATTGAAAACATTCTGCACATTTACTGCATTCTAGAGTAATTTTTTTCGTATTGTAGATTGCGGCAGTCTGTCGGTATTTACGTTTTGGTGTCTTCGCAGAGGGCAAGGGGCCGCAGTGGTGGAGTGGTCAGACTACACGCCTTTCACCAAGGTGAACCCGGTTCTATTCCCGGCTGGGTCGCTTCCGTGTTTTCACATGCGAGAACCACGCGCGCCGGATGAAATCGCTGGTCAGCGGGTTTTCTCGGGGATCTCCTATTTCTCCCACCCTTACATTCCGGCGCTGTTCCATACTCGCATCGTTTCATCCCCATAGGCTGTCAAGATCCCAATGTTATGCGCCACACAAACCCCGCCACTTCGCAGAGGACACAACGAAAGTTGTATCGACACTCGCAGTTATGAGTGACAGCCAATCACACTTCACCACAGCTCCTGTGCAGCCAATCACGCTTCACCACAGCTCCTGTGCTCTCCGCTCAGTAATTGCGAGCTTTGTGTGGCCTTCAGAAAACTACTTTTACTGCCTTTTAAAATTGCTGTGCTATGACGGTAGCGAGATTTCACAATTACATTTTATTTTACTTCCCTTATCTTTGCAATACTTTATCTTTGCAATACTTATTTCCTATGCATGTCACGTATGGTCGTCTTTCCCCTGCATTATTTCTGAGCCATAGCGTCCTCGATAGCAGCCATTTTAGTCACATTTGACGCCACGCACTGAACTGTAGCGCTTGTCCGGGCCAGAGAAGTCGAGATCGGCTCAACTTTTTGGGTGCATACAACGCTGATGATGCAGCAGCTGCGTGACGTTCTCTGATTGGCTGCTGGTGCTGTCTACTGTTTGTTCAGCCAGCAAGATCTGCGAACAAGTGAAGTCACCTGGATTGGGACTTGAAGACTGTGGACACGGTGATAGTAGCAGGACTCTCAGGCCCGTTTCACAATGCACTGGCGCGTAATAGAATGGACGACACGGGACAAGTTGTAAACGGGACAAGCGGACAAATCGACAAAATGTTTCATCCAGGTTTGACCATACATCTCGACGGCATTGTAGTGGTGCACCATCCTGGGGGACAAAAGCTAGCATCTGGTTACAGTTGGTGAACATCTGGCAGAATATTTTCCTGAAAATATGCGCCTCAATCAAGTCTTCATATTTACAATAACACTTTAAAATCCACTTACGTTGCTCGAAATAAAACCCTGTTACCTCCGTCATTTCCTCTACATTGTAGAGCTGCTGCTTGTGGCTGCAACGGAACTGACAACACCACAATGGCTACGCTACACGTGCTTGCACACACCCAATGTTGCCCTTGTAGTCTCATATACACCAAGTCCCATTCCACTGTCTTAAATACTTACCCTGTTATTCACGTTATAAGAGTGTAAACACCCGATATACTTGAGTACATCTGTAAACATCATTAAAATATTTATTAAAAAGAAACAAAGGAATCATTTGGACTGCCTTGATAAAAAAAAAATTTACTGTATGCTTTTAAAGCATAACAAAGGAAAATATATTCGAAGTGTATTGCTAATAGTATTTCTGCCGTTTAATTTAATAACCGCAAAATAAGTATACTACGAAGAAATATTTTGCAGTGATAAATATAGTCTACATATAATATTTGTGTCATACACAATTTAAATCTCTTACTTGCGACAGTCCTGTTTACTTGTGTAGTGGTATTTAGTAAGTAGAGCATCAAAAGTAGTGACGTACTGTTGGCTGCAATGAAGTCCAGACTCGCATGTTAATGTGGCAGTGCTGTATGTAAGCCAGCAGGTGCATAGTGTGTGTGGACAGAAGCCAGCACTGCTGTGCCAGTAACACACGCGCGCGCGCGCGTGTGTGTGTGTGTGTGAACTTGCCAGCTACATGCTGAACTGACACACTACGAACGTGGCCATCGTTGATGAGGGTGGGGGGGGGGGGTGGGGTTAATCGAAAACCAATTAGTATACGATGTTCACGGTTACTTCCAACTTTCCTGAAGCCCCGCTAAAGTTCTACTTCCAGGATAATTCTCCGCCTCGTGCAAACAACGCTTAACCGAGTCTAGAAAATTACACCAAAGGGCCAACGCACCTCATCCGTGCGCACTCAGTTTAATAATAGAGAACTATTTCCTACTAGGCGTTACCAACACGCTATTTTCTCCCTATTTGTATTCACATTAATTATAAATGGAATATTAAAATTCGTAGACAGAACATATGTAATTAAATACAGCGTGAGTCGTTTAAGAGAGGCCCCGTATCGATGTCATCCTGAAGTATGTCCTCGCCCGTGCCTTGGTGTTGTCTGGACACCTGCCTCGAGGTCACTTCCAGCAAATACTCTAGGTATGTTGTTGCCACACTGGACTGTATTTCCTCATTCCCTCGCTCCGTTACACACATGTCCCACGGGGTCACTTGTAAAGGACTCTCATTGTATGTGTAGTTAAACGCAATGTATCTAAATATTAACGCTTGTAATACGTGATATATTTAGGACACAACCAAACACGCCCTACATAGTGATTTTTCAAAGGTTTGATCCAGAAACAGCGAATATACTATACTTCGCATACTGTTAAAAATACATCACGATTTAACAAAGTACTTGAAGCAGATAACAGTAAATTGTAATAATTATACAGGAAGTCCACTGAAATTCCATTTTGGAATTACCTGGATTTTCCCTATTTTTTGGTAGAATTTAATTGTTTTCCCCGACTTACTGCAAGAAGGACTGAAACTTTCAAGTAAAGCCCCCCCCCCCCCCACCCCCTCCGCTGACAGAACAATTATGCCATCAGTAAAGATGAATAAAATTACACTGAAACAGACCAAGCGAGAAGGACCAACATTTGCTTTAGCCCATAGCTAAGTATATATTTCTCGCGATTCATGCTACTGACTTGACATGTCGCATGGGTGCACATTACAAACACACAATTATTTTATGTTGTACGTATTTGGCAAAGATGCATTATTGCCAGTTGACAAAATTAAAAATTGAAGTCTTAAAATGTATATGCTCATAATTACTTGATCCTGTATTTACACAACTAAAAATGTTTGCAGATCAGAAATTGTTTGCATTTTCCCTGACCCAGGAGAAAATTCCGTGTCATTTCCCCAACTTTTCCCCGTTTTTACTGTGAGTGGACATCCCGCAATATAAAAATTTACAAAAATAATGCAGTAGGCAATAATTTTACAGAAAATAAAAAATTCCATTACTTTGGCTTTGGTCCAAAAACAATTTTTTTCTTAATTCAGACCTGGAGATGTAATTTGCAGCCATTTTTCTAATACCTACTAAGTCCAACGTGTTACAGTAAACATAATAGGTACTTATATTCTATTCACAGTAAAGTGAGCACTTTTGAAAGCCCTCTCATTTGCAATAATAGTCAAATATATTTTATTGTAGCATTAGACGATAACTTACGAGTGCGACGGAATATGCACATTGTATTTATTATTTATATGGCGATATTTATTTTAAAAATTGAGGTTCAAGGATACAATAAAATTGAAATAAAAAAAATAACTCGGGCATCAAAATTGCTCACTTTACAGTAAACAGCTTATGCCAGGTTGTACGTGATTCGCGCCTCTTTCTGCGGTTCACAGTTGTGCACAGTGGATTAGGAAATGAGTGGCACAACAACACCAGTACTTAGAGGGCGTGTTGGGAAATGAGTGGCACAACCACCCCCGTACTTACAGGGCGTGTTAGGAAATGAGTGGCACAACAACCCCAGTACTTACAGGGGGTGTTAGGAAATGAGTGGCACAACAACACCAGTACTTACAGGGCGTGTTAGGATATGAGTGGCACAACAACACCAGTACTTACAGCTCGCAATACTCAGATACGACTCTCAGCCACGCGCTTCCATTTAAAATGTAGACTTTACATCTCTAGTGTTACCACACGGCCGCATTTTAGTTGTAAAAGTTCCTGCCGCATACATTTGTACCACTCTCCTTCAGGTGTTAGCAAATATCTTTCTTTGTTGGGGACATCTGGACTTGAATTTGAAACAGTGGCTTGCTTTATGGGACTATTAACAGACTATCTAGGTGTGAATAAAGCACATTTATTCTAGTTTTACTTAATATGAGCTATCATGAGAGGACATACAAAAATTGCAAACTAATACCGAGAAAAATATCCATGTCTTCGTCTCGACAGCACATAACCAAATATAATACATATCATAGTTGTGTTTTCTTAATTCCACGTTGTATGCTGAGTTCCTTCCATACAAAACTGTTTGTCCACAAGATTTTTTTTTTAAATTGCCATACGGTCGTTTCTTTCATCCACTGAATTTAAGTGTATCAAAATCTGACCTCACTGCATCTTAAACCAAGGGCGTGACACGGCAGGATTTGCATAAGACCTAGCAAAACCAATCAGAACACTAATAATGGCAAAAGCCATACAAAAAAGAAATAATTTTTCTGTACAGTGTAAGGGTAGTTTGAAACGATTTGTAATAGAAACAATACAAACAGAGTTGTGTGGTAATGTTCTTTATTTTAAGCACGCTTTTCTCAATTTTTCTTTTCATTCGTTTTTCACAAATAGTACACATGGGGAAAACTTCTTTGGTTATTTTTCTTACATTTCATATTGACAGGTAACATTATTATTTTCTTTTCCCATATATGACCATTTTATACTTCAATACATTTACATAAAACCCAGGTTGCCAAATGTATAGAATAAATTGCAACCAAATTCGCTGTTATTCAGCTAATTCTTATTCATTTTTCATATAGGTTATATTTATGCTCCTTACTGGCCATATTAATAAGTAAATCCAAACTGCAAAAGGCCATCACAAAATATATTAATCAGGTGACCCCAAATTACCATAGTTACAAATGGCTGCTATATTTCTGTCGCATCTACATTTACCCTTGACATATCCATATAATTTTTAGTTCCTACACCAGGAATAACCCCTTTCGGTAACACATAACTGGCCATCAAACAATAGTTATGTTCTAACGTACTCGCAATCTCAAGTGGATGGGAGCAACTGCTAAGCAATGCCAGCCTTTACTCCAGCGAGTAAATTTGATTTTTGAACAAACCCTAAACTTCGTTAAGTTTCTATTACAAAAGTCATAAAAACAAGGAGTTTCGCATAGCTCCTACTTGATACCAAAGGCTAAGACCATAATCAACGATTATTGGCAAATGTTTACAAAAGTTTACAAATGTTTACCCAGGTTTGCAATAATTTACGAGTGTTTGGAAATGTTTACAAGCGGTCGCAAAAGTTAACCCAGGGTTCCTAGTGGTTACCACCACTTTACGTCTTGGTGACGACAGAACCACTAAAATTTTCTTACAAAAGGTAACAGTATTGGCTTTTTGGCTAAAAGGCCAATATTCCGCAAAATTTAAAAAACTTTAAAACTATTTTCCGGCCATCATGGTCCCTGCCTAACGTCAAAGTGACGTAAGTGACCTATTCGCTTTACAGGTCTGCATCGGTGATTCAATAAGAGTGCTACTTATCTCATGGCAGACGCTTGCCCCCTCGAGGTCGCTCAACTGACCCCGAGAGCAGCGCATACCAGCATTAAATACACCGCTCCGCTCTCTTGCGCCACCAATCAAATTAATTTTGCCCTCAAAAGGCGGGTTTTCTAAGAAATCGTGGGACTTTCAGTTAATTCTGAAAGGGTTCAGAAATTCACAGCCAATTGCAGAAAATATGACCATTTGTGGTGACCGTCGCAGCGGATACCAATTTCTCTTAGGGGGTATAACACAATGAAGTTTAAAATAACCATTCAGATTACAATATTCCCTCAACTTCCGTCCTCTTGATCAAAATGCCGGAAATAACGTAACGAAACGTCACGTTTACGGCGGCGCACGCACCATCCCAAGCTGGTCACGAAGCTTGTTATCGACTGTGCTGCGCTCCTACGACTAATCACTGAAACACCAGTCCGCTGCACACTTCTTTGCCAGGCCTTGGTGTTGCTGCACGTGAAAAATAGGTACGGACACAAAAAGTTATTTTCCCAGTACCTCAGATATTTTAAAGTATTTTGTAGTGACGTGAAACTGGCAACATCATCTCAATTTTTATTTTATTAGTGTTTCAAGCCACATCGGAGAGTTTTAAACCTCGAAACGTGAGAGAAAAGTTCGTGCTTAACGGGCCGTATGCTGCACAATTCAACAGGTTACCAGGCAGACACAGTTAAGTACTTCTCGAGGCCATGTGCTACGAGGTCACACCCCACTAGTTTTAAGAGTGTTTTTACTTTATTTTGCAAGTTGAAAATTATTCACAAACATGGGGTGACGGGTTACCCGTCACAAAAACATAAATGTACACCTGTTGGTTCACGTGCAATGCTATCTTTTCTTCATTCAATAGTCAGAAGAATAAACTGGCTGGTGTCGTTCAGGGCATCAATATTTTTTTTTTTTAATACGGTAACTCTATATCCCCCTCCTCCACTTTATGAATTCGTAAAGGGTTACAAATTTATTTATGAAGAACACATTTATGCGCATAATTTTTCTGGGCCTTCATTTTACAAATTAGGCAGGTGCAAGTTTACCTTGTCTGTTGAATAGTAACCCCGAATGGCATTAACAAGGGTGATGCAAGTGTTTATTAGGTGTATCCTAGCATGACTTGAACTCGCCAAATCGCCATGTGTCTTAAGGCAAAGTCACACAATAAAATATCTATTGAATTCAATTTATTGAACTAAAAAAAAATAACTTTCTTTGAATTTCGATGAATTATTTCATTCAATACGCTTTCAAGTTTCCACATGAAAATTTATCATAAACTTTAAAATAAAGTCAGTTTGAAAAGTGATTTATTTAGAAGTATCTACGACTTACACACAATACGAAAATAATATTGGTTAAACCACAACATTTTTTGTCATCTTATTGTAAGTTTTCTTTTTTTTTTTTAGAATATGCATCCTAATTTTATAACAACTTTAAATGTATGCACACAACTGTAACTGTAATATTATGTGATTTCCTTCATTAATACTGCCAGGAAAACTGCGATAAGCGATACGAATTTTGTATTCAAGAAAACAAGTAACATGTTCTAAACGAAAATACTGAAGGAAAACGAGACAGTCAAGAAACAAAGACAAAACAGCCGCGGCTATGACGTTTCTAGGACTTCATATAGCATTCAATGAACTGAATTCAATAGAGATTGAAGGTAATTCGAAGAAAAATTAATTGTGTGAAAGAGCCTTTTAGTCATTGAGTATAAATACAATGGTGTGGCCTGTTCACAATACATAAGCACTTTTGAAATAAACCTTTAGGAAAAAAAACCACTGTTCGTTAATAGTGTTTAGCTAGCACGCACGCCGCTTGCTTGTACAGTTGGCAGCCAATTAAGAAAAACAATTAAAGTCTCGATGCTGCTGTATTGCGAGTGCAGTGCTTATATAACGAATCAAGTTGGTTTCTCCTTTACGCAGAATATTAGTAACACTTTCAGATTTTTTACAATTTCATATTTCTAATTGACTGACGCATAAATGAAATTATTAGGCACACGGCAATGCTCATTTCAGTAGTGTAGTCTGGGTTTTTGTTTCGGAAGGGGAAAATCTGTGAATTGTTAGATAACAAATACAGGCAAAAATATTTAAATTAGAACGTCAATATTGACGAATTTAAAAATTATCATGACTAATTAACTAAATCTTTTTTGGCTTCGTAACAAACCACTTAAATGTAGTAATGTCTGCTGTGATTTTATTTCCTGGAACAAAAACAGAATGGGCGATTTGATGGGTGCATACAAAGAGTTGATATATTGCTATTTCCTACGGTCAAGTTACGAGGTTTTCGAGACTTGAAACCTCTAACTTCTTTAGTTCCTATCTTGTTGGGAAAAGTGCTATCTAGTGACCAGTAGGTGATCTAGTGAATTATATTTTCTATTGTCGGTGTGGTGGATAGTTTTCTGGAAGGGAAGAAAGCTATATGTAATATGAAGAGTGTAAAAATATATTATATTAAAATGTGTACATTGTGAAGTGATCCTACATATTTTTTGACATAAAGCTGCAGTTATTTTGTGAAGACCGTCACAAATGCAAGAAATCTGCACCCCGAGTTGATGGGCGCTACCACTGTTTCACCTCGCTTGCTGCGCCAATTGCGTAGCACGCCTGACAAGACATTAACACAATTTTCCCGCATGAAGTATACATAAAACTACGTGTTATTTCCACATGCTACGTGTTCAGGGACGATACTTACTTACCTTCTGCCAAACACATAGTTGAAGACAACGTAGCCGCCTTGTAACGACAAGGTGTAGCCCGCTCGACATGTGAAGCTTGAATCCGATACGGCTTCCGCCCATTACACGACATACCGCCATACTGGTGGCCAGCTCGTGTGGTGTGCCAACCCGCCGCGTGGCAGCGCTGGGGAGCTGACGTCACAAGGAGCGTATTGCGCCAAGTTGAACACGTGGCGCGCCGGAAACACGCGATCGCAGCGCTGCGGAAGTTGGTGTTCGACGACTATAGTGAACCTTGTAGAAGGTTATCGAAGCTTCTCTGTTTTCCCATTGGTTGGACATTTTGAACAACCCCTATTAGGGAGGGGGCTTAACTGAAATGTGCAGGAATACCGAGGAATTCTCGCACTTGACTTTCGGCATACTCTTGCGGACAGCAGCCTTGGCCTTCAAACGTCCTTGAGTTTGCGCTCTGAGGCGCTTCATCGTTTCAGGTTCTAGATTCGTGGACACGAAGCTCTCCTGCCGACCAGGGTCATCTAGAGCACAACCTGATTGGGTCAGCAGCAAGGGGCTTCACAGCGAGTTAGGCACACTTTCACTAGAAACTTGAACATTCCATTGCTTCCACAAAACCCATCAAGGCCTTACAGCCTCCGGAATGCTATCAACATTGTACAATGCTACGTTCGCAGTCTTGAATAATTGCCAGCTGATTTCTTCATCAAAAGGTTGAGGCTTTTCAAAGGTACACTCCAGCCAAACATTATACTTTATGGAACCTTCTACGACTACTTCTGTTAACTGATTAGTTATTTTTGCTTAAAGTGGTCCAAGTACGTACATATGTCTATCACACAAACAAAGTTATTTCCAAGTACATAATCTTTTAAAATGCTCTTGAATGCTGATTTTTTGTTTTTAAGCAGAATCCATTCGGCGTGGTATCGCCAATAGCTAGAACAGAGCGTTTCTCAGCTACAGGAACTATGCCTTTACAGTTCTTGATATATGTCTCTTCAGCTTATCACCTCATTTGAACAGGCATTTGCACTTAACAGATTGTTGCAAAACATAGGGATGATCCTTCACACATGCCTACTAGCACTTTGGATGTAGACAAATATCTTGTCATAGTAAGAGCAACGAAGCCTTGACGTATAGGTGAGCATACGAAGCCTTGACGCATAGGTGACCATACGAAGCCTTGACGTATAGGTGACCATACGAAGTCTTGACGTATAGGTGACCATACGAAGTCTTGACGTGTAGGTGACATAGGTGACCATACGAAGCCTTGACGTATAGGTGACCATACGAAGTCTTGACGTATAGGTGACATAGGTGACCATACGAAGCCTTGACGTATAGGTGACCATACGAAGTCTTGACGTATAGGTGACCATACGAAGTCTTGACGTATAGGTGACCATACGAAGTCTTGACGTATAGGTGACCATACAAAGTCTTGACGTATAGGTGACCATACGAAGAAGTCGATGGTGGCATTGGTAGGAGATGACAGTGGTGCCGACAGCGCAACCTACACATTAAAAATTAACAAATACGACTGTCGCCTGGTGGGTGAATTGATATACTAGAACCACGTAGGTGTTGAACACATATTTAATCCAATATGGTAGTCGAACGAAAGTGAGAGAGAGCCTCCAGTAATGTATAAACGCAAAAACCAAGTCGTTGGCGTATGATAGAATGAGTATAGAGGAGGGGAGAAGGGACGAGGGAGTCCGTCGTCTGCTGGGTGTGGTACTGGAGGCATCTCCGGAAATGTAAGTTTTTCAAATAAATTTTTATGAAATACATTTTTTATAATTTTTATTAATACATTTTTGATCTAATTTTTTACATCAATTTTTAGGATTTTTAGATTTAAAATTTTTTTTTGGGTAATTTTTGCGGTCAAAGATCACCAGGGTCAAGATCAAGGTCACCTGTATTCAATATGGTAGCAGTAGCCTGTAATGTAATATACTTGCTGACTTATGAATTTTTTTGCGGTTTTTGGAATTTTTTTTTAGGGAAAAAGGGAAAAGAATGCAAAATCTTAAGGATAAAAAGTATATTGTTAAGGAAAAATGGCTCCTAGGGTATCGGAATTTTAAAATAATTTTTTAAATAATTTACATAATAAATTGTTAATAATTTATAAGAAGAAATGTTTATTACTTTTTAAATAATACATTTGTAATAATTTTAAATGATTATTTTTTTGGGAATTTTTAGAACTTTTTTGGTTTCAAGGTCAAATGTCATGGTTCAAGGTGCAAGGTCCTGAGTCCTGCTCTCGTGACCCGGGGTCACAAATCCTGGTTACCCGGGTCACGAATTCTCCTCGGGCTCTGGGAAAAATGGGACATTTTTTTGGGAAAAAGGGACAATTGTAGGAAAATTTAGTAGATTTTGAGGGAAAAGGGAAAATTCCAAGATGGCGGCGAACATCTCCTGTGCTCCGACGCCCTTGTGCCAGAGTCGGTTATATCATTCTACTTGTCCCGATCTAATTATTATAAACTGCACTACAACCGCAATGTTAAGAGCCGCCCAAGTCTCTTCACTTCTCTTGTAGTGTGTGGGCCACGCTATCCGGCAGTGACAATGATAATGTAGCTCGGTGGGGCGTATTGTGGCGCCGGAAGACAGACAGCTAGCTACACGCGAAGGCTCTCAGTTGTTCACTGTAGCGACGCGCGCGCGCACACACACACACACACACAGAGAGGACAGTGTTTCCTGCACAATCACACGTAGCATGTTCTGCTACATACAGTCAGCCTGGCCATGGGCATCGCCGTGGCCACCATACTAGACCTGCTAGCCCAGCAGGCTGCTATACAATAACCTTTCACACTTGCTACCACGCTAGTCAAAACGAGTGCACCTGTTTATGATTCCACTTATGCAACTTTGGCTCCAGGATAAACTCGAATCGCGGCCTCTGCAATATTTGTTGGTGCGCGAATGCATTGTGATAACTGGAACTTTGTGTTAAAGATAAACACTGATGTTTACCGCAATTTTCACATAGCTATGTTGTCTGTATCGTATCATCAGTAGACCATATTTTCGCGGCTTTAGTTTATCTATTTTTCATTTTACTCTTGTTTAATAACTTAAACAAAATAAACCCAAATGACAACTGTAGTCATTATAAGTACCCTACCTACTCTGGCTGGCAAAAATTTAAACCTTGTAGAAAACATTACACCGAAAATTGCACACTATAAATAACGATAACGTCGACGGGAACGGGCAGTATTGTGCTAAATCTTCCATAGAACAATCTATAACAGCGACAATGCAAGCTTGCATATCATCTTCAGAGGAAACTTGTATCGCAGCACACGGACTAGAGGCTACGACCTGCTCCGAGTCGGCAAAGTTTCTCACACATTGAACTTTCCCGTCAAACAGCTTCCAGTGAAGTTGATAAATGACAGTTGGATGGTTATGACGTCATCGAAACGTCACCGGCAAAGACATGTTTGGAATAGTTGGCTGGCTACAGTTCCCAACATGTGCAGAACACGTTGTAAAATGTTTGTACGTAATTAAGTTTTCGGCCAATCAAAATAGTTTCAAGGATCAGCGGAAACTTTGTATTTTCGTTGCACTAAAAAATATGGAAAATGGCGAGAAAGACACGGGAACAATATGCAATGAACTCTCACAATTATCCTTGTTTCTACGCTGTGTGAAGTGCGAATTATCACACTAAAAAGAACAGAAGGTTTAAATGTCCTCCATCAGTCGGCAAATAACTATGGTAAGTGAATTTACAGTGTTTCTCAGAAGTGTAACCCTGTAAAATTGAAGTCTTTTGACAGCGTGACAACTCTACAAATACGTTCAAGATAAAAATGAAGGGTTAATTTGTGTTAAACACTTACAATTTTACTGCCATGCTTTATTGAAGATAAAAATGAAATAATGTGAGAGGGACTTAATGGCCGCAGGTGGTAGCCACTGACATCAGGAGGTGGTGTTCTTAGCCAACCTCAGCATGATCTTGCAACCTCACGACTGCATTACAACGCTGGCAGAGCAGCTTAGGATAACACACGCGCATCTTTCGTGTACAAGAAGGTGTACGCCTTCTTGTGCAAGTCAACTAGCATCGTGTGACTGACTACCTTGTATACTAGTAGATAGCATGCACGGGATTGCATAGAGACGGTCCTATCTTTCGTACATATTCTTGTACAAGTAGTTTGTTTAAATTTGCGTTTGTATATATTTATGTAGTTCCCGTACATTTATTAATGCAGATATTGTTAATTTGAGGGTAGAAAACATATTTTAGTTGTGTATTGGTGATTTCTTTGGCTTGTAAAGTCTTTTTGTATTGTGATGAAAATAAAAGTGGCACATAGTTTGTTTACATTTGCAATGTATACGTTTTATGTAGTCCCCGAACACGTGAGAGTAGAAAACGGATTTTATCGTGTGAGATTCGTTTGGTTTTTTCATCCATTCGTAGATAATTTTTGAATCACTCTGGGTCTTTACTACGAAGTTCATCGTTCAACAGGTTATGTATGTTACTTATACCTTCGTCTCTTTGGCGAATCAGCGGGGAACCACTGTTTCGCAGTGAAATTCAACTACTCCAATCAGTGAAAATGGCTCTACTTATAATCAGTGGAAAACCACTGATTGTTTCAATGGTAAAATTTCACCGACTGAATTAGAGACGTGAAAAATTTCACTGATTGAATAAATTTCACTGATTGAATAAGTGACGGCCGACTGCAGTAGCGAATTAAATATTGTTTTTATCGAATTTCGCCAAACAATTAGGTTAAATAAACGTATTTATGATATTTTACTATTTATATCGTGCAATTTAACGTAATTTGAAAAAAAAAAAAAAAAAAAAAAATCGGAAGTGGCGGGGATCGAACTCTCCCATATCGATATTAGGCCGTTACCTTACCATCTGCTTTTTTTTTTTTTTTTACTAATTGTCGTGGTTATTGTATTAAAATGACGTTGTCGAGCTCAAGTTAAGCTGACTTGCTGACAAATACTCAGTGCGACAAGCGAACTGAGAATCTGCGGCAGAGGGGCGGGACGCGAACCCACGACCCCGCGACTACAAGTCCACCACCCTACCCCTCAGCCATGGGGGTACGGCAACAATCTGCACTACAGAGCCATGTTGAAGAAACGAGACGAAAATATGAGTGTTATAGTTCTTAACGAAATAGTGAATATTTAAACTTTATGCCCTTACTTCTTGTTGTTTGCCGGCCATTTACTTCCACACGCAGTTTAACTGATCCAACAGTCAAAAACAAACCACTGAGAAACAGTGAGAAAATGACTGATGAATCAGTGGAAAATGTCACTGAATCAATAAGTGAAGGAAATCTGGCCTTTTTTCACTGAGTCGTCAGTCTGAAGTAACTGTTCAATCAGCGAGGTACTGGTGACAGATTGAAACAGTGAAATTCTCACTGATTCAGAATGGGTGTGCAGTGAGACGTTTGTGAATCATTCACCCAGAGGTAAGGTCGTTGGTCTCCGAGCTTCGCTTCGCTTCGCTTCGCAGTACCTACAGACCAAACATTACCTACATGTGCGTCATGTACACGCATGATTCTGTACACTGGCTCTGAGAAACTGCGAGAAAAGCCCTATACATGATATTCATTTAAATATTTTAAAATCTTTCGTTGCATATATTTTCTGTGCGTGGGAGGTCAAGGGCAATATGGTATATTTTACAATTCCGAAATTTTGACGTTGTCATTGTATTTCTGGCGCTCTTTTCCAGGGTACAATGCGCCGTCACCTACATGGAACAGTAAGCGATATAGCCATTAGCAAAGGGCACAG